>QGSO01000205.1:2320156-2388982 GCA_011037825.1 Carya cathayensis
TACACGATTTATCTGCAGACGTTTTGAGATCTGATGCATGAAAATTCTAGCTGGAAACACCACTTTTATAATTATATTAGAACACTATTTTATTTTTAATATTTTTCAGTAATTCGTCAGATTTGGATATTGTTAGTGGAGGATAATATTGAAAATATTTTTAGGAGATTGGGTAAGCTTAAAAAAAAAAAAAACTGATTTGAACGGGCTAAGAGGGGGAAAAAGCAGGAGACATCTAGATGCCTCTCCCTCCCCCTCTTCTCCAACTTTTCTTTTGAGTTTTTATTATGGCCTTGCTAAATTTTCATAATAGGTCGAAGGAAACGGAATCCACAGAATCAATAAAATTGTGAGATCTAATTTGTTTTTAGTGTTCAATTTATGCTTTGAGTATCGGACGTTTTTCTATTCCTATTTTGATGATTGTCTCGTTTAATTACTTATAGGCCTTCTAGTTTATTTTTCGTTGCAATATACTGCTAGATTAGATATCAAATTCGTAATTTTTTAATCTCTCTAATTTGTGAAGCAACTAAGATTTAATGATTTGTTGCATCAGAAATTATTAGATTTGAGGCTCAACGAAATTAAATGCAACTGCTTGTGCTTGTGTTGTTTAGCTTCATTGATCTCTCTAATTCTTAAGACTGCTACTAGATTAAACATTTAGCTCTTGTCTTGGGTTGTTTAGCAGTTAAGGTGAAATAGATCTCTTGTTTTCTAATTAACTGTGACTAAGGAGAGATAGGAAAATAATTCCAATGGTGAAGATTTAAAATATGAATTAATATATACTTGCATCGATGATCAGTTGTAAAATTCTGATGGTGGATGTTGACTTAGACCAAGGTTTGTTGTTTTGATTGCTGTCGATAATTTAATTTGAATTAATGTTCCTTAGTTGTTCTCTTTTAAATTGTTCTCGTTAAACTCAAACCCTTCCATCCTTGTTTACATAGCATAAAAGTAGGCTAGATACTCTCCGTGGGAACGATCTTTACTCGCACTACTACATCCATTTTTTTTATAAGTATAGATTTTATTTTTGGTTGGCTGGGACAACACACCACAATAAGATTTTTCATTCTTCAAGGAGAGCTCCATGAGCTAGATTATTTGTCTCCATTAGTTTTCAAACTCCGGGTGAGGTCTAATTTCTTGCTTGGTTGATGAAGAAGCTCCATGCTTTTTTTTTTTTTTTTTTTCCCTAAGCAAGCTTACATATTATAAAAATGAGTATTACAAACATCTAAGGAGGGTCTTTCCTACTGTTTATATACAAAATACTAGTAGGGATAATATCTAAAAGAATGTTACCAAACAAAGAGTTTGTAGCTCCATCCTTTCTTAGTTAGGTGTGGAAAGAGCTCTTTTTGGGTGATCGTTCAAGCTTACAACAATAAAATAACTTATACTTGTGCGGGGCTCTTGTTCTTTTCACTCTCGCTTTATCTTTTCCTATAAAAATGCTATAGCCACAAAATAATTTACAAAAATAAATTCACAAATTGACGTATTTTGATGTGATATGTCAGATTATAAAATTGCCTCTAAAATAAAGTAATCCTAATAGATCACATGAAATTATGTCAAATTTTTAATTTATTTTTATAAAATCTCTTTATAATTGTAGTATTTATCTTATTTTATTGTTTGGAAGATATTTGAATTAGATTAATTTTCTTTCTAAACAATTTACCATATACTTCTAAAATTTCTTGAAATTAAACATTGGCTAAAGTGTAACTTCCATGTCCAAGCCCGAGAACTATTAATTTATTGAGGTTACTACTTATTGGAGGATTTGGCTTCCCTTCCGTAACGTGCTCAAGAACAAGACATCTCCTGTTACTAAAATTACTAGCTTACACCACATTAACAGAAAAAATAAACCGATGAGATCAAGTTTAACAAAATGATGATGTTTTATCGGTGAGCACCCCGCCGAAAAGAGATCCTACATGTAGGGGTGAAAATTAGAACAAAAAAACTAGAGAACCAACCCAAACCAGACCGGACTGGTTGGTCCAGTTTTGAATGAGTCTAGGTCTGGGACCAGTTTCTACATTTTAAAAACCGACTTAACCCGGTCCACTTTTGGTTATTGGCTTTTCAGCACCAGACCGGTTTATAAAATATATATATAAATCAAATTTTAATATTACATATTTAATTTTTATATAATATATATAATTATATATGAAATAATTTTGTATTATAATTTATAACATAAAAATTTAATTTTAAATATATATATATATATGATCTTTATATATAATTACATTAGTACTTGATTAAAAACAAAAAACTAGATTGAACCGGACTGGAATCGTTAAAATCAGAAGTATCGATTAATGAAGATAACAGTCCGAAATCAATCATTGAAAATACAAAACCACTAAAGTGTAGTTGATGATTTTAGAGTATATCAACGGATCGGACCAATATTTATAGAAGCCCAAATTATAGTAATAAGAAAAATTTGGAAAGGCAACGGGCCCATAAATTACTCTGGTAGATTATAAGAGTTTTAGTAGACGTGGTCCCTTTAATATTTAAGGATGAACTGGTCCCTATTAAATGGGTGATAGTTTAACTATTATTTTAAAACCTAAGAGCATCCCCATCCAAATCTCTATAATTTTTCCTATAATTTAACTCAAAATTACATTCCTTCAAATTTATTTCTAAATTTTATTCATCTTTTAAAAACTTCCTACATCCCATTCTCCATCCCTATCTCTATTCTATTAAATAATATTTCTCTATTCTTTTTTTATTATTTTTTTCTCTTTTCCATTTACAATCTTAACTACTAACTTTTTTGTCTTATTTTTTTTTTTCAAATATCACTTTCTATTAAATATTTATATGATTTTGACTATCCAATGCAGTATTTTTTTTTTCAAATTGAAATTCATAATATAAAAATAGTAATTTTTTTTTTTAAATTAGTGCATTTTCTAACGTGATGGCCAATTTTGTTTATTTAGTACTCTTTATTAGTTTTTCTAATGGTAATTCCTAACCTAGTCACGTATTGATGATAAAATTTACACTTATTTCTGTAACGATAATATTTTTTGTCTTTTCTCCAACGGTAACATGTTTTATCTTTTCTTCAACGGTAACTTTTTTTATCTTCTCTCAAACGGTAACATTTTTTGTCCTATATGTAACGGTAACTTTTTCATCCATAAATACACATATTGTTAGCATTCACATTCTCACAAACTCAAGTCTCATTTGATCTATAGAACCGAAATTCAATAGTCTCCCCTGATCTTCCACTCCTTCATCAAATGACTCGTATCTTCTTTCGCAAATTGTTGAAATACGTATCATCTGAAGATGATAGCGATATTGTTCTTAATGAGGAGGCCGATGGAGAGTCATCGAGGTATCGTGGCAATCGCCAATGTCGTAAGTTTATTTGGTGTGATTATATTCAAGGGCACGAGTGCCTAATTCGCGATTATTTCACAGAAAATCCAGTCTATCTCTCGAATCTATTTCGAAGGAGATTTTGAATGAGCCGTCTCCTATTTCTCCGTATTCTAAATGAGCTAGAGTCTTACGAGCCGTACTTCATCCAGAGAAGAGATAATGCCAGAAGACTCAGTTTATCTTCTATGCAAAAGATAACTGTAGCACTTAGAATGATGGCGTATGGAGTTACTGGAGATTTTATGGATGAATACATACGTATTGGTGAAATCACCGCAATGGAGACCCTCAAGAAATTCTCTGAGACAATATTAAGCATTTTTTCAGATGAATATTTGCGGTCTACAAATGCCAATGATATTACCTGATTGCTTGCTGTTGCTGAGCAACGGGGATTCCCTGGAATGCTGGGAGGCATTGACTGCATGCATTGGAAGTGAAAAAATTGTCCCGCAGCCTGAAAAGGTATGTACTCCGGCCATATCCATGAACCAACTATTATTTTAGAAGTAGTTGCTTCATATGATCTCTGGATATGACATGCATTTTTTGGTATGCCCAGTTCACATAACGACATTAATGTGCTAGAGAGACCTTTTATTCTCATGGAACTTGCGTAAGGGTGTGCTCCTCCAGTCAATTACACAATCAATGGCAACGACTATACTATAGGGTATTACCTTGTGGACGCTATTTATCCCAAGTGGCGAACTTTTGTGAAGACGATTCCATCACCATGAGGGAATAAGAAAAAATTTTTGTGAAAGCACAAGAATCCGCAAGAAAAGATGTCGAGCGTGCATTCGGGGTACTTCAACAATGATTTGCTATTATTCGTGGAACTTTCCGAATGTTCAAAGTGAAGGAGCTAACAAATATAATGAAAGCATGTGTTATTCTACATAATATGATCATTGAAGACAAGCGTGATAATAGTGAGAGTCCGAACACTGAGTATAATCAACTTGATGATGATCTCCCGGAATTGTTGCGTAATCATACAACTGAGTTTACGGACTTCATCTAGAGTCATCATCATATTAGAGACAACTCGGCACATCATCAGCTCCAAGAAGATCTAAATGAATATCAATGGCTATTATATTCCCAACATTAGTCGGGGTCGCATTATATTTTATTATTTCATTCATGTTATTTTAAACTATGTTTGAGTTAATCTACTTTGCATTTGTATTTCCTTAATGTTAGTAGTGACTATATTAATGGTAATCAAGTTTGGCCTCGTATTTCTTTAAGTATAATAGTGGACTATATTTGAGGTAATTTGTAATTGTTTATGTAATTGTAATGGCCAATTTACTTGCACAAAAATATCAACTTACACCATCATAAAAAATAAAAAAAAAATATTTACATTACGTTTTACACATATATCATTTTCCGAAACATAAAATAAGAAATACAACATTTTTCAAAAATATATTCAATCAATCCAAATCTGCTGCATGACTGGGTCTTGCCATGATTTCCCTCTGGAGTTGCTGGAAATATAGCCGCTGCGTTTCTGGCATGGCACTCACGTCCATCATCATAATGCGTTGATCTGCTTCCTTCTTCGCGAGCTCCACTTTCTTAGCCTCCAACCTCAGTCTTTCGTCCTCTTGATGGATTTTATTTAGGTCTTTTTCTCGATCAATTATCATCTTCTCAGCCTCCAACCTCAGTCTTTCATCCTCAAGACATAATTTTTTTCCCTCTTTCTCCTTGTCATACTCCATTTTCTCGGCCTTAAGGCGATAAAACTCTTTCTCCTGAGCACGTGACTCCTCCAAAAGAGTATATTTCATCTTCCTGAGTTGGAAATTTTCCTCTACTTGTCTGCCTTGGACCTTTCATTTTCCTTTATCAGCTTTCCTTCCCATTGGTTGGTCCAATTCGATAACTTCATTCTCTATCACATTATTCGCCTCGAGATCAAAAACTGAATCCTCCATCGCGACAGAACATCGAGTTTGGGTTGGGGTCAGGGACGGGGACATCGTCTTCCTTCGCTTTGAATCCTTCTTTGTGGCGCGCCAAATCCACTTAGGTTGGTCTTTCAACAGATGCCAACAATGCTTGAACTGGAAGGAGTATTTTTTTAATGATTGGTACATAATTTTAGCCTTGTCAAACTTGCATGTAAACAAAAAAAATCCATGTTAAACCAAAGTAGGAAAAAATAAATTTTTTGTAAAATAAGTAAGAGTGGAAATTCTACATTGTCTTGCTTGGTCATGCCACTTTGATTTAACCCTTCAACTTGGTCTAGTTTCGCACAAAATTTGTTTGTGGCATTTTGAATAACTAACCACCGATGTATTAAAAACTTTATTGTCCCCTTATTTGTAGTTTCTTTATATTGCTGGAAGTACTCAAATATTTTTTTCCAAAGTTGGGAGTGTTTTTGATCTGTTCCCTGGATGCCATCAAGGTTACAATTTAGCCATGTGGAGACAAGTAACTTCTCTTCTTCGGGGGTGAAGTTCGCACCCCTGACTGATTTCCTAACACCGATAGGCTCGTTAGGGGGTAGGGGTGGAGAGTCTCCAAGGGTCATAGGAGAGGTTCCACTTTGCCCACCGTAAGTGGGATCGAGTTGAGAATCTTTACTAAGGAGGTTGGTGAAGTACATATGTCTAGGGTCTTGTGAATCCATCTCTAAAATATGAATGAAATGTTAGAACAAGAAACTTTGAAGTTTGGAGTTTAATTGGGGTCACCGGCTCAGGAACCGAATGATGACATATAGGAAATTTGGCCACCCACTCATGGCTGCAACAACTGGTTGCCAGTACTTGTTGGCCATCCGGGTTACCTAGCCATTGAGGAAATGACCATTAATTCTCCATATCCCCACATGCGGTTGTCATCGTCACAGCTGAGGGAGTTTAGTTTTCACATTATTTCTCTATCACAACATAATACAAAACACCAACCAAACAGTATGCAAATCACAATAATGCTAAATAAGAGCACCCCCATCTGACTTACTAATATATAGAATATATTAATAAGTAAAAAGGCTCAGAATGGTGTAAATATTGACAGCATGCGTAAGTAAGAAGCCGAACATCGAATGGTTGTAAAACCCCAGCCGAACCCATATTACCTTTTGTGGAAATTACCACAAACTGCAATATGGCCATCCGGGTGAGAATTACCCCACCATATCGATGGGGCCCTATTAACACTTGTGACTTAACCCACACTATAAGACCATCATCACAGCCTAACAACAGCCCCCCTCCCTGAGAGATACGAAACACTGCAAATGACCCAACAACACAGAATAAATTATTCTCTGGAAAGAGCAATGAAAGTGTTGTTACCTAAAGTAAAATTAAATTATGACCACATGTACAACATTGAAAGTCAAGTTGAACCAATTAAATGCAAAGGTTCAAAAAAAATGTAACTAAAATTATATCATGAATTTTCTCACTCAAACTGTTAAATATAACAACATCAATTCCATCACTTACAATACTTAATTTCTGATCCTATATTGAATCCAAATAATTAAAGATTGTTGGGCTATGAAATCATGATAACATATGGATTTACACAAGTAGCACTACTTCCTATTTAGTTCATGCATTGCAAATTCCACTAAAAAGGTAATAAAAAAGGGCCTGACCAATGAAGAGTATATAAAATAAAAAGGGCCTGACCAATGGTATACATAAGAGCCAACTCTACATGCACAGGTAATACACTAGTAGAGAACTTATATTTTATTGATACTAGTGTTTAAGTACAATAAAATAGTATGAATAAAATACTAATGATGATCTTACTTATTCTCCATGAATTGTGAGGCAAAGACACATATAAAATAAGAAGAAAAGTAGATTGTTACATAGTCAATATCACAGCTAGATTCAAGCACAGGACTGGATATTTTGGCAAAGACAGCACCAAAATAAGAAAAAAAGTAGATTGTTACATAGTCAATATCACAGCTAGATTGAAGAAATATCATAGCTGGATTTTTTGGCAAAGACAACACCTAAATACAACATCTCATATATATATATATATATATCTTAGATGAGCTATATATATAGCTGTAAAAGAAATGCCCAAAACAACATGACTACCCAAAATACAAATCATCATTTCTATTCCCTCCCTTGGTTAAACCATCAAACATACTAATTAATAATTAGTATAAAAGTCTATTATTCTTAAAAGCATTCAGATTAGGAAGATGAGCTAGAGAGATTGGTGATCTCTTTTAATTATTTCCACAAACAAGCTAGGGAGTAAATAAAGTAGGCAGTGCCTCCTTTATAAAGTTAATTAATCCTTTCTACAAAGCAAAATAAAAAAGAAACACTTAAGCCATTCTTGATGAGGTTAAGAAAAAAATATTAAAAGCTCATATTTGAATCCAAGTACACGAATCCAATAAAGAACTAAACACATAAACATCTCAAAAACAAAGGGGAAGAAAAGATGCCAATTAGATCATCACAATAAGAATGGTCACAACTGCATACATCTCTAGCCACGATTTAAAAGAAAAAAATTTAAAATATGAACAAGAACTACAAGGAAAAACAAAGCAATGTGAATGTTAAAGACAGGAGCAGTTGCTTCAAAAAAACCAATAAAAAACTGACAAACACCTTAACCAGAGGAAGGATTACATTCTAGACAGAAGCATGAATAATTTAAACTAAAAAACAGTGAGATCCAAGTAGCATCCATGCAGTATCCATAATTGTGATACAAAATACAAACCTATAAAAAGGGAATGTAAAATCTAGTAGAGATCTCCCACTCTGAAGTTAATAACAATAAGACCATTGCTATTTGGGCAAATATTAAAATAAAAACATATAGAAAATGGACGGCATTATTCCAATTAGATGTTGTAAATTGGAATGGTCACAACTGCATACATCTCCATTCCAGAGTTAAAAGAATAAGAAAAGAACAAGAACTATAAGGAAAAGCAAAGCAATGTGAATGTTAAAAGCAGAATCTGCAATTTCAAAAAAACAAATGAAAAAAAGACAATCACTTAAACCAGAGGAAGGATAACATTCTAGACAGAAGCATGAATTCCTTGTCATCAAGGTGTTGACAGAGTTTAACAATAGATCCCAATTCCCAAACATTCAAACATATTTAAAAATAGTATGGAGTAGAGATAAGGCACAACAATTTAGTGAAAACTGGAAAGGCATTAAGCATGATCAAGAGGCAATTTTGGCTAATAGCAAGTTCATCTTTCAAGAGGCTCTCAAATGAAATGCAAACAGCAATTTACACAAACAACAATTTACATAAACTTGCACAGGGATAATTTTTTTGTCAAACAATCAAATTCTCCCTAGAACCAAACTGAAGGGCAAGAAAAATTACTTCAACATAAGAGAGGCTCTCAAATGAATATGTGATATTTATACAAGTTCATTAGCTGATTTTTGCTTTCAATAACTCAATAAGTAGAAGCAAATAAAGAAGATGAACCAACTGTAACTGGAAAGATCACTAAATCCCACAAGAAGCTACGAGATTTAACATGAAACATGCACAATTTATTTCCAACAATCATACATATCAGAGCAAGGATTGAGATGCAAAAATAAGCAAAAAATTGATTCCACAAATCCTCATCCAACTGAATATCAGAGCAATGATTGAGCAAAAACAACAAATCAAAAAAATGCCCAAAATCATTAACGTAATCAAGAGAAATATCCATGTGAAATCGAAAAACCCAATGCACCAAATCCACCAAATTCTCCTCAAAACCAACAATCCAACGCACCAAACAGTCAAAAATGTGAAAGAGCAGTTGCCTGTTTTTTATTTGCTCAAAGATCGATCAGGTTGGCCATGGGAAGAGATCTCTCATGGCGTTGGGAGGAAGAAAAATTGGAAGAGAGAAACAGAGAAAGAGAGAGAAATGAAAAGAAAAATAGAAGAAAATGAGGGAAGAGAGAAACTACGTGAGATTTTTTATTTTCACTTACAAAATTTGCCGATGGAGACCTGCAATGGAAACAGTGATGATCGGGAACAGAAGGAGGGGCCAACTGTTCAACTCGAGAGAGAAGAGGACGCGGGTGGAAGGGGAAACCGAATGGGGTTTGGCACCGATGGGGATGTATAGTAGATTCCCAAAAATGGGAAATCACTATACATATCATATATCCCAACCGTAAAATGGGGAATCGGATGGGAAGGGGTTTTTGTGAAAAACCCCACTGATTTCCCTAAATTATGGGGATAGAGGAAGGATGCAGACCCGGATGGGGATGCTCTAACCCAATTCCCCAAGACTCAGACCTGTTTGCTCTAAAGTGGGAGACCCAAAGTACAGTTTTTTTAAAAAAAAAAAATCCCCACCATGCACATCTCCACTCCACTAGGGTTCATGGCAGTATGTATATGTGTGTATATATATACTAGACGTTCATGCAAACCTCATTTGTCCCAATCTAGGGTTGTCGCACTGCACTTCTACCAAACTACCTATCGGTTTCCTTAGCTACAAGTTACAGTAGTTTCTCATTAAGCCATTAGCCATGCAGCAAGGCTACCAGTTTTTCTTTTCCTCCATGCCAACAGCCAGCCTGCACCACCAAATCCACACTTAGCGACATCTAGGCCACTATCAACTCTTCCTCCCACCACCGTAAAAAGCCATGTGAACCCCTCCAAGTCTCACAAACCAAAGCAGCTATTTTCACGCAGCAACACCGTGAGCAAATCATGCTGGAAACCAACGTGCACCGTAGCCAGTCTGCTAAACTAGACCACCGGAGCACAGAGTGAGGCTCGCTAACAATGCCAAGCAGAAAACCACCAGAAGAAACCTCAATCGCCACACATCTTCCACACCTACGACATTCTTGCACCCATAACATGGAAGTCTTTGTTTTTAAGCAATAAAACAAAGAAACCTTGGACTCCACCGTCCCCCAGCCATTGGAAATCTCTAAGGTAGTGCTCCGTTCTGCTACATCCGAAGCAAAATACTTCTACATGCAAAACCAGCCACCACTACACGTCCCCAGCCCCCGCCACGTCGTCTCCACCTGCACAGAAAGTGCCGTCGGGCACTTCACGCCACTCCAAGTCCGCTGTATCTCCTCTCTTGCTTTGCCACCTCGCTGACCACGCACGTCTCCTTCTCTCTCAGTATGGAACTCTCATCTCTATTGCACGGGTGGGTCTGGAGTTGTTGCAGTTCCAGAAATTAAGTAAATTTCAGCCTAATTCCCAAAGAGACCATGCACGTTATGGTCATTTCCTAAAACACCTCAGTCATTAGGCTGGTTCTATATTGGGCCTGATTTTGTTTATATACTGAACTTACTTTGTGAGGGTTTTGTTTTAAGTGAAAAACTTCGATCGGATAGATGTGAAAAACTCATTCCCACCAGCCAACAACAAATTAACATGTAGGCACTTTATTCTTCATTGACTTGCAGCAGCATGCATGAGGAAAACGCCCAACGTATCCCATCTTCAATCTCCCTCTCCTTCTCCAGCCTAGCCCCTCTCTTTTCTCTCCCTCCTATCTGTGACGGACCCCCGACAAACTCACCTCGAAGTCCTCCCTCTCGAGCTCATTTGCACTCCTCCACGCTAAAGAGAGGCTCCTTTCTCTCCCTCCCATTTGCACTCCTCCACCTCCGACGAAAGCCCCAAAAATACCTACATCCCTCTCCTTCTTTCTTTCCCTCTCCCTCCCCCACCTACATGTTTTTACTTTTTCATGGAAGTCTTGGAATGGAAATGAATATAACTTTTGAGCTAGCACACATAAAAGTGAATATCTAGACATGAATATCCATGGCTCCAAAAACATGATGTTGCCTCCAACTTTTAAAAATCCTGTATGTGTCGACTACCTAAAGGACATCTTATGTAACTCTAGGAATTGGAATGCTTTCAGAAGGTGGTAATCTCACCGATTGCAACAACTCTAACGAGAAAACAAGCCCCAAGAAATGAGAAAGGATGGTGTTTGCTGATGCTTGTAAAAGGAATAAAAGGTTGAGAATGGTTAAAAACACATTCAATGCTAACCTAAATGTCTCCAAACTATTCAAAAGAGTAGCTTGACATGTTAATATCCTTCAATCAAATATGAGATTTTTCCGATCCAAAGCACCAATGGAATTCTATATGGGGAAATTTGAATGAAAACCTTTTAACTTGACAAGCTAAAAATGCAATTCCGAGATTTCAAAACTCATCATTACAGAGTAGAAAATAGGCAACTCATGTTGCAGGCATCAACAAATACCATCCATACATGCTAATGTGAATTTTTATTTGAATGTTTCATTTTCTCCATGGTGTTAAAGTCTGTTGCTATTCTACTTCTTTCTAAAATTAGGAAGAACATTATTTGGCAAGCCAATAGCAGCACAAAGTGCTACTTCTTTCAAAACATGATTGATTTTTTTATTAGAGACTTATAATTAAGTCAAATGAGTACCTGCACCAGGAATATGTCCAATGCCAGAACACGACTGTACCTAGGAGCAATTCTTTGGTAGTAAGGCTTCACTAAGGATGTAAAAACTTGGGCAACCAGCAATCCGATTGTGGCTTGCGTACCAAGAATGGCAGCATCCAATTCTAGTGTAGGGGGGGAGGGAGAGGGAAAGAAAGAAGGAGATAGAATTTTTTTTAGGGCTTTTGTCAGTGGTGGAGGATTGCA
Organism: Carya cathayensis; assembly: GCA_011037825.1. NCBI lineage: Eukaryota > Viridiplantae > Streptophyta > Magnoliopsida > Fagales > Juglandaceae > Carya > Carya cathayensis. Next base: position 2,332,299 of record QGSO01000205.1, read on the forward strand.
GATGAGAGGGAGAGAAAGGAGAGGGCTTCGACGTGGAGGGGTGCAGATGGGCTTGAGAGAGAGGAGTTCGAGTGGGTCTGTTGGGGGTCTGTCGCAGATGGGAGGGAGAGAAAAGAGTGGGGCTGGGTGGGAGAGGGAGAGTGAAGAATAGAGGGAGAGGGAGATTGAAGATGGGATATGCTGGGCGTTTTTCTCATGAGTGCGGGTGCAAGTCAGTGAGAATAAATTACCTACGTGTCAGTTTGTTATTGGCTGGTGGGAAAGAGTTTTTCATGCTTGTCTGGCCCCATGTTTTTCTCTTGTTTTAAATATAAGAACTTGTAAAGAAAATCAATAAGGATTTTAAATTATATTATTTAGTATTAAATTTTTTACAAATAAATTTCAGAAGTAAATAGTAAGTGTATAATTTTATTTTGAACGCTTTAAAACTGATTAAGTCTATTTTTGTTAAGTGAATTTTTACTTTTTTTAATAGATTTTGTTATAATTATGTTAAGCTGGAGATGTATTTTACATGGGCTTAATTATAATTGAGTACGTATGCTAATCATACACCTTGTTTCACCAAAATAATTTAGAGTTTAATGGTTAGAGAATTATGTGGATATTGATTAATTTGGGAAGTGATGATAGTTATGGTTAGGAGAATCTTAGAATTTTCGAAAAAATAGGCTACTTTAATTTTTCAGGCTTAAATGTCAAAATACATCGTTATGTAGGAAATTAAGTGAGTCATGTGTCTATTTTATATATGACTATCGATTGTCCTTCTACTTTGTTGTAGGAAAATTCAAAGAAGTGAAAAAGTCAAGGTAAGCGGGGTTCCTATACTAGATTTTGTATTAAAAAAAAAGGGAATTGAGGTTGATTTTATATATAAAAAAAAGTATGCATGTTATCTTTTGAAAGGAAATGTGAAAATAGACTCAGTTATGTGTTCTGTATTACTCATGAAATTGGTATAAAAGAGTAAATATTTTATGACATGACTGGTGTAGACATGAGTAATATTTTGGCATGCTGTTTCTTAACTATGCAAAAGAGTGAATATGAAATCTAAAATTTTGTACAAGTTATATGAAGATGCTTTGAATTTGTTTTGATTATATGAAAATGATATGAATCTGTTCAAGACTTTGTTTTGATATGATGTGACATCTGAAAAACTTTTGGCATGACATTCTGACTCTATTTTTTATTTTTCTTTGATTATGTTTTTGATATGATGATTCTGATTTTGTTATATGGTTGGTGCCAATATCTCTAATTTGAGTGTATCCACTTTGGAACCAAAATGGTTTTTATGTGTGGTCTTTTCTGTATGCACACTCGGGGCTCCGAGAATGGATAAGGGAAAGACTCATATTCTAATCCTCTTGATTTGGCCACCGAGGGTAGCACAACCCCATCACAAGGGTTAAACAAGGTCTATAATATGATATGATATGATAAGATGATGACGTTCAATCATGTTATGCTAAAGGGTTTTTGAATATGAACATTTTAACTATCGCTTTGATATTCTGATAACACATTTTTGAGATCTACATATTGAAACTGAAATGCTTGGTTTCTGCATTCTGAACTCTTTGAAAAGGCTCATGTTTACATACTAGTATATGTTCTCTACTTATTCAGTTATTGATAACTCACTTCTTATCTCCTCAATATTTTTAAGATGATTTAAATGTTCGGTTGAGGGTCAAATTTATGTAGAATGGATGAGATTATGTGGATTAAGCACAAAAGGATGTTATGGTTATTGGAGAATGTTATTCAGTAAATTTGTCGTGTTCTGATAACGTGGTATGTTGAGAGATTGACATTTATATTAAGACTTTGTGGTGGTGATACGGGAGTTTAGCGCCAAAGATATTTACTTTCCATTTATTTCTTTTCAAATAAGGAAACTAAGGCATTGACTTGCCATATTTTGTTATGTAATCAATTAATTAATTTTGTTAAGTTGGCGTCGTTTGCGTGCGTCGTTTACGTACGTACGAATAAATCAATGGAAATCCTTTCCTTGTAAGTTTACTGCTTATAAGTTTGGGAAGAATTATTTGAATGTTATTAGAAAATATTTCGGCAATGTGTTGCCGAGGTGGAGTCCCTCTCAAAACAAACCACTTTTTCCTTTGATTTATTCACAATAGGTAAAGCATGCGGAGTTGATCCGGCATCTTTTCTTGTTGAACCACCAATTACGCGATCAATCACTCGTGCTCGTAACATTTTGGCATTAGAGCAGGTCATGGCGGACTCTCGAGTTGAGCGGTTGGAACAACAAATGGCTAATTTTGGGAGTCTTATGGAACGCCTAATGAAAAAATTTGAGGAAACAAGTGCGAAGGTGGATTCTTTGGCTAACAAGAGTTCGGGTGATGAAGAAGGATTGGGGTCAAGGAATAGGAACGGAAGGAACTATGGTGGTGGTAACAACTCGGCAGTTCCCAAACTCGCCAAGTTGGACTTTCCAAGATACAATGGCATGGATGATCCGACCAGTTGGATCTACCGTGTGGAGCAATTTTTTGACTATCAACAAACGGAGGAGATTGAAAAATTACCACTAGCTACTTATCACTTGGAAGGGGAGGTGTAGATGTGGTATCAATTATTTAAAGATACCAAAGAAATCACATCATGGGAGGCATTAAAAAGAGGACTTCGTATTCGGTATGGACCAACTATGTTTGAGGATCATTTTGGTTCGTTGAGCAAGCTGCTGGAAACGGGGATGGTTCGAGAGTACCAACTGCAATTTGAGCAATTACTGAGCCATGTTGGGGAGTTGGCCCCAACTCATCAACTGGGATGTTTCATAAGTGGACTCAAGGAACCGGTGCGAATTGATGTACAAGCGGCTCGACCAACGTCCATCACGGACGCCATTGGCCTAGCTCGATTGTATGAAACCAAACATGCGAAGAGACCTATGATCTTGGAAGCAAGATGACCAGCGAACATGGAATCAATGCCACCACCGCTGCCTTTGGCAAACTTGGCAAGGAACAAAACACCACCAACAAAGCGATTGAGCCCAAGCAAAATACAAGAACGTAGAAGACGGGGGGCTATGCTTTAATTGTGATGAGAGCTTTACACCAGGCCATCGTTGTAAAAAACTGTTATTCATTGAAGGAATCATTATAAACGAAGAGGAAGGAGAGGACGTTGGAGAGGGGGAATGGTTGATAGATAGTGAGCATGACCCAGTGATTTCACTCCACGCAATTGTGGGATCAACTTTGCTGCAGACCATGAGAATCAGAGGAGTAGTGAAGGGACATAGTATCACCGTTTTGCTCGACACAGGAAGCTCTGAAAAATTTTTGAACACCTCATTCACTGATACAATGGGCTTACCACAACAACAAATGCGTGGGATGAAGGTAATGGTAGCTAATGGTGAGAAGTTAGATTGTAAGGGAAGGTGTGATGGAGTTCAAATAACTTTCCATGGTAATTTGTTCACCATTGATTTTTTCCTATTAGCCATTGAAGGATGTGATGCAGTTCTCGGTACTCAATGGATGCAGACTTTGGGACCCATCTATTTGGATTTTAACAAAATGGTGATGAATTTCGATTGCTTTGGCAAACAGATGGAGTTGAAAGGGATCAAGGGTCACACACATAGAGTGGTGGAAGGAGGAGTCACGGCCAAAGAGTTGAGGTGGAAAAAAACTGGTTTGTTGTGCCAGTTACTTCCATGCAAGCTGCTAAATGGAGATGCAGAGAAGCCAAACTTTTTCATTAAATTGGGTGCTATTCAACGCTTACAAATAGCTTCAAAGTAGTTTTGCAAGAATTCAAAAACTTATTTGCGGAGCCAACAGGCCTTCCTCCTAACCGAACACATAATCACTAGATAACATTGAAGCAAGGAGCAGGACCAGTCAATGTGAGGCCATACCGCAATCCACATTACATTAAGGGAGAAATCAAGAAAGTCATCACTAGCTTATTGCAGTTCAGCGTGGTGCAGCCAAGTAGCAGCCCCTATTCTTCGCCTGTATTAATGGTGAAAAAGAAAGATGGATCGTGGCAACTATGCGTGGATTATAGAGCTCTCAACTTGATCACAATAAAGGAAAAATTTCCTATACCCGTCATTGATGAACTACTAGATGAATTAAATGGAGCGAAGGTATTTTCAAAACTTGATCTCCGATCGGGTTACCATCAGATAAGGATGCACGGCTCGGACATTGAAAAAACAGCATTTCGCACTCACCATGGGCATTATGAGTTCCTCGTTATGCCATTCAGACTCACAAATTCCCCGGCAATGTTTCAGTCATTGATGAATGAAATTTTTAAGCCCGTATTGCCAAGGTATGTCTTGGTCTTTTTCAATGATATTTTAATATATAGTCGAAACTGGGAGGAACATCTTACACATCTCAAGAATGTTTTAAAAATGTTGGAAGCTAATCAACTTTTCGTGAGAATGGAATAGTGTCAATTTGGGTAGGGACAAGTAAGCTACTTGGGACATTTGATTTTCGACAAAGGGGTCTCCATGGACTCAAAAAAAATTACAGTAATGAATAGATGGCCACACCCTCGGTCAGTCAAGGAGTTACGTGGATTTCTCAGATTAACGAGCTACTACCGGAAATTTATCCGCTGCTATGGAATGATCGCTGGCCCCTTAACTCAGCTCTTAAAAAAGGATAGTTTCAGATGGAATGAACGAGCTGAAAAGGCATTTCAAAACCTCAAGCAAGCTATGACCACTGGACCGGTATTGGCACTTCCAAATTTTTCATTGCCATTTGTTGTGGAGTGTGACGTGTCTGGGGTAGGCTTGGGGGCGGTACTCATGCAAGAAGAAAAGCCGGTGGCCTATTTTAGGAAGTCTCTCCAAGGACGTAATCTGAGCAAATCAATGTATGAGAAAGAAATCATGGCGTTGGTAGTAGCCATTCAAAAATGGCGACCTTATTTGCTCGGGGCTAAGTTTATCGTTTGGACTGATCACAAGAGCTTGAGGCATTTGTGGAGTTAGACTATCGCCACCGAAGCTCAACAAAAGTGGTTGGTGAAATTAATGGGGTATGATTTTGACATTGAGTATAAAAAGGGAAGACAGAACTCAGTAGCAGATAGTTTGTCGAGGTGCAATGAGCATAAACCAACAAATGAAGAAGAAGCAGGAATATTAGCACTCAGCTGCCCCATACCTAGTTGGACAGACACAATTAGAGAAGAGGTTGAGAATAGGCCCGAATTGAAGAAACTAGCAGAAAACATCCAGGTTGGGGAGGCCGTAGGTCCTTGGGGATATAGGGCAGGGATGATCTTCTTCAAAGACCGAATCTATTTGCTCGCTGATTCTCCCCTCATTCATACTATTCTCAATGAATTTCATGCAGGCACACACGAGGGCTTCCACAAGATGTGGCAACGATTAAAGTCGGTATTCTATTTGTCTGGGGCAAGAGCACAAGTTAAAAAATTTATTCGGGAATGCGACGTGTGCCAACGACACAAGAGCGAGCATACCAAGCCAGCTGGACTTCTTCAACCGCTGCCCATACCAGCAGCTGTCTGCTTTGATATTTGATGGATGTCATCACGGGGCTTCCAAGTTCCCATGGGAAAAATGTTATTTTCGTGGTTGTGGATCGTTTGTCGAAGTTTGCCCATTTTATACCACTCAAACAACTATATTCAGCAACAATGGAGGCCCAAATTTTTTTTGAGAATATATTTAAATTATATGGACTGCCGGCGTCCATCGTATCTGACCGCGATCCAACTTTTATCAGTAAGTTTTGGCTTGAGTTGTTCCAGTTGCAAGGAATTAAATTTAATTTTAGCTCCTCATATCATCCACAAACGGACAACCAAACTAAAGTGGTTAATCGAACAGTGGAGATGCATTTGAGGTGTTTCACCAGTGAAGCACCAACGGGCTGGGTTAAATGGCTGCCATGGGTGGAGTATGTCTACAATACCAGTGCATATTCGAGTACGGGTAGAACCCCATATGAAGTTGTCTATGGCCGTAAGCCTCCCACTCTTCTATCTTATGTGCATGGCACGACAAGAGTAGAATCAGTAGCACAAACACTTGAATAAAGAGACTTGCTTATTAAGGAAGTTCGCCTCAAACTCTAGCAAGCTCAGAACAGAATGAAGGTCCAGTACGATAAGGGACACAGAGAAAAAAGTTTCCAGCCAGGGGAATATGTCTATGTGCGCCTACAATCGTATAGGCAGCAAACGGTGGAAAGGAGAATTAATATGAAATTATCAGCTAAGTATTATGGTCCATTCAAGATTATTGCACGAGTGGGGGAGGTAGCATATCGGTTGGAACTACCTCAGGGTGCAAGAATTCACCCTGTATTTCACGTATCTCTCTTGAAGTTGAAACTTGGGCAAGGCACGGAAGCCACTACTGGACTACCTAAAATTCTGCTCAATGCTTCACCAATTATTCCAGAAGCTATTTTATCTCAACAACGGCATGGGAAGCAAGCAGGATTTTTGGTTCACTGGAAGGGCAGCAATCCAACAGACACCACTTGGGAGAATCAGGCGTTGATCGGGACTCAATTTCTAGAGTTATTCATTGAGGACAAGGAACGCTTTGAAGAAGGGAGGAATGATACGGAAGTTTAGCGCCAAAGATATTTACTTTCCATTTATTGCTTTTCGAATCAGGAAACTAAGGCATTGACTTGCCATATTTTGTTATGTAATCAATTAATTAATTTTTTTAAGTTGGCGTCGTTTGCGTGCGTCGTTTACATACGTACGGATAAATCAATGTAAATCCCTTCCTTGTAAGTTTACTGCTTATAAGTTTGGAAAGAATTATTTGAATGTTATCATAAAATATTTCAGCAACGTGTTGCGGAGGTGGGGTCCCTCTCAAAACAAACCACTTTTTCCTTTGATTTATTCACAATAGGTAAAGCATGCCGAGTTGATCCGGCGTCTTTTCCTGTTGAACCACCAATTACGTGATCAATCACTCTGCTCTAACAGGTGGTTAGTTAATTATTTTGGAATAGTTGATTTAAAACATTGACATCCATGTCATGTACTTGAGAATTTGGAATTTATATCTATATGGTGAGATATAATTTTATGTGACAAGAAAGATCTCTCCGACCTACCTGGGATGGGGCATTACATAAAGCGTTTGTGCAATTGCAAATATATCATGCTGGTTAAAAGATGCTTCAAGCATATTCATTAAATAAGTTCATGAATCTAGGCTAATTAAGCAATCGTTTTTAATATTTAGTTGTTTTTATAAGAAGATCGTGTGGGGCATGCATTTGCAATAATAATAATAAAAAATAGAATTAATTCTCAAATTTAATAATCATGAAGATCAATTTGCTATCTCTACAAGATTTATTCCATATGTAATCGTTTTCAAATTAATCAAAGCCAACTATTTTTTCAACAACGACGCTTGTCGATGGTATATCTACATTCCACACCAATTGTAATATATTGCAGAATCATAAAAAATCGGAAATCTATTCAAATACAATATAAACTAATACATATTCTCAAGCTCCAAACATCTGCCTGGAGCATTTACAAGCAAATACTGCTAAGTGAAATGAACTCTGCCTCAAAACATTTTATTTCCTTATATTTGAAGACGTTACAGTGATGCCTTTTTATAGGCATAGCTACAATGAGAGAGAAGTTTTTTTTTTGTACAAAGAATATTCTTAGCCTAGGTACGGTTTGTTACAGGAAGGATGACATGCAGGAGGGACGCTGCTCATGCAGAGACGCTGCTCATGCATAGATGCTGAAGCCGTTACGTGATTCTACTAAAATCCTTTGGTTGTGATTCTTTTGATGTGATGACAGTCTGCTCCTTAACATCCCCCCTCAAGTCAAGCGGTGAGTGAGCATGCAGACGTAGACTTGAACAGAAAAGAGCAAAGCGTGTTCCAGATAGTGGTTTTGTGAGAACATCGGCAACTTGGTCTTTTCCAGAAACGAAGGCCACTTGAAGAGATTTGTTAATTACACGATTACGCACAAAGTGAAAATCGATTTCAACGTGTTTCGTGCGAGCGTGAAAGACCGGATTTGATGAAAGGTACATGGCCCCCATATTATCACAGTAGACGACAGGTGGGCAGCTGAGAGGAATTTCCAAATCATGGCAGAGATGTTGGAGCCATATTACTTTAGTGGTGGCGTTGGCGACAGCTTTGAATTCCGCTTCAGTGGAGGAGCGAGCGATTGTGGGTTGTTTCTTAGATGACCAAGAAACTAAATTTGCACCGAGGAAGACACAAAAACCACTTGTGGAACGCCGGTCATCTGGGTAGCCTGCCCAATCGGCATCGGAAAAGGCAGTGAGCTTGAAGGTTGAGGATGGCGAAATTTGCAGACCAGTAGTTGTTTTATCTTTCAAGTACCTCAAGATTCGTTTTACAGCTTGCCAATGGGGAACTAGGGGATTATGCATGTACTGGCAGACCTTGCCAACAACGTAGGCTAAGTCAAGCCGTGTGAATGAAAGATATTGCAAGGATCCAACAGTGCTGCGATACAGAGAAGGGTCTTCAAAAAAGTTACCGGTGAAGGCACTTAGTTTCTCTGTTGTAGTCATTGGGGTTTTTACCGGTTTTGCTAGTGACATATTTGTCCGGTAAAGCAAATCAAGGATATATTTTTGCTGTGTAAGAAGTAATCCTTTGGAGTTCGATGTAACTTCAACACCCAGAAAGTACCGTAAAACACCAAGATCCGTGATAGGAAAATCACATCGCAGAGCTGTAACAAGATCAGATATTTGCTGAATTGAGGACCCTGTTATTAACAGGTCATCCATGTACACAAGGACACATATCTTGCTGTGTGAGGTGGTGCGCAGAAACAGAGAAGGATCAGTAGTAGAGATATTAAAACCAAGATCAACCAGGCGGTTACTTAGGCGGGAGTACCAAGCACGTGGGGACTGCCGGAGGCCATAGAGAGCTTTATGTAACCTGCAAACATGAGAGGGAAATTGGGGATGAGAAAAACCAGGTGGTTGGGTCATGAAAACAATCTCCTGTAATGGTCCATGCAGGAAGGCGTTTTGAACGTCATATTGACGTATAAGCCAGTGGTTTGTAACGGCAAGTGCAAGGACAAGTCGGACAGTGGTTGGCTTCACGACAGGGCTGAAAGTCTCCTCAAAGTCGTTACCGGACTGCTGAAGAAAACCCTGTGCCACAAGACGGGTTTTCCGTCGTTGAAGAGAGCCATCGGCATGCCGTTTTGTTTGAAAAACCCATTTACAGGTAACAATGTTGGAGGCTTCGGTTGATGGTACTACGGACCACGTTCGATTGTTTAGTAGAGCATTAAATTCTTGGGCCATGGCTTCCCGCCATTCATGATGCTGTTGAGCAATCGTATAGCAGGTTGGTGTCTTTGGAATATCAGAGGAGATGGAAATTAGAGCACGAGGAGGCGGCCACTTGATTGTTCCATCGGTGTACTGACGCGGACAGAGAGCATTGGTGCGGTACCTTGTGATCATTGGATGTGCAGGCTTCGGCGTAGCAATTGAACGAGAGTCCTGCGTGCTAAGTAAAATGAACTCTGCCTATTTTTATTTGTACAAGCGTTGGCCACGAAGATAAGGCACAAGCTGCACTTTCCATAAAAGGTAATTTTCTGGGGTGAGTTTGACAGAAATGGTGAGGGAAGGATTAGGATTATGAGGCTTGGGAGGCGCCATGGACGTTAGTCCTTTTTAGGCTCTGATACCATGCTAAGTAAAATGAACTCTGCATCAAAACATTTTATTTCCTTATATTTGAAGACGTTACAGTGATGCCTTTTTATAGGCATAGCTACAATGAGAGAGAAATTTTTTTTTTTGTACAAAGAATATTCTTAGCCTAGGTATGGTTTGTTACAGGAAGGATGACATGCAGGAGGGACGCTGCTCATGCAGAGACGCTGCTCATGCAGAGATGCTGAAGCTGTTACATGATTCTACTAAAATCCTTTGCCTGTGATTCTTTTGCTATGATGACAGTCTGCTCCTTAACAAATACCAATGACAGTACACAAACTTAAAATATATAGTAGTCATATCAAACTGCTATCAAATATACATATGTTTCTTCGAGAAATAATGCAATCATCGACGACGGCAGTAGTACTTGTGATGAAATTATATGCTCCTTTTATCCCTCTTGATTTGCATAAGGTGGTCATAGACGCACCATGCAAAACTAAGGAAATGGGCCCTATCCAGTCCCTCATTGTATTTACCCCAGTAAGTATGATGATATGTGACATGATACCAGGCCGATGCTTTAGCTTTTGCATTATCAGTTCTGTCTACATCACTTCCCTTGTTGAACCAGTTCCTGGCTTCCATTCTTAGTGACTTTACAGCATATTTAATTGCATCCAGATCCCTCTTCCTATCAAAATGTTTTGACATTTTCAAACATTGCCACTGAGAATTTCGGCTTCAGTTTGGATTCCATAATACTACATCATATTCCCCAACATGTAATCATAGTCACGTTTGTATCTTTCAGCGTCGCTGAGGTAGTCCTCAAAGCCCTCCACTTCCATTTTAGGGTCATAATGCTGTTTTGCTAAATCCAAAGTGAAAGGTTCCACAGGACTCGTGGAAGTTGCAATGTGATCTTTCACTTATCTAAAAAGCTTCCCGATAACAGATGTTGATATGTAGCTCTCTTTATTATTAGGCTTTTCCATAAAATCGGGATACTCTTTGACGAATAGATGAGGAGGTAGTTCGGCTACAATACCAGTTTTTGGGAAGTCAACAACGATTGAGTGAAGCTTCGCAAGATCCAAGCATTCAGGGCTCATTGCTTTAAGGGGCATCCTATCTGCAAAGACGAGGTGGGCATTATCGATGATTCCTAAATTGTCATTGACTATGTAGTCTGTGAAATACTCTTCTACTTCCTGCAAGACAACAATAAAATGCATTTCTATGTTAGGTGAATATGGATGGAAGTTGTTGTTGCAGCAAAGGGCATAGAAACATGAGAGAGGAATGACGCTGTCAATCTTGTAGTTTACTGCTAAATACCTCAATTGTAACATCATGCTCAACTTGCTTAGTTCGAGCTGCAATATATTCCGTTGGTGGATATTGACGAGGAGGAATAAGATGACGATCCCAAGAGACGAAGTACAAATCTCCGTCCAAATCACTTCCCGAACATTCATCTGGATGTGGTCTAAAAGTACAAATAGACAGTCATTAATATCACATTTGCATATATATCTACATGTATATGATGAATCTAAAAGTCTCGTATAAATGGGATATTAAACTCTTACCTCTCTCCCTTTTGTGGAAAAACAACACAATCCACCATGTGATGTAGAGCTGGCACGTTCACAGCTTCGAGGACTATCACATCTCCAGGGTGTAGACAAGGGTTTTTAGCAACAACCACCCGGCCTTCACAGATGAAGTTATCTGGGTTTGAACTGCTGACAATTAGCATAATGGATGACTGGTTGTAGAGCTCCCTACTAAAGTGGGAAACTTGCAGAAATACTTGACCATACTCTAATGTCCTGGTTTCGTCAAGGCATCCCATCAAAGAACTTCCATTTGGAACAAAAATCCTTGCTCTCGACTGCATGTCCTTCAACATAGATGCACGGAATGTTTGAAGCATCATTGAAAGAAATGGTTCTGCATCTGGCTTGTAACCACACATAAGCATTTCCTTTAGAACTTTTAGATCTCTCTTGGGAACATCATTTCCAGTGCCTTCTTTGCTCTCCAAGGATCCGTTAATATCGCATTCAGTTGCTTTATAGCCTTACTTTGTATTTTTTGAAAAGCTCCATCCTTAACCCCGCGGTTAGACGAAAGAGTTACTATCTGACGATTGAGAAAACAGGGATGAAACTTACTCCATGACAAATCATCGAGTTTTGTGTTATCTGATTTGTATTTACACATGCTCTTTCTCAATGAAAACTTCACAGATGATGTAGGATCAACAGCCACAACACCTTTGTACCCCACCATACCGAATTTGAAATGCCGATGGAACAGGGCTGCAACCTAACTTTGTTGCCACTTCGGAAGCCAATTCTTCAGAAATCTTCCCAATGCCATCTGAGAAATTGTACGTGGCTTCTCCCTTCTTAATTTCCACATCAGGAATAACTTCAATTTCATCTATGCCAACGCTGGCAGTTTCTCTAGAAGAGCCAAAAGACTGACCCAGTCTGGCACCATATTTTGCCACATTCCTTATATCTCGAAAATCACCCATCCATTCTCTAATATCTACTGCAGTCAAGCCAGGTCTTGAAGCAAACATCAGAGTTTTCTCGTAATTGACTGGATGAATAGGCAAGAAACTCAAACTTCTTATCCTCAATAACTATTCCATTTCTGAGAGTGGATAGTATCCTATCATAAACTCTAGTTCGCTTGTCCTTATTTGCAGATGATGAACGTGAAGATAAAGCTATCGAGTACACTTTATCAAAGTCCTCATCGACAAAAGAAACACGCAGGAAATTATCAATATCTTTAGGATAATTGTACAAGACTCTACTGGAGAGATTTACCTCCGGACCACCGACGTATACTTTAGATGGAGTAATTTGAACCCTGTGTATATATACCAGCCCATTATCTAAGGAAATAGCAGGAGTTTGTTGAAATGGAGTAGATTTTGAGTATCTTGTGTACTCATCCTTGAGCCATTTCACAAGGTCATAGCAGCAGTCCTTTAAATGAAAGAGCTTGTACAGGCACAAGAAAAGTTACTATTTCCGGCGATTACATATCGCCGCAAAAGATTCAAACTCGCCGCGAATAGTTATTTGTGGCTATCCTCTACCCGCCGGTATTGTGACGCAATTGTTAAGTGAGAAAAAGGTATTCTCGGGGTAGGTTAAACGTGGCCGCTAAAACTCAAATAGTCGTCGGAAAAAGGTTTCACGTTGCCTGTTTTAGGAATAGTGAAATTTAGCTTTTGCGGCGACTAATAGTCTCCGCAAAAAGTCCTATTTGTCGCCGCAAAAAGCCTTATCTGCTGAACTTCTGTCATTTATAATTATTTACCATTTCAACCTTTTTTGTTTTTTAAAATATCTGTAGTCCCCCATTAGATACAATATCCAACGCATGTAATAGATCAACATATTCGCTAATAAGCATATAATATCATGAATTAATCATTTACATGATATAAATGTTTCAAATACCCTTAACATGTATCGGTATATCATTCATTCATCATAAGAAGTGCTATTTGAAATTCACCCCAACATGCCACATTAATAGACCAATGTATGTTTACATGTGTACTCCTCGTATTTATTGTGTAACAAGGATTTCCTAAGCAAGTCTTGATCATCATGGAAGCTGCCTTCTTCATCTCAAAACCCAAAGGTATACCTCTTCATCTGGAAACTGGAAACCCCCTTCATTGATCACAAAGCTGCAAAAATTTAGATTCACAAATATTTCTTTAGTTTACAAAACCCAACAAAAATTTAAATTGCAACTACAAAATTAGGAAACCTAAAAACCATTATAAACCAAAAGAAAATGGGTGCATGCAAGTCATATTAATCATTGAGGTACTTAGAAAATCACAAAAAACATACAATTCTGTGATATGATAAGAAAAAGAGCAATATTTAGGGGGACTAATTAATGTTATATATATATATATATATATATAAGATATGCACCTTTTTCACTTCTTCATTTGGTCCCAGCCTACAGAAACCGAAGTACTGCAAAACCAGACTTCCACATCAAAATCCTTCACAGCAAAGGTTGTATTGCATGCAGCTCCAAGTCAGTGGAAACTCTTTCAAAACATACAGCCTAACACCAAATATCTAATAATCAAAAAAAGTTATACCAGGAGACACTTTTCTATGACATGTAAGGCACAAATCCATCTCCGTACAAAAAGCACAAAAAACTTATTGACTAAAAAAGGAACTGCCTATGCAGGTCCTTGAGTTTCTCTATGAGACTCTCCTTGGGTTTGCCTCTGTGATTCCATGTATGAACTTAATAATTTGTCGTACTCGGCTTGCTTCGCCAACACTTTCTCTACATTCCCCCGTAATTCTTCCAACTGATTCTTGTAATACTCAGCATCCTTCTCATGCCTCTCTGCACGTTCTGTTAATGCTGCAAATTTTTTTGCAGTGTTCTGTCTAGATGACTCAGGGATAACCATCTCCCCCAACCCCCTTGTATACCCTGGCTTGTGGCCTAGTACCTCCCTAAAGATTGATGCAGCAACATCCTTAGTCTGCTTCTCAGGCTCTAACTTAGAGTACTTGGCAACCATTTCATTCTATTCAAGGAAGTGAAATCACACGTTAATATGTACACATGGATTCGTTCAAAACTACAAGGTAAATAATACGTACACATGGATTCATTCAAAGTCACTCACATGTTTCTCTTCCATCGCTGGAGTCACAAATTTACCCTTCTTCTTACTCCACCTCACCTCTTTAAAGAAATCAATAAGGTGCTCATTACTCTCAGACTACAAATACAAGCAGGGATTAATACCATTTGTCGGTTAAAATCAGCAAATAATATGTTACTTCCTACATTTGCATGTACAAATCTAAATAAAATTCTTACCCTCATTTGCATTAGTCTTACGAAAGAGGTTCGTCCAGCCGTGTGGTTTGTTTGTTGCTTCTCTCTATTACTTTTATTTTTCTCAGATATCATCTACAACTCACAGACTTGTATTAACACAACTAGATCATAAACATATAAAAAATAACACAATCAACATTGATTAGACTTACCCTAAATTCCGCACTTGACCATCGAGCACATAACTTCACCCAAGTAGCTGGTGTCACCAACTCTGGCACATTCGCAAGAGCTTCTTCGTTTGTCTTGTAACTCTTGTATATTTTGTGAAGATCATAGCGGATATGATTGAACCTCTTCCTAAGTGTCTTCGTTACTGTATCGCGGTGATTCTTCTTCGTCCAGTCAAGGACGAAGTCGGCTTAGAGACAAACAACAAACACATTAATTATCTGGTAACACAAATAATAACTAAAAATACACTTGAACATGTGCTAGTATGAGTTTGTGTTATATTACCCGAACACGAGCAATCAACTCTTCCTTCTCATTATTGGTAAATCATGCCAGCTTGGGTGACTCAGGTCGACATGGTGCTTCACCAACCATGTAAGCCTACTTGTAAATATTGTATAGTTTTCACAACATGGTGATGTCTCACCATCCTTTATGGTTAGCGCTATCGGCCCAAACTTTCGAATCTTGTCAAACTCGAGGTTCTTTGCGGCTCCTCGTCCACGTTTTCGGGTAGGCGGTACTAATCCCTCTTCAACTTTTATTATATTGTCCACACATTCAACCATATATTAAAGAGGCCGGTTAGAATAATAAAATTTGAAATAATTACAAACAACAAACCATTACCATTTGTCGGTATAGTTGAGTCCACCTCAACCCCCTGCTCTTGCGGTTCGGTGCTTGGGACAACATCTGGTGGCACGGTTGACATGCCATCACCTCTAAGATTCAATGTAGCAACGGGTGCTTTACCTCTAACACTTGGTTCGCAGGACGGTCTCCCTCGACCATAGCATACACCACGTGATCGACCTCTGCCTCTTCCAGCTAAAGGCATGTTATGCACTGACCTGCATGGAAATATTTGTGGCTATACATCCAAACCATATAGAGTACTAAAGCAAGTAATGGGTGATGCAGAAAATGACAATAATCAATAGAAAAAGAATGAATAGTTCGACATTATCTTTGAAAAACAATTAAAATTGTACATTTAGCTAAAGCTCAACATTATCTTTGAGAAAAAATGAACATATAGTTCGCCTCTTCGTCCGTCGAGAGACTATCTTCTTCCGTGCTTCCCTCGTGTTCAGTGGTGTAAGGGGAACTAGATTCGCTGCTATCGTCGTTGATAAACATTCTGACATCAAGGTTGTGATTATCAGCCTTCATTACTAACGATACATCAATCTGAGTGGGCTCGACATCAAGCCTGTGCATGGGGTTAACTAGCCCATTATCATCAGCCTGTACTGATATGTATTCTTCAAAAGAATCATCCTCTTGGCATGCTTCCACGTCACTAGCATCGTAAGCATCTTCTTCAATCAAATTTCTGAGGGGAAGATCATACACATTTCTATTGACAACCTTTTGTACTGCATACCAATTACTAGGGATCATACGATTTTTTAAGTAGAACAACTGTGAAGCTTGGCACGCCAAAACAAATGGATCATCCTTATAAAATGTCAGAGACATATTCACACTAGTAAGATGATCGCCCACACGTATCCCTCGTCTGGAATCAGAGATGTCGAACCAGTCACATATGAATAAGTACACACGGCGCCATCCCATGTAGCGAACTTCCAAGAGTCAGCAGGATGCCTTTGAATACCTTCCTCATTGACACGCTGATCCCTATGCCACCTCATATTAGCTGCTGTCTTACGTGACATAAACAATCTCTGCAACCTTGGCTTTAACGGAAAATGTCGTAGAACCTTTTGAGGAATTTGTCGTTGTTTATTGTTACTGAATATCCATCTTGATGACTTACACTTAGGGCACTCTTATTTCTTTGCATTTTCCCTCCAATAAAGTATGCAGTCATTTGGATAAGCATGTATTTTTGTATAAGAAAATCCCAGGCCTCGCTCTAAGTTCCGTGCCTCTTGATATGACTTCGGTAAAAGAGCATTCGGAAAAGCTGACTGTAGTATTTGAAGAAGCATATCAAATGACTTTACACTCCAGCCACCAAGTGTTTTAATGTGCAACAAATTAACTGAAAATGAAAGTTTAGAATACTTGGAACAACCTTCATAAAGAGGACGCTGTGAATCAACCAACAACTGGTCAAAATTCATGGTTGATTCACTTCCGACTGAGGTTGAACCCCCCGCCCGAATGTCTTGGAACATATCATCAATGTCATCAATATAGGGATCAGCTTGTTCGGGATCATGAAGATCGTCATCATCAATAAAAGGTAAATCTTCCTCCTCGCCGTGAAATATCCATGTTGTGTAAGTTGGTTCAATACCTTTAATGAACAGATGTCTATCTACCTGACTTATAGGTAGGAAATAATTATCTGAACATAGGTTACATGGGCACCGGATTCCATCACTTGTAGAATGAGATCGAGCCAAAGTAATGAAATCATTAACGCCTGTCGCATATTCACTAGATCGAAATCTATCAGTGATTTTCATCCAACTCTTGTCCATCTACGAAAGATACCTAAAGGTTAAAAATTGGTAAATTGGGATGATATGATTGCTTATATTAATGTGGAAGATCGAAGGTGTTGTTCCACATCAAATAAAAGAGAAAAAAATGAAACTTTAAGACCCCATTAACAAATAACCCCATTAATATTTCTAGCACCAAATCCCTAAGCTTATCCATACAAGCTAACTATATTACAGGAACCAAGCTAGCTAATTAATTAGTAATAATATTATAGTTCTCAAAAAATTGCTGCAACCAAATCATGATAGAAAGTAAGGAAGAAATGTAATCTAATGCAGTAATTTTATTTCTTTTGGCTATATTACAGGAACTATCAAATTTGACTTTTTAACACTAGCTTTTATAATCTAATGCAACACATTTTAAAACTCTATTAGCCAAACATCCTATTAGACTTGTATTTATAACATAATCCAATGTTATATAAACTAGTGTTCTCAATTAGTTGTACAAGATTGAAGACACTAGATCGATCGTGTCCACATGATGAGACGTACCGAGTCAAGCCTGAGTCAAGGAAAAGGCTGTACCTCATGTTAAAATATATAAAGAATTAGCTCGCCAAGTTACGTTGCAACTTGAGTTATGAATAAACTGATTCAACTCCTTAAGCAACTGGCCGCCCGCCTAACGGAATTAGAAGGCTAGCTAGCTGGGGCCTGGGGAGGAGGCTAGCTTGAGATTAATATATTCATGATCTAGTTGAATGTTTACTTGGTGGTGCCTGTCATTAAGAGGTTGTTGAATATAAAGCACAACTACTTTTGGGAGTTTCTTTCTTTCAATTCAAAGCTTTAATAATTGAGGCGGCTGGCCTGTACGTGATGTAGATCGAGCATAATATATAGTTAAATGATATAATAATTATATTATTCAACCAATTATATATATATATATATACATATATATCTATCTATTATAATAAGTGCCTATGCGCTTACTACAATATTTTTCTAATTCCGTTTCCATTTTTTTTTAACAGTAATAAACAATAAATTACATTGTCATTCCATTTTTTGTGTTTTTTTTAACAGTAATAAACAGTAAATTTATTTTATTTGATATGACAAAGAGAGCATCAGCAGCAGTAGCTCTCTCTGTGCTCCTCCTCCTCCGTCGTCTTCTTCTCCTCTTTGGTTACTATCCTACATAAAGCTTCACTTCTTTGCTAAAATCCGGCGGTTCATCCGATCGAAAGCGAGCAAATCCTCATCACCTCCCTCAAAATCTACTGCTTAGTCACCCCCAATAACTGCCACTCAAATATTTTACACTCAAATATTTTACTCCCTCTCTGCTCTTCTCTATTTTTGCTTAGTCACCCCAATAAGGGCGACTCAAATATTTTACTCCCTCAAGCAGCAGCAGTAGCTCTCTCTCTGCTCCTCCTCCTCCATCGTCTTCTTCTCCTCTTTGGTTACTATCCTACATAAAGCTTCACTTCTTTGCTAAAATCCGGCGGTTCATCCGATCGAAAGCTGCTCGCAAGCGATGCGCGTCGTCGTCGGGGGGATTCGATATGGCAAGCATCAGAGATGTTGAAAACGAAGTGGCACAGGTTCTAGAGAGCGAGGGTGAAGATGACTCGACCGTGCTACAGAGGTCGGTGAAGAAGCTTCACTTTGGGAGTTGGGAAGAGAGAGAGAAGGCAGCCAAGGAGATTTCGAGACTTGTCAGAGAAGAAGGGAAGATAAGGAAGTTGATAGCGCAGCTAGGGGTTATACCGGCGTTGGTGGACATGGTGGCTTCGGAGGTGTCGGACCGGCGGTGTGCGGCACTGACGGCTTTGATTGGTCCTCTTTCGAAGAGAAAGAAATACTATTGGTTTGGCCAAAAGTCCTAAAAAGGCCCTCATCGAGGACTACTCGAACGGTAGCAAGATGTGGCTCCTCATGCAGATCGAGTCGATGGCCAATAGTTTCCACGAGCTCACCAGAGAGTTGTCCACTCTGCTTGATATTTTCCCCTTGCAAGAGATTGACTTGAACCACGATGTTGCAGAGCTAATCGTTTTGATCAGAAACCAGCTGAATTCCCAAACCAAAGTTAATGGTGTTGTCGATCCGAGAGACGACGAGCACAGGCTCACAGTTTTGGCCATGCTCGACCGGATCAAGAGGGAAATCGTGCCAGATCATTCCGAGCTCGCGGAGATCCTCGCCAGGCTAGGGCTTCGGGACGCTTCGAGTTGCAGAGAGGAGATAGAGAATCTCGAAGACGACGTCCAGAACCAGGGCAACGAGAAATCCAAGTCCGAGGTAATAATCGCCTTGATTGGACTCGTTCGCTATGCCAAGTGTGTTATTTTCGCCAAAGTGAAACCGGACAAGACTGTAGCATCGCCCACTGTGGAAGCGGAACATGAAGAGCCTCCCAAGGTGGAGACCTATGAGTCTGTAATAGCAGGATGATCAGTCCTTTCCTGACACAAAGGACCAAGAGCAAGTTTGTATTTGCTGGCCCATCAAAGTCTGCTGAAATCCTTTTCAAGTGAGTCTAATTCATTCATTTCTTTACCCTTTTTGTTTTCTTGATCGGTCATTGAATGGCTCTCTCCATGATTCCTTGTTCTTTCCTGATGCTAGAATCATAATTTACTTTTCAGTATGTTCAAAGGCTTATGCTTGTAAACAATGGTGAATTTAATCACTCGAGTCAATATTATCGCATAGTCTAAAGCTTTTCTTGCTGGTTTGGTGCGTTTTTGGCTGTTGTTAATTAAACAGATATATATCGCCTGAGCAAGTACCGGTTTAGTATGGTGGGAGTTTTGTACTTCCTCTGATATCTTATAATTTCCATACTTTTCATCCAAATAAGGAAAGAGAAAAAACGAAGATGCTGATTGAAGTTTTCTGACATCTTTACCCCGCTTCGTCGCTCATGTTCTTCTGCAAGCCCGTGAACGTCTGATTTCGCTCTGTCCTCTGAAGTAAGGAAGGAATAATGGCAGCTTCCTCTTTCTTTGGTACTATTACCATGCAGTCGATCAATCGAAAAAGATATTATAAAATATAATTATTTTTATTAAATACCATTTTAAAATATTCATTCGTTATTGTATTGCTTTTATTTTTATGATCATCCATTTTTTTTAGCTGTAAGTTTGTTTCGAATCGAAAAATAATTTATCTTGAGATCGATGTATGTAATAAATGGATATGGACATGACAGTAGTATTGGAAGATATATTGTAGAAAATATCTTCTTCTTTTTTGTAGACAAAGTTCATATTGTAGATTTTGATTTTTATATCTTATCTGATAGGGAATAGACCCACTTGATATTTTAAACTTTGTTTAACTGTTTGTGCAAGTGTGTGGTTGATTTCTGAAATCAATCAAGAGGCAGATGAGATCGAGGGTGTGCATATTTTAAACTGTTTTAGGGACTTTATATGATGTGATCTGTAAATAAATCATCATATTTTAAACTTTTTTAACTGTTTGTGCAAAAATTATAATTTTTTATTTTTTTATGGTCTTATTCCTTTAGGAGACTTAGGCAATTGCCTAACTTGGCTAATGAATGAGTTGGCCTGCATTTTACTTACGTATGTGTCTTACATGGAGAGGTCTGGCAAATGAAATATTTAATTAATTTGGTGAAGTGTAGAATGAACATTTGATGATGACCTTGCTATGATATTATATTTGATGTGAAATTACTATTTACTTAAATTAATATATAAAAAATAAAATTTATTATTTATTTTATATTTTATGAGTCCAATATCCATTTCTTTAAAAAATAAAAAAATAAATTATTGTACTCTGTCGGTATCCCTACAAATTCTCAACTTTGCATGATTGTATAGCACCTGCCTGCGTGGCTTCATGAAGGACCACAGGTCCCCATCTCGATGTCCACATTTGTTCATGAAAATCTGCCCCGAGTTGCATATAACAGTACTCCAAAACATCTTTTTCCCCGACATCGTGGGATCGAAGAAGCCGGTAAGAAACGAATTTTTACTATTGAAATTTTACAATTAAAAGGGTTATTTAAGATAAAAGATAATACGTTTCGTCGAAAATAATTATTTTAATTATAAAATTAATCGTAAAAATTTGTTTTTCTTATAATGTGATGAGAAGAAATTAAGCTGTCAATGATATTTAATTGTTATGAGAAAATGAAGTCTGCGTCCCATAATGGCATGATGCTTCTAGCAACTTGCATCGAGAGAGACAGGTTAGAAAAGTCTTTTGCATGGAGACCCTACATGATATACTGATGCAGTCCCCTTTGATTTATCATGTGGGCCATCCAACCCCCAACCCTCTTTCTTTCTCTATATATATTATATGCTATAGGCCATACCCCAGGCCCCCCTCCCCCTCCCCCAACCCCCCTCTCTCTTGTTTGCATATCGCTTTCTTTTAGTAGAGAGAGGCTGGAACTAGGCTTTCTGGGCTATAAAGCCATCACTCTCTTCGGCTGCAAATCTTCAAGATTCTGGATCGGGGATAGCTCTATTATTGCTCGATAAGATCTGTATCTATACAATGATAATTTTATTAATAATTTATCAGCATTCGGAAAGAAGAGCACGCAGGAGAGAATCCATGCATGCATAGTAGCCGGATGATGCAACAATATGGATTTGATTGGCGTTTTATAATTGAGATTTGTATTTATTCTAGGTGAAGTCATATCGAATCATAGTGCTGTCATTACAATAAAGGTGGAAAATCTGTAAGTTTATTTTGGATGATGAAGAAGAAGGATGATGTCCAGATTTATTTATCAAATAGTTATACATATTGTGGATTCAGTGTTTTATGTATTTATTTATTTTTCACTCTAAATTTTAAGTTAGTTTGATGAAATATTCTATTAAGAAATCCGAGAAAGATGGGAAACTACAAATTATATAAAAAGAAGAATTAGGAAAAAGAATCCTATGCATAATTTCAATATTTAAATTGCGGGGTAAGTTATCTTGATTACACCAAACTTGTTGCTCATTCAATTACGTACAATATGTGGATAGATATGAAATTGTGGTCCCTGAATAATATAAAATAATATAAAATCAATTAATCGGTGGATTCATGTATTGTTGTCCTCAACTAAAGTTTGTCATTTAATTAATATACAGATAACTACATAAAAAAAATATACATGATTCATGACCTGATTTGCTGAAATTGTGGTCCCTGAATAATATAAAATAATATAAAATCAATGAATCGGTGGATTCATGTATTGTTGTCCTCAACTAAAGTTTGTCATTTAATTAATATACAGATAACTACATAAAAAAATATACATGATTCATGACCTGATTTACGCAAACGCGTGATACATTGGCATCTTCATACGCAAAGAAATTAGGCACGCAATACGAGATCATAAAATTGCTGTGCCGTTAATCAGATCTGATATATTTAACCTGCTGATGCCTTTTTTGGGTTCCTCCTTTCTGTTAACTTTTTGAATTCCATCGCCCTATGAAGCCCACTTTTTTGACAAACGTTTCCGAAATCTCCAACTGTCAAACACCAAATAATTAAAAATGATTCTCATAACTTTCATTATGATCACATTGGATCTTCATTCTCTTTCAACCCCTAACCCTCTTTCTTTCTCGATATATATTATATGCCATAGGCCATACCCCCCCCCCCCCCCCCCCCCAACCCCCCTCTCTCTTGTTTGCATATCGCTTTCTTTTAGTAAAGAGAGGCTGCAACTAGGCTTTCTGGGCTATAAAGCCATCACTCTCTCCGGCTGCAAATCTTCAAGATTCTCGATTGGGGATAGCTCTATTATTGCTCGATAAGATCTGTATCTATACAATG
Source organism: Carya cathayensis (assembly GCA_011037825.1). Lineage (NCBI taxonomy): Eukaryota > Viridiplantae > Streptophyta > Magnoliopsida > Fagales > Juglandaceae > Carya > Carya cathayensis. The sequence continues at coordinate 2,355,429 of QGSO01000205.1, forward strand.
ATAATTTTATTAATAATTTGTCAGCATTCGGAAAGAAGAGCACGCAGGACAGAATCCATGCATGCATAGTAGCCGGATGATGCAACAATATGGATTTGATTGGCGTTTTATAATTGAGATTTGTATTTATTCTAGGTGAAGTCATATCGAAGGACCAAGCCTATGCTATATTCTTCTTTTTTATAGATAGTCTATGCTTTCGTATGATAGGACGACAAACCATTGATGAGCTGTGACATATTTTCTGTAGAATAATCTTAAACACCATGCGATAATCTTTTTCTTACTTTTTGTTTTCTTTTTTAATCAACAGGTGACACGTTTATTATTTTTAAATAATAAAAAATTATATAATAAATAATCATTTAATAGTAATAAATATATCACATCTTATATTATGAGATAGGAATATAGTATATAGAATTTTCCTTTTTTATATAAATAATATTATACACTACATTCTCATCCCAATATTATGTAAGATGTGATATATTTATCAATATTAGATGTTAAATAATCATCTAATAAAATATTATCTAATGATAATAAATGTGCTACATCTTAGATAATGAAAAAAAAAATGAGAAGATATTGTGAAGTATAGAATTTTCCTTTCTATATTAAGATTGATTTTAAAAATGAGATGAGATGACCATCTTCTTTCACCACAACATTTGGCTCTCAGAGCAACCTGGTCCAGTCCTTCCCTTCCAACCATCAGCCTCTGGCACAATCGTCTTGGTCATCCGTCCTCCAAAATTCTTCATCAAATCATTGCGTCTCATAAATTACCTTCATCTAAGTCCAGTTCCTTTTCTCATTCTTGTGATGCATGTTTATGTAATAAAAGCCATAAACTCCCTTCTGTCATTTCTTCATTAACTTGCTCTAGACCTCTGGAAATTCTATTTATGGATGTCTGGGACTGCTCCTTTCCTTTCGTTTGATAGTTTTTACTTCCGTATTTAAACGGTTTATATCTCTTGTTGAAAATTATTTCTCTACAACGATTACTCACTCCCACCCCCCCTACAACTCCATCTACTCCTTTTTCTCTATTTTCATCTTTATATGTCAAGTGGGCTGTACTCATTTATCACGATTTGCATTCATGTTTATAAGATGGATTTGGTTTGAAACCAACTAATGGGTTCCAGCCAATGCATTATATTATAAGGTGCATATTATATTATTCCTGTGCAACATATTCCAACGTACATCATATAATATTGCAGCTTGTAGAGACTATAGAGTAGTAGCACATGTAAATCTTATGCTAGCTTAATATATAATATATATATATATATATATATATATATGAGACGGTCATAATGAACATGATTAATGAAAGTTGTATGGGTAGGTTTTATATATATAAAAAGATATAAATATTGGATTCCTTAACATATTTCACACTTCCTATTGCCTCTTCACGTGTGACGTAAATATATAAGATAAAATTAATTATAAACATGGACTCCATGGTATTGAATAATCGTACAATAAATAACTTGAATGAATAAAGAAACTTATAAACATGGGCCCATGATCAGAGTAGTTAGGTAGGAAAAATGAAGCCATAAAAATGAATGTTTGTGGCTTGTCTTCATGCGTGTGCTACCTTAAGATCTTTGCCAGACCAAATCAATCGAAATTATTATTATTATTTTTTTTAAAAGGATTCATTATTGATATCATGTAGCCAACTTCGTGTGGATTTGATCATAATTGTTGACAACTAGCTATTTTATATGTTAGCAATTTATATTTTAATCGTCAAATGGTAATTTTTGGATATAAATCATGCACATATCTCCGGCCTCTCGCTAAAGAATTTGTCTTTTTCTTTGAAAGTCATCACCAAATCTCCCACTCCTGTCTAAAATAAATAAATAGATAGTCACCCTATAATAAAATTAGCATGCATGGGGAAAAATGCAGGGAGTAGATTCACATATTTCAAACCTAACTAATGATCAAATCATTGGGAAATATATTAACATCGTAATATTAATTTTATATTTTCAATTATTTCTTTTTCCCATAACGAAAATGAGATAAGATCAAGATAAGTCTCGTTAACTATGTTTGATCCCATCGCCTAAAAACAACTTTAGTTATCATTCAAAAAAGACTTACTATTACGAAAAATAATTAATGCCAATAATTCGTTATAAAAAAAAATTGCTCATTAAAAAAAAAGTTTAATAAAATAATTAATGCCAATAATTCGTTATAAAAAATATTACTATCACTTGTTATTGTCCATCTGACATATTAATTAATTACCAAGAGTTATTAGTTCCAATTCATTGTTCCAACTTTTACCCAACTTTTGCCCCTAGAGTCCTTGCATGGTTAATATTAAATTATATTAAATTTATTAATATTTCTCTGATATATATAGAATGAGGCCTGCCTATTAGAGAACATGTAGAAAAATATCTCATGAAGATCATGTAAATCATGAGATTTGTTTGGATTTTTTTAACCCAATTAATAATACATATTTCCCTCACCTAATTATTTTGTTTTTCTCTTCGCCAGGGCTCCATCACTTTTCGTTTTCCCACACCCCTATTCTAACCACCCCCTCCCGTCTCTTTCTTTCTTTTCCTGTCTCTGTCTCTGTCTCTGTCTCTCTCTCTTCCTCCTTTCTTCAATGCTCTATAGATCGATGCATGACTTATCCCTAAAAATTAATTTGAGCTTCTCTTTCTCTCTCTCCTTCTCACTCTACTGTCTCCCTCTCACTCATCTCTCTCTCTCTCTCTCTCTCTCTCTCTCTCTCCATCTTCCTAGATATGCCCCTGCTAGCAACCCACCGTGACTGGTGGTCCGTGGAGTTGTGTGTGCGGCTGGCGTGGCAACGGTGCTCGGTTGAGAAACAAGTCTGAACACATCTACAAAGATATGAAGAGATTTGTTTTTGGTTGATTTTCTTGCGTTTATTTGAGATCTGTTTGTAAAAAATTTATTCAAGTTTTTTTTTCTTTCGTTTGATTTCGTTTGATTTCTATTTTTCAGATCCACAAAACAATTTTTTTTTCTATCTGTGTTCATATGTTTTTTTTTCATACTTTCAAACTTTCATATTCACTTTCTCTTTCCTCTTCTCTCCGAAAGTAAACTTTTTCTCTCTCTTCTTTTCTTTTGTTCATGTTGAGGATTGAGAACAAGATCAACACGCAGGTGACCTTTGCTAAGCGGAGAAAAGCTGTACGAGTTTTGCTGCAATTGAAGGTATTCACCAGAACAACAAAACCACTTTTGCACCCTCTAAACCACAAAAGGCAAAGCAAAACCATCAAAACTGCTTCCTTCTATTTTTATTTTTCTATTTTCTAAGTCATCTTTATTTTATTTTCATCTCCGAGTTGATTTTTTGAAAGAGAAACAAAGTGATTTTTTTGGGTGTTGGACATGTATTTTTGTTTTGTATATTCCTTTATATCTATTAGTTTTCACTTTAAACGTAGAAGTTAATGCAACCCTCATCTGCTACCAAAAATAAAATGGAGCACACAGAATATCTACTAGAAGATAGAAACACAAATATGAATATTTCTGAAATATTATTTTATTATCTTGAAGAAAAAAATTACAGAAATTTGAGGCATTTTGCCTCATTCTTCAAACGATCTTGTTCTTCAAGAATCTGCATGGCATCCTTATCTAAAGCAGTAGGCAATCTAAAAGAAGACTTAAGTAGAGATTTTAATTTCCTATTCTCTTGCTTTATTGCTTCTATCTTCATGTTAGACTCGTGAAGAAGGTGCTGAAGGATACAAATTTTCTCATTGAGTTTGTCCAAATCATAAGGTTTGGATTGTAGTCGCTGAGAAAATGCATAAATAGCTGATGAGTAATGGGTACCGAGATTTACAAGCTCGTAGATAGCTTCAACATCTGACTTATTAGCCAGATCATTATTGTATTGCACTATAGCACCTACATCGGAAGCAGAAACAGCTGATGAAGAAGGTGTTGAATACCTCACGTATTGGTTACGAGAAGATTGCTAAGCCATTGTAGAGTAAGAATGCAGAAAGAGATTACAGAGTAAGAATGCAGACTAATTACAGAAAAGTAAAGAAGATGGGATGCGAGTGAAGATGAGCTGAATATTTCTTTTATAGAGAAAATTATGAAAGGAAGGACGAAGTATCTCTACTGCTTCACGGCGTCCATCGTGAAGCGTCTATCTACAAGAGACAAGAGATGTAGTAGAATAGCCTTGCGGCGCCTGACAACTCCAGATGAGCTATAAAAATAATGCGGTGCTTGTCCGGTTTAAAAACGTGGTTACCGTTTTTGTTGAATATGGAGGTTGGCGAATTAATATTGTTGACTTCTCCACTAACTATGTGATTTACAGCTGCATCAAAGGATCAGTCAGTGCCTTCTTTTTTTCTCTCTGTCTTTGCAGGTCTCCGTAATCTCTTTCCTCGCCCATAGTTTTGCTACAGAACCGCCTATGGAAACCGTGGTATAACCGGCTATTTTGTATTTGTTTATTTTATTTTTTGATTAAAAAAAAGAGAGATTGACCCATCACTGCTTTCCCTCTCTTTATCTTTCTGGCATGCATACAAGGCCGTGGGAGTGAGTTAGGGGGGGTGGGAGTGAGTAATTTTTTTTCTTCGCCAGGGCCCATCACTTTTTGTTTTCCCACACCCCTATTCTAATCACCGCCTCCCGTCTCTTTCTTTCTTTTCCTGTCTCTGTCTCTCTCTCTTATCTTTCTGGCATGCATACAAGGCCGTGGGAGTGAGTTAGGGGGGGTGGGAGTGAGTAATTTTTTTTCTTCGCCAGGGCCCATCTCTTTTTGTTTTCCCACACCCCTATTCTAACAATAATAAAAAAAAACTACTACTTTATGAAAGAAAGATGATTGGTATATTCTGAGAATAAAGACAAAAAAATAATAATATGGTACTGGTGAGATAGGTCTCTCAAGCTGTCAACATGATGATATTTGTACAATTAATTAAGCAAATTATATTATTAATTAAATTAAGATCCGATCATCTGAATTATCATGATGTTCTAGCTACCATTATTAAATCTATAAACCCACCCTGCCTTTTCCAATATAATATCACATGCCTGCTCATGTACTAATATAATATTTGCGGAATAATTTTTCTTCCGCAAGAAAAATTCACATGCCGGCCACTACCGAAAGGGCTATTGAGAGAACGATGTGAGAGACCCGAGAAAAGAAAGGCTCTCTAATAGAATTATTTATTCTTAATTACACAGCAAATAACCCTACTAATCTATTTTATTTACACCTTATAACCAATTTTACTAATCTATTTCACAACATATTTCATTTATGTGTAAAAAATTTATCAAAATCGACATTTACTATGAAATTTTATGTGCTTTGCACATAAAAACCTTACTAGTACACTAATAAGGGCCAATGCACGTTTGTCCCGCTGATAAATTTTGTCATGTCTCAAATTTTTAACTGTAAAGAGAGAATTTTGTCTATATTTTTAGAATTTTATCTATATTGTCAATGATGTTTAAATATATTTCAGCCTTTAATAATGTGGTCTTATCGGTTGGCATTAAATTATAGAGGGAATTTGATATATAAAAAAATGTAAGTTCATAGGTGTATATAGGTAGATATGATGCATAACAAATATTATAAGTATTTATAGCTTAAAAAAAATCAAATAATTCCAAATAATTTCATACATATTATATTAAATGAATCAAATGAGATAATACATCTTATAAAAAAAAAAAGATGTATACCAATTCACCTATAATGCAACGTGACAATGCTTCAGTTACACCTTGTTCAGGACTTAATATGTTTGTGTGGTTGAGATTTTTTGATGTGGGATGTCAATTAGTCTATATTTTGAGGAGAAAAAAAGAGGTTTGTTGGGCTGCTCAGTTTTACAATTCTGGAGGGAATTGTAAAACCAAGTACAAGCACAGGTGTAAATTACAGATCTTGATTCTAGTAATTTAGTAAATATTTTATTTTATTTTATGAAAAATGATACCCTTACTATTATTTTTATATATTTTTAAATAATTATATTTTAAATAAAATAGGAGAATCAAAAAAATCTAGTGGATTTAGAGATTTAGAGATTTGGATTGACATAAACCTATGCCCTATATGTTAGAAAGGAGGAATATATAGTTCATGTTCTTTGGAAGTGCCCTGCTGCAACAAATGTTTGGAGTGAAGCTAAAAAGTCAATTCAGAAACTATCAATAGTTAGGACAGAACTTATGATAGTATGGTAACAGATCACTAAAAATTTGAAACTGTCTGAACTTGAACTTGTGGTTTGTGTAATAATTGAAGACAAATTTGAAAATTCAAGACAATTATTTAACTCAGCAAAACAAAGCCTCATGGAGTACCAATCAGCCCACGAGAAGATGCAAGATGTTGTTCAACAGAATAATGCAACAAGACATAAAACCAGATGGAAGAAACCAGAAGGTAGGTATGTGAAGACCAATTGGAATGCAACTGTGAATTCAAAGGACAAACATATAGGAATTGGGGTTATAATTAGAAATGCATAAGGTGAAGTTTTAGCTATTTGACTAAATGATTTAAAATTCAAAGGTTCTTTTCTCAATTTCCTCTACAGTATTGAGAGGACCATCATGTACCATGTACTCAGCTCCATAAGTTATACACTGAGCTCAGACCATTGTCCTATACTTGTTTCTATGGAGGAACAGATCAAGACTGTCATAAGATTGTGGAGGAGGTATGGAATATGCCTAGGTTGGCTAGCAACAAACAATCTTACTAACACAGGCCTCTTGACTGAGAGATTAATGCCAAGTTGTCACAGCTAGATGCATTGCAAACTAGAAACACAGGCCTCTTGACTGAGAACATTAAGCAATTGAAAAGAGAGTTGGATGGACTTTTGGAAGCAGAGAATCTGAAATGGCGCGCCCCACTACCAAAACTCATAGTCAAACAAAAAATCACTCCCCCAAAAATCCAGTCACTTCCATTCCATAATGTCCCTAGACTCAAGGGATTCTGCCGCACATAAAAGCAATGCTAATATTCAGAAGACCAAGATTCAAGGGATTATACAAAAATGCATTACATCAAGAGGCTATACAATCAAAGCCCTAAGTATCAAGAGAGAAATATCGGTTGAGACAGCTCGGAGAGTAAGAGAAATATGAGAGAGACTCACCGGCGTTGAGAGGTAGCAGCAGCTGAATCGACGGCGATCGGAACCGGCACACAGCAGAGAGACGACGGAGAGAATTTGGGGGTAAAGCGCGGTGAAGGGGTAAAGAATTTGAGGGAAAAACGCGCGGGCTGATTTTCGCACGGTGTAAGTGATTTAAAAGACTTGTTGTGGCAGTATACCTCGCCGTAATATATCATTTCATGCCACAATAAATAGCTTATTGCGGCGCAACTTATTAACGCGACAAAAACTGCCGTAACAAGTACTTATTCCGGTGGCACTTCCCACTGGACAGAAAATAATGAAATCAAAATGGGAATTATATATTTCCGGCGGGATTTTACACGCCGGAAATATTTCCAGCCTAAAATTCCCACTTATTTTGTAGTGAGGGCACTGTCTATGTACTCGATTTTTGTGATTCTCTTTGGATTGACCAACCTATAAAAACCGTCAACAATTGCTGGCCCAGGAACACACCCATGATGGATCAAAGAGTTGATCTTAAACAAGATTTTATATGGCAGGTCAAAGCCTTTGGGTGGATTCACAATGGGCACAAGACCTGAATTGCGTGAGTAAGGAGAGCCTTCCATCAATCCAAATTGGTCTTCATTTTCTTTATAATCTGAAAAAACAAGATTTAATTCCTGAAGCCGCTTCTTTTGTGGAAGCTCCAAACATAGAGCATAAGATTGGTCAATGCGGCTGGATGGAGTGAAATCAACTTCTCTGACCCATCCTTTACGACGAACATCAGATACATATATCCTTGGAGCACCAACTAACTAGCAAAATAACGAAGATAGAACTCATTAGTGGTCAGATCAGACTTGATCAAGGAGGTTAGAAAATTATATTTAAGGACATGACATGAGACACTGACCACTAACATTTTAAGATGATGGGCTGAAATTAGCACTAAGCATTTTTTTGTTAATTCGCATATTCCTGTATTTTTTTTCCTTCTTTCTGTTGACATATATATATATAGATATAGATATAGCTATAAATATATATAGCTAAGGATGGGAGCTAGTAAGAGGTTTGGGGAGGGAATTTTGACATATATATAGCTAGCTAGCTATTGGTGGTGAGATTAGGCATATCTCACATTTGTTTATACTTATACTACACTAGTTTTATGTGTAGGTTAGTACTTCACTTTGAATTCTTGTTACGTGGTTATATACATTAACTAGGTTGCTTTCATCTAGAACACCTATGCAGCAACATAAGCTAGAAGGAAATGAAATTCATTCGTTCCTACTACTAAGACACATGAATGAGGTTCATATACAAACTGCTGGGACCAGATATTAGCAAGAAATTAACATAAAGATAGTTGCTAACCAAACTACTTAATTATCAGCTAGGTGGAAGATGAGCTGCAATTCCATCTATACCAGATGGAAATGCAAACCCTATCTGATCTTAACTTGGAGTATATAAGTCTCTCTCTCTCTCCCTCAATAAACCTTATTTACATATTATATATAGTACATGCATATACCTGTATGTATCATGTATGCATGCACGGATATCATAATATAATAGAAGATATCTACTTGATTGGCTTGTGTGAATCCAATTTTTTTATGTGTCAACTTAAGTAGAAGAGCAACTCTAGTGTAGACAACCCCTTGACCAAGGGTTAAAAAATTTAACATGTTGCAACCAATCCCCACACTAAACTATTAACACATTGGATATATAATTACATTATTCACACTAGTACATTTCTCTCTCTCTGTGTGTGTTGGTTGGATCACCCTTCTCTTGTGTGATTTGCTAGCAGAGACACTTTATCCACTCCATATTCCGATCCATCAATTTAATGCTTTCACAACAAATGATTAATGATTAATGTTGCACAAACAAATATATAATGAATCCAATCACATACAGGATATATGTTTGCCTAAATTGAAAGTAGATAATACGATACCTCATGACATGACAACTAGATAAATATATTCAGATTAATATTGATTATGTTATCCAACATGAATTCCTGAAGGCAATAAGTTATTTTGGACCAAAAGTGTGCATTAAAAAATGCAAAGCTGAAAGCCATTGGATTGTTATATATTTAAATTTACTAGATTTATGGGGTTTATCTCATATTAGGGGGAACTAGAACTAATTCTCGAGACCTCCCTTTCCAAGAAAAGGAAGAGCAAAATAATCAAAGTTCCAGAATAACTTTAATTTTGATTTGCATGTATTCTTTACATTTAAGTAGTTGGGCATGTATGCATGCATGTCTGTTCTAGAAAATATTATGGGGCTTCAGACTCAATAAGAATTAGCATCGCAAATAGTATCACCTTATCATGAGCCAGCTGGTTAGATGGTTGAGGAATGCGTGCGTATGTGACTGCACTGGATATTTATGCTTCAGACCCAAAGTACTTTTAAAAAAAATATTAGAATGAGATTACCTACTTGTCTGGAAACACGGGGTTTGTTCCTCAAGGATTTTTATAGGTTTGGGGCTGGTCACAAAACGTCATCTTCTTACCTAGGGTTATTAAATACCAAGCTCATCATGTTCTCTCTCTGTTTTTCTTTTCATAAAAAGAAGGGAAAGAAAAAACATGCAGAGTTTTATTGATTGTAGGATAAAATGATGATTAATAATGCTGTCGAATAATAATATGTATAGATTCCTTGGGATCTTATTAGCATCCTGAAGTAATGGCAATTTGAGGTTTCAGATTTAACATTAATAAAGCACTCTGACTCTTGTATACAGATTTGTTTTCAAAGAGTTCTAGAGAGACCTTTAAAATAATTTGCTTAGCTATCTTAGATATATAATTGTAGAGGAATTATAGAAAACACATGGAGTTAAAGCATGTTGTTAAAGCATGTCCTTATAAATAAAAAACAGAGGCAAAATTCACTGCTAGCTAATCAACACAAAATCCTTTGTCTAAATAGCGGGCATTGTCATAAACATTGTTTAGAGGGAAGTATCAAAGTGTTTCATCAGGGCAAAGGAACTATGATTAGCCATCTATTTTATGCGGATGACCTGTTGATTTTTGCAAATGGTGGGAAGTCTTCTATTCGCCAACTAATTAGAGTGCTTAAAAGCTATGAAGTCATGTCAGGACAGCTTGTGAATTCTCATAAGTCTTCTATTTATTTTCCGTCAAATTTCTCTTTTGCCAGGAAAGTGGAGCTGAAGCGTTTAACAGGATTTGAGGAGGGATCGTGGCCTTGTTTGTATTTGGGGCTGCTGCTGCATGTGGGAAGAATGACGGTAAGAATGTTCAATCCTTTGTTGTACAAAATCCAAAAAAAGCTTTGCCGGATGGAAGAGTAAACTACTATCTTATGGGGGAAAAATCATTCTCATCAAGCATGTTTTAAATACCATGCTGATACATTTGATGTTAGTGTTGAAGCTACCAAAAGGTGTTTTCAAGAGTCTTAAGTTGATTTTCTCAAATTTTCTTTGGGGTACGGCTTTGGATGGTAAAAGAAGGAAATGGGTTTCCTGGAGTAAGATTTGTTTACTGGTTGAGGAGGGCAATTTGGGCATTCGGGATCTATAGGAGGTTAGAAGTTTGTTACTAATGAAATTTTCATGGAAGTTATTGACTAGAGGTTCATTGTGGTCTGATTTCTTCCTAACAAAATATGTTGGTAACTTGCATATTTTGCTTGCAATGCTGGCTAATAAGGGGGGTCCTTTTCTTGGAAGGGGATTATGAGGATCATGCCGAAAGTCTTACAAAATTCTAGATGGATGGTTTGTGGTAGTAATCTAGATTTTTGGTATGAAAACATCCCAATAATCCCAAAGATACCAATAATTACAAGTCCCCAAAAGACACCAACCAGCCACAACACTTGAATCAGATTCTACTAAAACATTTCTCAAACCGAGTTGGTGACACATCCTCAATCCATCTAAAAAAGCACGACATTCCGCCACTATATTTATACCATGCCCATTCTTATGGGCATGGTATAAATAGAGTAGTTTAATTCCTTGAGAATAATACTTTCATTAGTGCCCAAATTTTTAAACTTTCGTAAGGACAAAGAAATCTGCACAATGAAACCTTTCACCATATGAACTAAGCCACTCCAATCAAACACCACTTCTTCCATCAGTGATGAACAACGAGCACACCATAAAGCCCAAGTAATAATAATTGGGATAGCCCCACGAAACCAGCCAACTTGTGATGATGAAGATGCACGAAACCACCAAATGTTCACTATGTCTTGCCATACACGAATTTGAGGTAAGCTAATTCCGAAAACATATGCAAAATAATTCCATACTTGTCTCACTAAGTCCACATCACACAATACATGGTCCAGCGTTTCAATATGAGGAGAGACAACAATTACACTTCAAGGCCATTTGAATACCAACATGGCGAATCATCTCATCAACAAGAATAACATGGTAGCTGCTTTCTTGGCTAAGGAAGGGTCGAATGGAAGGGTTAAGGATTTTTTTGGAGAAGTTTTTGGTCTGGGGTGACTTTGTGGACTTGTACGTACGAATAGATGGGGCATACCTTATATTTGTCGTTAGTAGTTTATTTGGTTTTGGGGGATGGCTTATTGATGTATTCATGGTTTTCCTCTGCCTGAGTGAGGGTTTTATCAATAAGCGGAGGTGCCGCTGTCCTTTCTTTAAAAAAAATGGTGATCTCGATGAACTTCCCAAATGACTCAGTACATGGAGTGAATCTTTGGTTCAATGAATAAAATATGAAGTCGCTGTGATAATAAGCGGCAACATTGGCTCGAGAATGGAAGGAGAGGAGAGAGACTAGGATTTTTGACAAAGGGAGAAGAGAAAGGGAAGTGAGATATAAAAGTTTCGACAAAAAGGGTAGGGTTGGGAGTTAAATAAAAACTAAATGAAGATGTTTTGATCTCAAATTTGTGGTTTGATCTCAATGTTGTATGTTTACTTACACTATGACAAATCCAGTGATTTTTTTCATTGGCTGTAAGCCTAACTTGATTTTGAATATATAATTATAATGATGTGATCGGTTCCTCAAATGTTTTAAAATTAGAGGAAATTAAGAATGGCATGTCAGTCAAAAGCCCGCAATTAACTTTGTAGTCTTGTGATTGTTAAAGACCCAATCATTGATTCAAAAGTCTTATAACTTTATATACTAATTTGGTTAAACCTTTAATCCTTAGGATCATAATATTCCACCATGCTTCCAAATCTGACATCCACGGCAGTTCACTCTATTGACACTGACCCGATGGTAGCCCTTTCCCTTTTGGTGGCTTTACTCATATATCAATATTCAATGACTTAACATTATGTCTATACATAGTACCATGTATTTTAATCCAGCCTTTAGGTCATCCCCTCCGTGACTTAAACTAGTGACGTAGTCTCTCCTCTGTTATCAATTGTTAGAGATTAAATGATTGATTCAAACGCCCAAAGACTATTGGATACTAATTTGGCAAAACCTTAAACCCTCATGAATGAAGTGTTTCAACCTTTCTAAAGAAAACTCGTTTCAATGATACATTGATCTAATTAGTCTAAATAGGACCACCTGTAGCTGCTTTCCCTTCCTTTGAAGCGAAGCGAGAGGTTGTGTTGAGATTGACTACCTTGGTCACTAAGTGTCTACTGATAGAGTGAAGGCAGACCCTTCTAAGATCAAGTCCATGGTTGAATGGTGATAACGCCAAAAGAATAACGCAGTAGTCGTAGCACAGATTTGGGGCATCAATTCTACAGAGAGACAAATTAAAAAAATAGCAGAAGGAACAAAGAAACTAAAAATTTACGAAAATAAAAATTAAAATAGCAATGTAAGACAAATCATTTCTGAAAAGAAATAAACAGTAGAGCCAAAATGTAATAATGAAAAGGTTTGACTAAAATTAGTAGCAATGAAGCATCTGGAATCCCTTACTTGAACTTGATAATTCTATCCATATCAGATTCATTGGATAGTAAATTAGAGATCGTAGCACCAGACTCTCTAATAAAAAAAATATATCTTTATAACAAATTTGTTCAAATGTAATTCTTGAAAACAGCTCTTCTTTTGAAAACACGGATTGCTATCCTATTAGACTTAGATTCAAATACGACAATATTCTTCATAGCAATACTGCAGCAGGGAATCACACCAATAAGATCAACAACTAGATCATAAACACCTCAACAATCCTATAGAGAAAGCATGACTGGATTTATGAAAAGTATTGGTTGTAAAATTTAATAAGAAATGATAAACAAGAATTGTATCTACAAGAAAATTTATTACATGAATCCGATAGAATTGAAATTATCATCATTCAAGCAAGTTTATCCCTAGCCTCATCAAGGAATTAGCTCCACATTCGAAAGAAGAAGAATTATTTTTTTGGAAGATGAGTTTCTCCAAACCCTAGCATCCTCTCTCCCAAAAACCAGAAGGGAACATTTCTTTTCTCCTTTCGCTCTCTATTTTCCTCCTTTTTTACGATCTATCCCCAATATGGAAAGAAAATCGCGTGCAAACTCGGGTAGGTAATACTCCATATTTCCATGAGCAGATTTTGGGCCCTTTTTCACTTAGTAAAAGGCCGAATTAGAAAATGGTTATTTCCGGAACAAATGTAGCCCATTGAATAATCTTTCTAACGCATCTTGAATCGTCTCAATCGAATATCAGTAGGGGAATTATGATGGTAATACTAACAAATACTCAGAGAGGCTGCGGATTCCTAATATTTTTCATGAATTGCTCTTTCCCTCCTTGTTTATGACTCTTTCTTTGACTTTGGATGTATGAAATTTTCCTTTGATTGTTCTCTTCTTCCTGCAATAAAATCATTTTGAAATTCATTCCTGCAATAAAATTATTAGATACTGAATCAAAACTTGGGCATTACGAAATTAAAGTTTAAATTGGAAAAACATAATCTAAATGCCTAAATAACACATATAATCTAGCAATTAAACTCGTCAAATCAATGTTCAGAGTACACTTTCGTACACTCATCACACCCTCCAACTTACTTATTGCTAGTCCTTAATAATTTTTATGCTAAAACAACGAAAGAGACCAAAGAAAATCATACACAAAGGCCACCAAGTCACACTTTTCATATTCACATATCAAAGCAATTTTAGGAATTCAATAACCCTATCACAAGCAATCCACCTATAGCAATCCATAGAGTGTGTGTTTTCCAAATTATATCCATCTAACGAGAAGCCCTGACACATGCAACATCAAGAACATCTCAAGCAAAAGGTTTAACTCCATAATTCACGGGTATAAAAGTGTTTTGTGTAAGGATTCTCTCTATGGAGTTGACAATAGGTATACATACACTCTCATGAGAAATTAGGCAATTATGTATAAGTAATAAGCAAACATAGATCTTATGATAGGAACACTAACAAATAAGAGTTCCACCACTCTTTCCAAAAACTTATTTAGGATAAGAACGGTCAACACAAAATGTTATAACGTGGCTTGAATTTGGGGCTATATGAAAAAAAAAAGGAATGAAAATAATACAAAAACTTTCCAGTACATATAAGGGAATCTTATTAAATATGTCAGTAGACCACATTTCTCACTTGATGTACTCTCTAATTTTTCAGATTATCGAATAATAATGCTTTTCCTTCTTCTTCCTCTTTCCTTTTTTTTTTTTTTTTCAACAATTTGATGAATAAACATACGCCATTACGAATAATATAGCTCAATCTTCCAAATTCTCAAAGGAGATTTCAAACTGGTACTCTACGGAAAGATGGGAAAAGAAGAAATACAATTTTCTGATCTTGAAATCAATTTTCACAAAGACATTTTCCTGTTTCAGAAGCACAGAAAAATTATCCCTCGAAACCTGATTTCCAAAGCGCAGCACTAGATAAGTATCCATGCTCTATAGAAAGATCCTTGGCTCTGGTACAATTTCAAAGTCCCAAGCTTCAACTGCCATACCAGTACACACGGTATATCAGACATGGGTAAGGGAAAGTTACTTAAAGGAAAGAGTTCTGTTTTTAGCAAGGACCATAGTTGAAAATAACTTTAGAACTTGGATGCTTCGATACAGAAAATAAAAATTCAATAGTTGCACCATTTACCCAATGAACTCCTCAAACCATTGTCACAAATTTTATCCTTTGTTTTATGTAAGTAACTCATCACACAGGGCAAACAGAGTCAACTTGGAAGAGTAGAGCACATGCATATTTGCCAATTCAATGCATATTACTGCATTTGAAAGAGACGAAGTTTCGAAAACACCATTATACAAAAGCAAAAGCACAATTCAAGCCAATCTGAAACCACCCTGCATTCAGATTTCACAGCATATACTCAAAACCAGCAGGTTGACAAAAGCTTCAATGATGCATTACCCATGTGAGGGGAAGAACAAGTGTCGCAGAAAGAAATTGAAGGGAACGTAAATGACAGAGAGCCTAACCTGAAAGGAAAGCACGGAGAGTACAACTGCTGCTATGGTAAAAAACCATGGCTCATGAGCAAACCATATATAGACAAGAGCGTATATGACAAGTGTTGCCAAAAGACGACTGCTGTAAAACTACCCCTAACCGAAGTTTACTCAAGCTGACATGGGCATGGAATGAGGAGCGCCCAGCTCGCTCTAAAGTGACAATTGGGGGCATCTTTTTGCTTTCTACTGAACATTGACGAATGTAATGGCTTTATAAAGCTTGTTTACTAAGGCATAGGTAGTTTTTGAAGATTAGATAAACTGAAATAAGTTAAAATGAATAAAATATTATTAACATATATTTTTTAATATTATTTTTATTTTAAAATTTGAAAAAATTAAATTATTTATTTTATTTTGTGTGAAGATTTAAAAAAAATGCAATGATGAAATAAAATGAATGGAGAGAAGGGATTTGGAAATAACCCCTTGCTCTCTCTTAAAGTATTGCTTCTGTTTCCCATGGCCCTTTCGTCTGAAACTAAAGATGATTGGAAATATTTTCAAAATAATATATATTATATTTATTATTAGTAATGTTTTGAAGATTTATTTTTAGAATTTATGAATTATTCTGGAAAGAAAAAGAAATTAAGAAAAGTTTATAAGTTATTACTTATAATTATAATAATAATTTTGGTCTAACTAACGAGTTGTTAGTAAGTGGCTCAGTTGTATTGAGCACCACTCTCTACCTGATGGTAGAGGTTTCAGCCACACCTCAAAGAGGATTTTTAATTATTTAATGGAAGGATAGGCATCCCTCGGACCCTCAAGTAGGGTTGAGCAAAAACTCAAAAATATGAATCCGACTGGTTTAGTCAGACCTGTAAAGTCGTAGTTGGAGGTGGAGTTGGGCTGACTCCTCTCCAATCCAACACCAACTCCAATTTTAGACTCCAGTTCCGAATCCGTGTCCGACTCCGAAACTTTGTATATTTTATACGAAAATTATATCTTTATATATATTTTATATAACAATTATATATAATAGACATCTACTAATGTATCATAAATTAATGTAATAACCTGTAATATTAATGTATAAAGACTAATGTATAAACACCAATGTATTATAGTTACTAATGTATAATAACATTTAATACTAATGTACAAACACTAGTCTATAAGTTCATAATAACATGTAATATTATTATACTAATGAATAATACTAGTTATTGTACTTTAGTTATTAATAGGAGTAAGTTAGGCACTAATATACTATAGTCTATTACACTAATTTATCAAAGAAATGACGCCATTTTGATTCAACCCAGGCCAAAACTTGGCTTCACACCCCCCCTCCCCCCGCGCGGTTGTCACTTTCATTTTTGTTCACTTTCACAAAACTTTTCATCTCATTTAACCTAATTATTACAATTTTTTCAAATTCTAACACAAAATAAAATAAACAATTTAACTTTTTCAAATCCCAATACAAAAATAATATTAAAATAATATATTCTAAAAATATTTTTCAACTTTAATCTTAACTTATCTCATCTCATCTCATTATTAAAAACAAATGGCTGAATCTGTTTGGGTCTGAAATTTTCAGAAAAATCAAATTTAAAAACGAATTAGATGCCTGTTTAGCCACTTCAGTATCTGGCAAAATGATTGGATAAAACAAAAACAAAAACTTATCATTGTCATTGGTTGTAACATTGGTACGATGTGGACTTTTCTGTTCCTCTCTCAATTGTTTTGTGAACCACATGGAGCTCAACTTATGGTTCTCTCCTCATATAACATTCCTTGTACAGATGTTGGAGGTGAAAGAAAAGGGCATACTGAAATTCTGTTGATAGACATTAATGAATATATTATTGTGGTAACTGAGAGGCAAACGCTTTATACTGAAATTCTTTCACAGCCTCAGCCAAGATCCTTCTCAATTATATAGTGTAATGTTCTTGTGTAGTAAATATCTCCACCCATGTATACTTCCTATCCGCAAAATTCATGGTGGATGAACTCTATACATTCACTTTCCCAGGTTTCGGATTGTGACTTTTCCAGTTATAGCCCTCAGATTTTGCATCTTCATCATTTTCCATGCTGTCACCCCCTGTGGTTGAAGTCCCTCCAGTGTTTTCATCAATCAACAAGCCTTTTCCAGTGCATTAATTGGAGTTTAGTGCATGGTATCTAAAACTCATCTTAATTTTCAACGTGTCCAGAAATTTGGTATCATATCTGTACTAATATATAAAGAAAATAACAAGCTTTTTTATATGTTAATTATGATAATTTTCTATTCATATATATATATATGTATGTTATGATAAGCTTTTTTTTTTAATTATTTGAGACTGTTTTTGGGACCAATGTATGTAACTGTTTTTTTGGTAGATGATGGGTCTTGTAGGCTTTGTTTGATTTTGTTTGTTCTTGAAATGAGACAATAGCATGGATGCTAGATTTGGTTATGTGTTTTTAACTTGTTGTGACTAGTGAGTGAATGATTTAGTTTTATAATTTTGGTTATGTATTTTTAATTTGTAATTTTGTATGAATTATTTTAGTTTGTAATTTTGGTTATGTATTTTTAATGTGGGTATCATAGTTGGAAAACTTCTTGCTGCAAGTTTGAATTTAATTGTATTTTATAGTGTCCATGATTTTAATGTGTGTATTAGGTTTTAAGGTTCTAATGATGAATGATCATTGTGTGAATGATTTCATTTTACAAATTGGTTAAATAAATTAGAAATCTGAAATAATATTTAAAAAAAAATTGATATGGAAGCCCAAATCCAATTAAAATCCAAAATTGTAAAATTGAAATGTCAAATGAGTTAAAAAATAAAAGTCCAATAAAAAAGCCCAACTCCTACTCCACTTTGGCTCCGCTCCGACAAGTCGGAGTCGGAGTGGAGTCTATAGAAGTTGGAGTCAGAGGTTGGATTAGACCTCTGACAAAGTTGGAGTTGGAGGATGACAATATCAACTCCGAAAAGTTGGTGCTAGGGCTGAGCACTAACCAAAGCGGAGTCGGTATGACTATCCTCCGACTTTGACTCCTACATGTTCATCCTCCGCCTTGACTTCGACTTGTCAGAGCGGAGGTGGAGGCACCTCCTTTCCATTAATGTTACATCCTTGTACTTGCATTTATGCCTGCACTATTCTCACAATGTTAGCTCATACAACCTTCATGGAGTTGTTGAGCAGTATATTCTGAGACTTCTATTCCCCAATCTCAGTGGGGAAAAGTTGATTTTGAAAGGGGGAAATTTTTGAATCGTAGGCTCTCTCATCTATGCAACCAAATGACTGAATCAGAAGCTTTAAATTGTAGGTAAGTTTTTCATGGCTGAGGGTAATGGAGAATGAAGCCAGTAAAAAAATTGTGTCTTGAGTCTCATACGTACCTTATGTTATTGTGCCGAACTGCAAGTTGGGAAAGAATTCCATTGATTTGGCTCTTAAAGCTTTCATTTTCGTCATTTTTGTGGCGTTGTGCAAAACATGCTTCTCTCTAATTTCTTGTTTTTTACAAGTAATGCAAACTTTAATGAGACAAAAGAGGGGTTGAACTCCAATATACAGGTAGTATTCAAGAGATCCACCAAACTAGCAAAAGGGAAAAGTGCTTAAAACTTGAATTTTGCTTAGAGCTATGTTTGGATATGGGAGACTATAGATACTTTGCAGGAGGTCCAGTTTATTTGTTTGTAGTTGTTCATCGAAGAAGCACTTATCCCTGTCTTTTGCACTTCCTATTTACTTGTAAAAGCAACCTGTACACTTAGCTAGAATGGCAGTCACATTCTATGATGTCAACTCACCCTCTGGCCTGAAGAAACTTCATGATTATCTTCTTACTCGTTGTTACGTTACAGGGTAAATCTTGCATTATTTGTCACTTATACTCCTTTTTTCATGTAAGCATTGTTTTCCTATTCTTCCTAGACTTGCTTTGGTGGTATGTCAGAAGAACATGAGAAGACACTAGCATTCATGATAGTGATTTCGATTCAAGTTTTTTCTATGGTATGTAAATTGCTTCTCGCTCTTTTCAGCTATCAAGCTTTTAAGGACGATCTTACTGTGTATGGAGCTATTTTTAAAGTTCCATCAGCTGAATAGTTAACGTGTCTCGGTGGTTCAATCACATCGATGCACTCTTGAGGATCTCGTACGTCCCAACTATTAATTTTATTGTTATTGTGATATCAATATTCATCTTGTGAGTTTGTCTTGGAGATGCTGTTTGATATATGTCTATACGTTTTTTCCTTGTGTTCTTCATGGTTTCTTTGGTTCTAATTATGTGTTCATGTCGCTTCTAGTGGTGTTTCTGGAGAAGGATGTGGTGTCACTATTGAGGGATCTGCTCCCATCACAGAGGAGGCAATTGCAACCCCTCCAGTTGCTGACACCAAGGCAAGTACACTCAAAATTATTTTTGATGTTAATCTACACATCTTCCTGTTTATTCATATGCCTTTTTCACATATCACTCCACTTTTGGTCTATTTGGGTTGCACCATTTACCTTGCTTCTGAATGGTTTCCCGAAGTCAATTTGGGTGTCCTTTTATTTTCAGGTTTAGAGATTTCTTTAAAATAGTTTAATCTAAGAGTTGATCAAATATGATGTTGTCAGTCCTCGGCTGCAGAAGAAGATGATGATGACGATGTAAACCTTTTTGGCAAGGAGACTGAAGAGGAGAAGGAGACTGCAGAAGAACGTGCCGCTGATGGGTAAAAAAAAAGAAGAAGAAAAGAAATCATTAACTAAAACATTCAACTTAAAATACATACCCGGAGATCTGTTTAAGTAAGATAGGAATAACAACATATTTCCAGCCCCAAAAATCTGCTTGGAGCATTTACAAGCAAATACCTTTAACAATACTAAGCAAAGGTAAAATAGTAGTAATATCACACTGCTTTCATATTCAGATAAGTTGACTTAGTTGATGATCTGGTGATGACAGAAGTTAAGACTTTATGCTCCCTTTATCCTTCTTCATTTGCAGAAGCTTGTCATAGACACACCATGGAAAACTAAGGAAATGAGCCCTATCCATTCCCTCATTGTAACGACCCCAGTAAGTATGATGATGTGTGACATGATACCACGCTGATGCTTTTGCTTTTGCAATATAAGTCTCAGAATCATCTCCCTCATTGAACCAGGTCCTGGCTTCCATTCTTAAGGAATACGTAGCATATTTAATTGCATCTCTAATTCCCTTCCTATCAAGACGTTTTGGAATTTTCAAAATGTTGCCACTAAGTATTTCAGCTTCAGTTTTGATCCCATAATAGTCCATCAAATTCCCCAACTTGTAATCATAGTCACTTTTGTAATTGAAAGCATCACTGAGGTAGTAAAGCCGTCTACTTCCATGTCAGAGTCATAATACTGTTTTGCTGTTTCCAAAGTGAACGACTTCATAGGACTCGTGGGCAATGCTATGTATTTCAATTTGCAAAAAAGCTTTCCTATAACAGATATTGATCTGTAGGTCCGTTTTTCAGGCTTTTCCATGAAATCGGGATACTCATGGGCACGTAGATAAGGAGGTATTTCAGCTGCAACACCAGTTTTTGGGAACTCAACTGCAATTAAGTATAGCTCAGTAAGTTACAAGCATTTATGGCTCCTTGCACTGCAGGGCTCCCTATCTGCAAAGACAGTGTGGGCTTTTTGGATGATTCCTAAATTTTCCTCGACTATGTTGGACAACAATGACAGGCTTTCATATGTTAGCTGTGGAAGAAAGTTGTTGCAAAGGACAAGGAAGTGTGAGAGGTCAGAGCCTTTCATTTGATCCTACTTAACTTTATTTTCTTCACATGAAGATGCAGCTGCAATGCATTTTGTTAAATATTTACAAAGACACAAAATATTTCTAAATTTTGTCTAAACATATTTTTATGTACAGATGTGTATTTGGAAACAGCTTCTTAGATCACCAAATACTTCAACATGCTCATTGGATGTGCAAGTATAGACGCAACTAAATATAAGCTAAATGCTTAATTGTCATTGAAAAGAGGTAAAATCCAAGGTAATGAAGGCTAGATGCTAGATGATTGCAGCACGATGTATTCTCTCAACTGTGAGCAAATGTGAAGAAAATTATCAGTGATAGCTAATATGTGTGTGTGTGTGTGTGTGTGTATGTGTACACATATATCATACATTCATATTGCAGCTAATATGATAATTACTTGCAGTGACAAACTAAAAATATCAAATTCTAGCACTCGTTCTGTTGTTACTTTTTCAAATCAAAATGTACTAATAAATACCTCTATCGTAACATCATGATCCAGTTGCATAGTTGGTGCTGCAATATATTCTACTGGTTCAGCTTGCAGAGGAGGAATAAGATCACGGTCCCAACAGAACAAAGTACTTATCTCTGTCCAAACTGCTTCTTGAACATTC
This sequence comes from Carya cathayensis, assembly GCA_011037825.1. Taxonomy (NCBI): domain Eukaryota; kingdom Viridiplantae; phylum Streptophyta; class Magnoliopsida; order Fagales; family Juglandaceae; genus Carya; species Carya cathayensis. The sequence continues at coordinate 2,377,535 of QGSO01000205.1, forward strand.
ATTTGGATGAGGTCTAAACACAAATAATGTTGCATAAGATCACAGTCCCAACAGCCAAACACAATTAATGATGCAATATGTTAGTAAAAGGTAGACCAAAATAATGTTGCATTGACTTTTGAATATTGTGGATGAAGAAACAACAGTGCAATATAAAAACAAAGTTCAGTCTGAATCTAGTATCTTCACAAATAGCATATTATACAAGATCATGTAAATAGACAATTTATCTTTCAGGATAATTAAATTTATGTGTAGTTTCTACTCGAGAGAAATAGATTTTGTTCTTTTTCTGTTGATTAAAGAAGAGCACAAATAGGTAGTCATTAATATACAGACGCATGCAAATAACTTTTCATGCTTTGGAAGTAGCCACAATGGGATATTAAAATCTTACCTCTTTCCCTTTTATGGAAAAACAACACAATCCACAATGTGATGTAGAGCTGGCACATTAACAGCTTGTAGTACATGCACATCTCCGGGGTTTAGACACGGGTTTCTGGCAACAATCACCTCACCTTCAAAAATGAAATTATTTGGATTTGAGCTGCTGACACTAAACATATGCGACGACTGGCTACAAAGCTCCGTACAAAAGCGAGAAACTTGCAGAAATACATGACCGTATTCCAATGTCCTGGTTTCATCTAGGCATCCAATCATAACTCTTCCATTTGGAGCAAATATCCTCGTTCAAACGTTATGTCCATCAACTTAGATGCACGGAATGTTTGAAGCACCATTGAAAGAAATGGTTCTACATCTGGCTTATAGTCACATATAAGCATTCCCCTCAAAACTTTTGTGATGTCTTCTGAGAACATCATCTCCAGTGCCTCTTGTGCTCTCGACGGATCTGTTAACATGGCATTCAGATGATTTATAGCCTCCCTTTGCCTTTTTAGAAAAACTTGATCCTTCACTCCAAGGTTAGACAAAAGAGTGATTATCTGGCGATTCAGAAAACAAGGCTGAAACTTACTCCATGCCAAAACATCGAGTTTTGTGTCAAGTGATTTGTATCTGAACGTGCTCTTTCTCAATGACAACTGCACCAACAATGTTGGATCAGCAGACACAACACCAGTGTACCCAACATATTGAATCTGAAATGTTGATGGAACAGAACAGTAGCCTACGTTTGTTGCCACTTTGCAAGCCAACTCTTGAGATATCTTCCCTATGCCATCTGAGAAACAATACGTAGCTTCTCCCCTCTTAAGTTCTATATCGGGAATAACTTCCATTTCATCTATACCAACGCTGGCAGTTTCTCTAGAAGAGTTAAAAGACGGCACCATATTTTGCCACATTCCTTATATCTCGAAAATCACCTATCCATTCTCTAATATCTGCTGCAGTCATGCCAGGTCTTGAAGCATATTAAGGAAACTGAAGAATTCAAACAAATGACAACTCAAGCCCAGCTGTCACAATAAACACAGCCGGATTTGGTGCCTTTCGTGATTCTAGGATTAGTTTCTTATTCTGTGGATATTGCCATTTATTGTATTATAAACTTCCATTTCAATTACATATCTTGTATGCCTAAAATTAGGTCTCTCTGATTGTATATATATGCAGAGCATGAATAGAAATAAATGTGAGTTCAAAATCATAATAGTGTCAATTCTCTATAAAGCAAACATCCAAACAGACTTTTCTCGTACCTGAGTGGATGAAAAGGCAAGAAACTCAAACTTCCTATCTCCAATAACTATGCCATTTCTTAAAGTGGATATTATTCTCTCATAAACTCTAGTTCGCTTATCCTCATTTGATGATGAACGTGGAGATAAAGCTATTGAGTACACTTTATCAAAGTCCTCATCGACTAAAGAAACACGCAGGAAATTATCAATATCTTCAGGATAATTGAGCGAGACTCTGTTGGAGAGATTCACCTCTGGACCACAAAAGTATACTTTAGATGGAGTAACTTTAACCCTGTGTACATACACCAGGCCATCACATAAAGAAATAGCAGGAGCTCTAGGAAGTAGCGTAGATGTGACATATCCTTTATAACTGCTCCTTGAGCAATCTCACAGGTTCATAGCAGCAGTCTCTTAAATGAAACAGCTTGTCCAGGGCACTTTCTATGTACTCAATTTTCGTACTCTTAGGATCGACTAACTGATCATAAAAATCATCATGCTGAATTAAGGAGTTGATCTTTGTAGTCGATAAAAAAGAGAGAGAGAGGAAATACGTTGTTGTGATTTATTGATGAATATTCAACTATACATATACATAGGGTATTGACAATTATACCCTCATACTATACATTTAATTACAACTATGTATTCCAACACTCCCCCTCAAGCTGGGGCATATATATCATATAAACCTAGCTTGGGATAAATAAACTTTAGCCGACTATGACAAAGTGGTTTGGTAAACACATCTGCAAGTTGATCAGCAGACTTCACAAAGGGTGTAGAAATGTCACCACTGAATATCTTATCTCGAATGAAGTGACAATCAATCTCAATGTGTTTAGTCCTCTCATGGAACACAGGATTAGACGCAATATGTACTGCAGCTTGATTATCACAAAATAACTGAAGGGGGACAGGAGCTGGAAACCCAATCTCATGAAGAAAGTGTTACAACCGTGTTAGCTCACTAGCAGTGTGAGCCATTGCTATGTATTCGGCCTCTGCACTAGATCGAGCTACTACTGTTTGTTTCTTACTCTTCCATGTAACCAAGTTACCTCCTACAAAGGTACAATATCCAGTAGTCGATCTTCTATCTGATGGAGATCCTGCCCAATCAGCATCTGAAAAAGCTTCAATTCTAAGATGCTCTCATTTGGTCTATACAACAACCCAAGTCCAGGAGCTCGCTTAAGATAGCGAAGAATATGGATTACAGCATCCCAATGTGAGACCCTAGGCGTTTGTAGAAATTGGCTCAATACACTTACTGCATAAGAAATATCAGGTCTAGTGATAGTCAGATAATTTAATTTTCCAACAAGTCTTTGATACCGACCTGGATCTCCAAACAACTTACCTTCCTCTTTCAAGAGTTTACGATTTGGATCCATAGGAGTGTCAATAGGCCGTGCACCCAACATGCCAGTTTCTTCCAAAAGATCAAGCACATATTTTCTCTGAGATAGGTTGATACCCTTTTTAAATCTACTAACTTCGATTCCAAGAAAGTATCTAAGTTTAGCTAAGTCTTTTGTCTGAAACTGATCATGTAAAAATTGTTTCAACCTGACGATTCCAGCTGAATCACTCCCAGTAATTACAATATCATCTACATATGCAATCAATAAGATATGACCTGCATCACTATGCAGATGAAATACCGAGTGGTCTGTTTGGCATCTATGAAGATCGAATGCCAATACACTATCAGAGAATCTCCCAAACCATGCTCGAGGAGATTGTTTCAAACCATATAATGCCTTTTTTAACTTGCAAACTATACCTCGACACTCCCCCTGAGCAACAAAACCAGGTGGTTGCTCCATATACACTTCCTCATTTAAGTCACCATGTAGGAATGCATTTTTAACATCCAACTGAAACAAAGGCCAATCTAAGTTAGCAGCAAGAGAGATCAATACCCGAACAGATGAAATTTTGGCAATGGGGGAAAAAGTCCCGTCGTAATCAATGCCATAGATTTGAGTGTAGCCCTTAGCTACCAAACGAGCTTTCAGACGTTCCACAAAGCCACTAGGATGGAATTTGACTATGTATACCCATCTACAGCCAACAGATTGTTTTCTCGGTGGCAGAGGAATAAGATCCCATGTCCCATTATGGTGAAGAGCATCCATTTCATTTTCCATGGCTGTCCTCCATCCCGGATCAGATAAAGCATTCTGAACTGTCTTAGGAACATAAACTTTTGACAGTTGAGAAGTAAAAGATGAAAAAGATGGAGATAAGGCATGACATAAGACATATTGGCTAATCGGATGTTGAGTAACACAAGAACGAGTACCTTTTTGGAGAGCAATAGGTGGAGATTCGGAAGCACTGAGTAACTCGGGGTCTGAAGACGGAGACAAAGTTGGTGGAGGCATGGGAGCCGGGGTCCGTGAGCGACGCGAGTAGACCTGTAGAGGGAAAAGAGAAAGTACTGAAGGAGGTTGGGTAACCGTGAGAAATTGTGGAGGAGAAAGGATTAGAGTAGGTAATGGTAGAGGATCACACTCAACAACTGAAGACGTGTCTGAGAAATAGGGTATGGACTCAACAAATGTGACATCAGCACTTGTGAAGTAGCGTCTAAGGGCAGGACTACAGTAGCGATATCCTTTTTGTGTTCGGGAATAACCAACAAAGAAGCATTTGGTAGCACGTGGATCAAGCTTATCAAAGCCTGGGCCAAGATTATGAACATAGCAAACACACCCAAAGATTTTGGGTGGAAGAGAAAAAGGTGGCAATGAGGGAAACAAGATGGAGAAGGGAGAGGAGTCATCGAGGACAGATGAAGGCATACGATTAATAAGGTGACACGCAGTAAGAATGCCATCACTCCAGAAATGTTTAGGAACATGCATGTGCAGTAAAAGTGCTCGGGTGACATCTAACAAATGACGATTTTTGCGTTCAACCACCCCATTCTGTTGGGGTGTGTAAGAACATGAAGTTTGATGAACAATTCCCTTATTGCTTAAGTAAGCAGTAAAGGCATTAGATTGATATTCTTTAGCATTGTCAGAACGCAAAACTTGAACTTTTTGTCTAAATTGAGTTTTAATTTCTTTTCGAAAGACTTTGAATATGGAAAGGAGTTCAGATCGTGCTTTCATAAAAAATAACCATGTCATACGAGAATAGTCATCAACAAATGTAACAAAATATTGAAACTTGTTTGATACAATGTTGAATGGTCCCCATATATCAGAGTGAACCAATGCAAAAGAACAAGATGCTCGATTATCAACTCGAGGTACAAAAGACACACGGTGGTGTTTACTAAGTTGACATGCTTCACAAGGAAAGGGAGACACATTTCCAAGATCCCTAACTTGACGTTTCAGAAGAGAAAGCGATGGGTGTCCAAGGCGGCAATGCTATTCAAAAGCAGAGGAGGAAGTGAGGGCTCGAGTGGGTGACTGCTCAACGTCGAGGTAATACAGACCACCAGTTTCATGCCCCGTACCAATCTTCTTCCCCGTCTTGAGATCCTGAAAGATACATACAGAAGGAAAAAAGGTCACTGAACATTGAAGATTTTGGGTAATTTTACTAATGGACAACAAGCTAAAGGGAAAACTAGGAGCATATAGAACAGATGATAGGGATATAGAATCAGTGAGCTTGGTGGATCCAATGCCTGTAACTTTAGCAAGAGAACCATTAGCAAGCGTAACACTCTTGGGAAATGACATAGTACCTAACTCAGATAAGGAATGAGACAGACTAGTCAAATGTTCATTTGCTCCTGAATCGATGATCCATGGATTTTGGGTAGATGAGACAAGACATGTGGATGCTGTACCTAGTTGGGTGAGAGTAGCTTTGGAAGATGAAGCCGCTCGTGTGACTAAAAACTGATCATACTCATCTTTCGATATGCCGATCATCTCTGGAAGCAAGTTGGAACTCGTTGCCTATGATGTAGAGTCTTGGCAAATGGCCTGATTAGCGGACCCAGATGGTCTACCATGTAGATCCCAACAATAGTCCATTGAGTGGTTAGTGCGACCACAATGTGTGCACTTACGAGATTCACGACCTCGAGTGCGGTTACCTCTGGAGTCACGTCCCCCACGTGCACCTCTACCACCCCGACCTCCATGCCCACCAGGAGCAACATAAGAGGCAACTAAAGCGGATCTCTCATTACTCTTGTCAGAAGATAACTGAGATCCTGTGCCAGATAATGTGGCTGGCTGGAGTCGGGAGAACACATCAGGAAATGAGAGCAGCTGTGGGCTTGCCAGGATTTGAGAGCGCACTGACTCATACTCAGGTTTTAGGCCAACTAGAAACCGAACAACGTTGAACTCTTCACATTGTTTTAGCATAATAGAAACATCAGAGGTGATAGGTTGATAAATTTTGAGTTCCTCACATATGCTCATCACCTGAGAATAATACTCTTCCAGGCCCAAAGTACCCTGTTCTAACCCAAAAAATTGTTGACACAACTCATAAATACGAGTTGTGTTTCCAACACCTGAGTACATCTGTTAGAGGTGCCTCCATATTTCTTGAGCAGTGTCAAAGTATACTAAACTAGCACAAATATTAGGCTCAATACTAGTCAACATCAAGGAGCAAATTTGAGCATCTTCTTGCTCCCATTGAGCAAAGGTAGAACTAGTTGAATCAGGCATTGAGTCAACCAAGCAAGTACGACGAAGACCCTTACCTTTCAAGAACATTTCAACGGATTTTGACCACAATTTGTAGTTTTTTCCATTCAATTTCACAGTAGTCATAGGCATATTAACGTTTGGTGCAATAGATAATGACTCAAACTTAGCCTCCATGGAGAAAAATCCAAGAATATGGATCAAAAACAAACAAACACACACTGGAAAAATAGAAACCAGCTCAACAAACCAAATTTCAGATCTATAAGGGTGAAAAAAACAATGAATTCCGGTCAGAACAACCAATTTCAGGGCCTGTTTCGGCCTGTATCGGGTCGGAACCGGCCTGTATCGGTCGGAACCGGTTCTGTTTAGTCGGAACCGGCCTGTATCGGCCCTGTATCGGTCAAAACCGGTTCTGTTTAGCCGGAACCGGCCTGTATCGGCCCTGAACCGGCCCTATTTCGGCCTGTATCGGCCCTGTTTCGGATTCGAGTGTCTCAAATTCCAAACAAATATCAAACCACGAATTAGCTATTCCTAACCCAGAATAAGGAAAGCAGGCTTACCGTATACCTGTTGCCAAATAGGTGCTATTCCAGATAAGAATAAGTTTTTATTCCAGATTGGGGGCATGCACAACCACGGATAGGATAGCCGAAACTTGTAGCCAAACGCCCCGAGACTCCTTCTCCGGCTGGCGATAAACCATCCTTCCAGCGGCCGATGGAGACGAAAATTCACTGGAGTGGACAGACCACGCCGGCGACCACGATTCCGGTGTCCATTACCGGAGATAACCCCTTATGTCGCCGAAAAAACACTCTAGAAGGGGCTGCCGGCCGAACTTTAGCCAAAAACGCCACAGCACCTCCAACGACCAACGACAACCACCAGCACCCACTGGAAAACGCCACTCACTCCGTCGCACAACCACCACCGACTACTCGTTGCTCTGATACCATGTAGTCGATAAACAAGAGAGATAGAGGAAATACGTTGTTGTGATTTATTGATGAATATTCAACTATACATGTACATAGGGTATTGACAATTATACCCTAATACTATACATTTAATTACAACTATGTATTCCAAAAATCTTAAACAAGATTTTATATGGCAGGTCAAAGCCTATGGGTGGATTTAGAATGGGCACAAGACCAGAACTGCAAGAGAAAGGAGACCCTTCCATCAATCCAAGTTGTTCTTAATTTTCTTTATAGTGGACAAAATCAAGGTGGAATTTTGGAAGCCAGAGCTTATTTGGAAGCTCCAAACATAGAGCAGAAGATTGGCCAATGCAACAGAATGGAGTGAAATCAACTTCTTGAACCCACTCATAATGATGTCCAGTAGATACAGCTTTCTCATAAATCCTTGGAGAACCTAGTAGCTATCAATATAAACAAGAAATCATTTAGTGAAAGAAAAGAAAGAGTAGCAATTTCAACTCAACAACCATTAATTCCAAAGGATGAGCATAGGTGACTTGGACATGAAATTTCAAATTAGAAAGAGATCATCAAAATGTGAAAACAACATTTTATTTGAGTATCTAATAAATATACACATGATATCAACCCAAAACAAAGCTAAAAGGGGCTATAGGTTTCTGCTTCCAACTAAAGACTTTTTGATACTAGGTTTCTTTTTTTCTTTTTTTTGGAATTTTATAGAATCGTCATTAGACCTACTGATGAACTTATGTAATGTTCACTGATGGAGAGTGGCAATTTATATATGTGAAAATGACCTTTTAATTGACTTTATATGGTCAATTAAAATTTATATTGAGACGTGGGATGTTGAGAGATTAACATTTATATTAAGACTTTGTGGTGTTATTAGTTAGTTATTTTGGAAAAGTTGGTTTAAAACATTGAGATCTATGTCATGTACTTGAGAATTTGGAATTTATATCTATATCGTGAGAAATAATTTTATGTGACAAGAAGTATCTCTCCGACCTACTCGGGACTGGGGCGTTACATAAAGCGTTTGTGCAATTGCAAATTTATCATGCTTGTTAAAAAGATGCTTCATTAACTAAGTTTTTTATATTTTGTCGTTTGTCGAAACTAATCTAGCATATATATATAACAAGAGTTGAGGCATGCATTTGGAATAGAAAAAATAGAATCAATTCTCAAATTCAATAATCATGAAGATCGATTTGCTATCTCTACAAGATTTATCCCTTATGTAATCGTTTTGAAATTAATCAAAGCCAACTATATTTTAAACACAAAATTATGTAATTAACAGAATACAATTACCATTATATATATTGTCGCAACGACGCTTGTCGATAGTATATCTACACATTCCAAACCAATTCATGTCACATATATATATATATATATATTGCAGAATCATACAAAACCGGAAATCTATTCAAATAAACTATAAAATAATACATATTCTCAAGCTCCAAACATCTGCCTGGAGCATTTACAAGCAAATACCAATGACAGTACACAAACTTAAAATATATAGTAGTCATATCAAACTGCTATCAAATATACATATGTTTCTTCGAGAAATGCAATCATCGACGACGGCAGTAGTACTTGTGATGAAATTATATGCTCCTTTTATCCCTCTTGATTTGCATAAGGTGGTCATAGATGCACCATGTAAAACTAAGGAAATGAGCCCTATCCAGTCCCTCATTGTATTTACCCCAGTAAGTATGATGAGATGTGACATGATACCAGGCCGATGCTTTAGCTTTTGCATTATCAGTACTCTCTGCATCACTTCCCTTGTTGAACCAGTTCCTGGCTTCCATTCTTAGTGACTTTACAGCATATTTAATTGAATCCAGATCCCTCTTCCTATCAAAATGTTTTGACATTTTCAAAACATCACCACTGAGAATTTCGGCTTCAGTTTGGATTCCATAATATTCCATCATATTCCCCAACTTGTAATCATAGTCACTTTTGTGTTTGAAAGCATCGCTGAGGTAGTCCTCAAAGCCCTCCACTTCCATTTCAGGGTCATAATGCTGTTTTGCTAAATCCAAAGTGAAAGGTTCCACAAGACTCGTGGAAGTTGCAATGTGATCTTTCACTTCTCTAAAAAGCTTCCCGATAACAGATGTTGATATGTAGCTGATCTTATTATTAGGCTTTTCCATAAAATCGGGATACTCTCTGACTTGTAGATGAGGAGGTAGTTTGGCTACATTACCAGTTTTTGGGAAGTCAACAGCAATTAAGTGAAGCTTCGCAAGTTCCAAGCATTCAGGGCTCATTGCTTTAAGGGGCATCCTATCTGCAAAGACGAGGTGGGCATTATCGATGATTCCTAAATTGTCGTTGACTATGTAGTCTGTGAAATACTCTTCTACTTCCTGCAAGACAACAATAAAATGCATTTCTATGTTGGATTATTTCCCGACAGCAATCACATCTCTCTCATCTTTACCCTCATCTGGAATTACGCGTATAGATTATCTTTTCCGTAAATCACGTAATTTGTTCTTCATCGACAGCTGTAAAATCATGAGTCTTCCAAGACCACGCCTAGCCTTTCTCAAGCCCAAACTACCACTTTATGTGGTGGACAGCCACCGTACGCCGCCACGTACGTTCCTCCGACGCATGTTCGTGACGAACAACGAGCGACGCGCGGGTTATCCCGTCGATGGTATAACCTTCTATCTCTAGTTATTTTACGTTTAAAATAGTTAGTTGGTTGGTTTGTGAATTGTGTAGTTGTATTTGTGGAGTTCGTTGCGTAGTTGTGAAGGGAAGTGTGGTTGTGAAGTGTTGAGTTTGATTGTGTATTTTGTGGACTGTGCTGTGAAGTATAGGCGTGAGATGGATGCCGTAGATGTGATACGGCGGGTTGTGTGAAGAGAATACGCGTGTAGCGTACTCTGTGTAATGCAGCGACGCGCCGCGCGACGTGCGCTGTAATGATGTGTGTCGTAGAAGGAAGGGAGTACGCATGTAGTGTACTCCGTGTTGTATGGCGATGCATCGTGTGATGTGCATCGTGTTGATGAGTGTTGTAGCGAAGGAAGTACGCGTAGTGCGTACTCCGTGTCGCGTAGCGATGCACTGTGAGACGTGTATCGCAGTGATGGGTTTTGTAGTGTGGATGGAAGAGAGTTCACGTGAGTGTACTCTGTATTAAGTCGTGAAACACCGGATGGCGTGTCACGAAGGGTTGGATGGCGTAACAGAGAAGTGTAGAGCATGGTGTAGTGTTGGGAAACTGTATGACAGTGTCCCGAAGCAGTGGTGTTATGGATTATAGTCTGGGGTGACTGGTGTCATCTTGTGGTTGACTATGGCTAAGAGTATATGGATTGAGAAAGGAATTGTTTGTTGGTTATTATTGATAATTTTAATGAACTTGTTTTAGTGCAAAGGCTTTATGAAGTCAAATTATCTCTTCTGAGTATAGTGAAACCTCAAGTTGCCGTGGTGTTGCAAGTGCTCATAATATGACAATTGAGTTCAGAAGTGAAAATCTTAAGGACTTGAGTGTTCCTCTTCCAGCTGTTGTGCAGTTCCTCGTGTTTCGCAGCAATTGTGACATGTAGAATACGTGGGGCCACAACAACTGTGGAGTACGTATTATGTTTTATGTTACTTGAATACGTGGGGCCACAACAACTGTGGAGTACGTATTAATGCACGTTATTAATCAAGACAATTAAATAAGATTCCAAGTTTATGTTAAGTCAAGTTTCAGATCAAGTTCATGTTATGTTATGCTCACGTACATGTTATGTTCATGTTCATGTTATGTTCCAAGTTCATGTTCACATCATGTTATGTTCACGTTTATGATACGTTCAAGCTCACGTTCATGTTATGTTATGATTCATGTCCATGTTATGTTTCACGTTCATGTTATGTTGATGTTCATGTTATGTTTTAAGCTTAAGTTCATGCCATGTTAAGTCAAGTTCAGTTCACGCTTAAGTTCTGGTTAAGTCATGCTATATGTCAAGTTATACTATGTTTATGTATGACTATAATTATGCATTTATGCTTTTACTGCCATGCATGCATTTTTAACCTGTGTATAAGTTTTATGTTAACTTACTGAGATTTGTAATCAAATCTCACTGTGGTAGTCCCAACTACCATTCCCCCCGAATGGTAGATCTTGTTACAGGACCC
>QGSO01000205.1:2394862-2419343 GCA_011037825.1 Carya cathayensis
GTCCATGTTATGTTTCACGTTCATGTTATGTTGTTTGTTCATGTTATGTTTTAAGCTTAAGTTCATGCCATGTTAAGTCAAGTTCAGTTCACGCTTAAGTTCTGGTTAAGTCATGCTATATGTCAAGTTATACTATGTTTATGTATGACTATAATTATGCATTTATGCTTTTACTGCCATGCATGCATTTTTAACCTGTGTATAAGTTTTATGTTAACTTACTGAGATTTGTAATCAAATCTCACTGTGGTAGTCCCAACTACCATTCCCCCCGAATGGTAGATCTTGTTACAGGACCCAAAGGAGAATTGGAATCTGACCAACTGAATACGGTCGACTAGGCCACGGTGCGATGTTGATGATGGTATAGTATTTAACTTAGGTTAATACTTGTACTTTTGGAGTTGTATCTCAAGTATTCTTTTGATCACAACCATTTTAGACTAGTGTGGTGATCACGGCTTTTTAGTATGCCTTTATGTATGAATTATGTTTCAAGTATTTGGGATATATTTAGTTGGTGCATAGTATTGCTAAAGAAAAAGATTATCCGCTGCGAATATTGCATAATGTTAGATGCATGTTAGGAACATTGCATCTTATATGTCATGAACGGGGGCAGGTAACCTTGTGTTGCATGTCTCGACGCTTCAAATGTCCGTTCAATCCCAAGCGGAATTTGGGGGCGTCACAATGACTATCCCAAGAGACAAAGTACAAATCTCCGTCCAAATCACTTCCGGAACATTCGTCTGGATGTGGTCTAAAAGTACAAATAGGCAGTCATTAATATCACATTTGCATATATATCTACATGCATATGATGAATCTTATGTTTCAATAGACTAAAAGTCTCTTATAAATGGGATATTAAACTCTTACCTCTCTCCCTTTTGTGGAAAAACAACACAATCCACCATGTGATGTAGAGCTGGCACGTTCACAGCTTTGAGCACTCTCACATCTCCAGGGTGTAGACAAGGGTTTTTAGCAACAACCACCTGACATTCACAGATGAAGTTATCTGGTTTTGAACTGCGCCTATCGGATGACTGGTTGTAGAGCTCCCTACTAAAGCTAGAAACTTGCAGAAATACTTGACCATAGTTCAATGTCCTGGTTTCATCAAGGCATCCCATCAAAGCTCTTCCATTTGGAACAAAAATCCTTGTTCTCGACAGCATGTCCTTCAACATAGATGCACGGAATGTTTGAAGCATCATTGAAAGAAATGGTTCTGCATCTGGCTTGTAACCACACATAAGCATTTCCTTTAGAACTTTTGAGATCTCTCCTGGGAACATCATTTCCAGTGCCTTCTGTGCTCTCCAACGATCCGTTAATATCGCATTCAGTTGATTTATAGCCTTCCTTTGCCTTTCTCGAAAAGCTCGATCCTTAACCCCGAGGTAAGACAAAAGAGTTACTATCTGACGATTGAGAAAACAGGGATGAAACTTACTCCATGACAAAACATCGAGTTCTGTGTTATCTGATATGTATTTACACATGCTCTTTCTCAATGACAACTTTACCGATGATGTAGGATCAACAGCCACAACACCTTTGTACCCACCATATCGAATTTGAAATGCTGATGGAACAGGGCTGCAGCCTAACTTTGTTGCCACTTCGGAAGCCAATTCTTCAGAAATCTTCCCAATGCCATCTGAGAAATTGTACGTGGCTTCTCCGTTCTTAACTTCCACATCAGGAATAATATCAATTTCATCTATACCAACGCTAGCAGTTTCTCTAGAAGAGCCAAAAGACTGACCCAGTCTGGCACCATATTTTGCCAAATTCCTTATATCTCGAAAATCATCCATCCATTTTCTAATATCTGCTGCGGTCAAGCCAGGTCGTGAAGCAAACATCCAAACAGAATTTTCTCGTAATTGACTGGATGAATAGGCAAGAAACTCAAACTTCTTATCCCCAATAACTATTCCATCTTTGAGAGTGGATAGTATCCTATCATAAACTCTAGTTCGCTTGTCCTCATTTGCAGATGATGAACGAGGAGATAAAGCTATTGAGTACACTTTATCAAAGTCCTCATCGACAAAAGAAACACGCAGGAAATTATCAATATCATCAGGATAATGGCGTAAGACTCTGTTGGAGATATTCACCTCTGGACCACCGAAGTATACTTTAGATGGAGTAATTTGAACCGTGTATATATACCAGCCCATTATCTAAGGAAATAGCAGGAGTTTGTTGAAATCGAGTAGGTTTTGAGTATCTTGTGTACTCATCCTTGAGCCATTTCACAGGGTCATAGCAGCAGTCCTTTAAATGAAAGAGCTTGTACAGGGCACTGTCTATGTACTCGATTTTTGTGATTCTCTTTTGGATCGACCAACCTATAAAAACCGTCAACAATTGCTGGCCCAGGAACACACCCATGATGAATCAAAGAGTTGATCTTAAACAGGATTTTATATGGCAGGTCAAAGCCTGTGGGTGGATTCACAATGGGCACGAGACCTGAACTGCGTGAGTAGGGAGAGCCTTTCATCAATCTAAATTGGTCTTCATTTTCTTTGTAATGTACAAAAGCAAGATTTAATTTCGGAAGCCGCCACTTTTTTGGAAGCTCCATACATAGAGCATAAGATTGGCCAATGCAGCTGGATGGAGTGAAATCAACTTCTCTGACCCATTCTTTACGTCTTTTACGACGACCATCAGATACATATATCCTTGGAGCACCAAGTAACTAGCAAAATAAAGAAGATAGAACTCATTAAGTTAAGAAAAAGGGTAGCAATTTCGAAACAAAAACCATTAATATTAGTAACTGTAATATTTTAAAGAATGCTTGTAAGAAAGAGTATAGTTAGCAACCTATGCATATTGAGAGATATTGATGAAATGTATTTTTGAATTAAATTTTTCACGAGCTAACCTGAATGAGAAGAAACTTTTTTGCCTGATCAGGTGGACGATATAGCTCAATCGTCCAAATGTTCTCAAAAGAGATTTCAAACTTGTGCTCTACGGAATGATGTTCAAAAAAGAAAGACAATCTTTTCATCTTGAAATCAAATTTCCTAGACACACCTTCCTTCTTCCAGAGCACAGAAAATTTATCCCTCGAAACCTGATTTCCAAAGCACAGCACTATTTTACCCATGCTATATAGAAAGATCTTCGGTTCTGGTACAATATCAAACTTGAGTCGCAAGCTTCAACTGCAGTTTCAGTATACAAACACTATATCAGTAGGTTACAAAGAGCAAACAGAGTCAACCAAGAAAACTGGAACACATGCATTACACAATTCAATGCATAATACTCAATTTGAGAGAAACAACAATTCAAAAACACAATAACCCACAAGTAAAAGCAAAAGCACAATTCAAGCCAATCTGAAACCACCCAGCATTCAGATTTTAAAGCAATATATATACTCAAAACCACCAGGTTGACAAATGACAAAGGCTTCAATGGGAAGGGAATGAGAGAGAGAGAGAGAGAGAGAGAGAGAGAGAGAGAGAGCCTGACTTGAAAGGAAAGCACTGAGTGTAGAATTGCTGGTGTGGGAAAAAACAAGGCTCATGATCAACTATATATAGAGGAGGGTAAAGAGAAAGCAGCCTCTGGCGCCAAAAGATGAGTACTGTTAACAAACTACCCCTAGCCGAAGTAAACTGATCAAGCTAAGTAAAGAAACATTGACGAATCTAATAGCTTTATAACTCTTGTTTACAAAGTTCACAAATGACAAACGTTGTTTAATGTTATGTTCCATAACCTTTAATATATTCTTGTTTGGGTTCCAAGTCTGGGAAAACGATTGGGCACTCGGACTTTCTAAGCCTTCTTTAGTTCTTTGGCAGTGTTACTTTTGTTTCCCATGATGGGATGAATGATAAGAACTCAAAGAGTGCAAACTTTGGCAACGAGGAGATCGGGGGGAGGGTATTCCTTCTTGCTTCGTATGGGCTCAAAAAAATTGACCTCATTGACTAGAGTAAGCAGCGTTAGGGAAAAAAGAAAACTGATAAATATACATATATATTATATATATCTATATATATAAAAGAAAATGCTGTTGTGCCACCCAGGTAGTACCGCTCGGGAAATTTATTTATTTATTTTAATTTAGTGATTAAGGAAATAATTTTAAATATATTGATATATTTTTTTATTTTTTTATTTTTTAAAATATTTAAATCTATTAAAAAATATGAAAAGAAAAAGAAATTATAACTGAGCGGCACATCCTAATGGGCAGCATAGTAGCCCTGCCCATATATATATATATATTTATTACATGAGTACACATAACTAATAGTCATCTATGTATGGACTTCTTGAAAGAAAAATTATACTCATTTTATTCACATTACATATCACATATAATTTTTTAATTTTTTTTCTTATCAAATATATAGTATATAAATGATGAGTTAAAGAATTTAATTAGTTTAAGAGTAATAACATTAAAAAATTAAAAAAGGTAAAAAAAATAAAATAAGTGTATGGTGTTTTATGTAAAGATAAAGAGTACCAAATCTCTTTTAAAAATTATGACTATTTTTCAAAAATATTGTTAAAGTCTTGGGTATGACCTTGACCATTTTGTGTGAAATGTATTTCCCTCTTTCTACCAAACTGAGGAAAGCTTGATTGATCTCATATTCTCATAGCTAAATTTTCTTTGTAGATATTGATTTGGATATCCAAATCTAAACTATCTTATATCATCTCATATAATCATTACAACTTTCATAAATTTTCACATAAAATATAATAAACAATTCAACCTTTTCAAATTTTAAAACAAAATTAATATTAAAAAATTATATTATAATAATATTTTATTTAATTTTTAACAAAACATCTCATCTCATTTCGTCTAAATTGTATGATCAAACCAAGCATTAAACGTTTTCTCTCTTCCTCTGTTTTTTATTCCTTTCAGGCTCCTATCTAAAGTGATCGGAGATTGCGATCCGTTAAGCTTTAAAGAGTTAAAAAGTGCGAACTCAAAATATAAAAACAAAACGAAAAACAACAAAAAAAAATTTAATAAAAAAAAAACCAAAAAAAAAAAAGAAAAGAAGAAGAAGAAGGAGAAGAGCAAACAAATAATAATAAAAAACTAATTAAAACGATGGGAAAAGGCTCATTTTCCAGTTCCTGTAATGGCTCATTTTCCAGTTCATGTAATCTTCCTAAATATTTTTATAATTTTTGGGCATTTTAAGAACTTTTATGGTTTCTTTATATCATTTTTCTAATATTTAATTCATATTTATTTATTATTTTTATAAACTCTTTCTTAAAATTTTTATTAAAAACAAAAGCAGGTAATTTCTTGAGTTATTTTAAAAAGAAGAAATCTTTCAGTTTTTTTTTTAAATTATTTTTTATTTATAAAGATTCTGCATTTTTATTATTCAGAATTAAGTTATTAGCTTATAAGGAAATATATCATTGAAATTACGTAGTTCTATGCATGATAGCACATGCTAATTTAACACTGCTTTGTAAATAATTTTAATGAAAAAGTTTTGAGATCCTAAAGCATATATCAGAAGTTGATCTCTAGCAAAATAACCTTGCCAGAGCCATGACCAATCACAATGTCTACATTTGGAGAAATATTCAAACACTGGGAGAATGAAACTTGCCATCTCATATCAAAATTAAGAGAGCATTCGTTATTTGTCACTAAAACCAAAAACATAAATAGAAATGGAATGGTTTCATATTAGCATATATATAATACAATGGGAGTTAAAATAATTTCGCCTTTGCCTTTTGTTTTGCTAGGGTTTTTGTACCACTAGGTTTTCCAGTTGGTACGCCCTACGTGCTGCTGCATGGAGGCTATGGACGGCAGTCCTTTGTGGACCTTGTCGCTTCAGTGCCTCAATCGATCTCTAAAATTGAATTAGCGCCTTGTTCTCCCGAGGTTTTTGATGGAAAGATATACTTCCAGCTCTCCAAGGATGAAATCAACTTATCGTCAGCCCCTTTTCGATTTTCAATGGTCTTGAAATTCTTACTACAGCACCCCTCCCTAGACACCATTCGGGCCTTCATTTACAGCCGATGAGGACTGTCCTCGACTCCAGTCGTCTCGAACATGAGACGGCGTAATTTGTTCTTGCGTTTTGCTTCCAAACTTGATTTCATTAAAGCCTTATAAAGAGAAAATTTTTATGTTAATGGCATCCCCTACGGTGCTTTCCATTGGACACCTGATTTTCTAGAGGATGAAGAGCCTTCACGCGTTCTTGTGTAGATTTCCTTGCTAGGTTTGCCTCCCAACTATTATCAAGAAGCTTTTTTGACAATTTTTATGGCCCCTATAGGACGGTTTATTTGTCGAGACAATCCAACTCGATGTGCTACTCGGACCGACTGTGCATGATTATGTGTGGAAGTGGATGTTGCTAAGGAACCTCTTTTGCATTTTTGGATTGGTCCTCCAGGTCTAGACACTAGTCAAAGGCAAGAAATTATTTATGAGAATTTACCTACATATTGCTGTAAATGCTGGATGCAAGGTCATAATAGTAAAACTTGCAAAGCCGAAAAGACCCAAAGAAACAATGAGAAGCAATGGGTGAAAAATAAAGTGCAATCCGATAGTGTTATCAATATTGAGTCGGCACAGGAGGTGACTCTGAAAGATAATGACGCTAAGAAAAACCATGGAAAAAAATAGTAGTCTCTGATGGAAATATAGTCTCGGATATTGCTTGCTCGTCGTCCCAAGTGCAAGTCGAAAAAGTTTCCAATGAATTAAATCCTAAAGTGGAAATCAATGGTATTGTTTGAGAAACAAAATTGCCTGCGGCTAATATAGAGACTCTAGCTGGTATCATGAAACATGCAGGTAAGTCTAATGAGATGCCAACAGAAAAATCATCTGAGCTGCTTCTAGAGGTTGCGGAACAATATGACATGTCAAATGGTAATCTGGAGATTCATTCGAATATTTTTGGCCAAGAAATTGAGCCCCACAATATGTCCATTGCAAGTCAGGAAAATCGAATTATTGAGGATACTCAAAGCTTATAGGATGATGAATTTTTGTTAGATGATTGTACCTCAGAACCGGAACATGATTTATTACCTGAGACTCTCCCCCAGGAAAAAGAGTATCATACAGATTCAGAGGATGCAGTGACAAAGAAAAAATATAATAAGAAGAAATTTGTGTAGATTAGAAGTTTTGCTAGAGTTTTAGCCTGAGTCCCTTCTTTTTCTCAATGAGTGGACCTATTTTTGCATGGAATATCAAGGGTATTGGTACATCCAGGGTTAGATTAAAAAAGTTGATTGCTAAACTTACACCAAAGGTTGTGGCTTTGTTTGAACCATTCCAAGAGTTTTTGAGAGAACATGAGTTGATGAGATCCTTGCATATGACTCAAGCCATCTCTAATGAGGATGTTGGTGGTAAATTCTTGGTTTTCTAGAATGATTCGATTAATGTTCATATTGTTCATCAAAGTATTCAATTCATAATGCTTCATATAGATGAGGGAGGTTCCTAGTTCTTATGCACTTTTGTGCATGCAAAGTGTAATATGTATGATCGGCAGAGTTTGTGGTCAAAGCACAGTTCCTATTCTATGGGTATGGATCCATGTTTATTTGTTAGGGATTTTTATGTCATTCGGTGTGATTCCAAAAGGAGGGGAGGCCGTCCTAGACCAAGAGCGGCTATGGAAGACTTTAATTCTTGGATCCACCATAAGGGTTTGATTGAGATGGGTACTACAGGAAATGCTTTTACTTAGTGTAATGGACAATTAGGCTTGGCCCGTTCTTGGGAAAACCTTGATCGTGTTTTGATGGATTCTGTTTTGATGGCCAGGTTTCCTAATGCAATTTGTTCACATCTTCCAAGGTCCACTTTTGATCACTTTTCTTTATTTGTTGAATTTATTTATATCTGACCCTTTTATTTTTGGCCTGGCTCCATTTCGCTTTCAACAAATGTGGACTGATCATCTAGAATTTTTGGAAGGCATTAGAAGAGTGTGGTCTTAGTCGGTTCTTGAGAGAGGGCTTTATAAAATGGCTGTGAAGCTCAAAAAAATTAAATTGATGTTGAGAGCTTGGAACAAAGAGGTTTTTGTTATTACTAATGAGAAGATTGATAAGCTGGAAATGGATGTTGAGACTTTTGAAAATTGACTCCAATTGGCCTTGGACGATCAAACAGATCGGGATCTTACTAGGTCCATTGACTAGTTGAATTCTTGGCAACGTAAAGAAGACATTAGATTGGCTCAAATGGCAAAAGTTAAATGGCCGGTTGAGGGGGATTGTAATTCTAAATTTTTTCATGCATGCCTTGCTAATAAAAGACGCAAAAGAGTGATGAAAATGAGACTTATTAATGGGTCCACTCTTGATTTGTCAGAACAAATTCACCAAGGGGCTATGGATTTCTTCTCAAATTTTTTACAAAGGGACCAAATTAGAGAACTGCTGGATCTCTCTCAGTTAATTTCTCCTATGATTTTGAACGAGGAGTCTGCTCATTTATGCTCTATCTTGACCATGGAGGAAATTTTAATGCCATCTCTTCCATTCCGACTAACAATGCTCCGGGGCCAGATGGATTTGGTTCAAGTTTTTTAAGACTTTTTGGGATATTATGAAATTTGATACTTTGGAAGCTGTGACTGATTTCTTTACCTCTAGACATCTCCCATGATCCTATTCTGCGTCTTTTCTTGTGTTAATCCCGAAAGTTGATGTGTCGACGGGTTTTGATAAATTCAAGCCTATAAGATTATGTTCTGTTTTCTACAAAATCTACTCCAAGATTATTGTCACTCGTTTAATAGATTTTCTCCCGAGGATGATGTAATGCCTACCCATGTGGTGGGACTTTCAGAAAATGATTTTAAGAAAGAGACAAGAATTGCCATTTGTTTTAAAACTTTTTTCTTTCCTACCTACGATACAAAAGACTCCATATTTATAAAATAAAAAGTGTTTATTAATTGAAAGAGAGTTACAGTGGAAACCATTAAATTTTATAATTAAAAGTCTTTCATACAAAACATTGTGCTTGGGCTTCCGTGCTCTTCCCCTTGAGCCGTGTCCGTCCTAATACATTCTACTCATCTTGTTCCTAGGAGGGTACACATAAAAATTAAAATGATTCGATGACTTGTAAGCATTACTTTATAAAGTCAACATATACTAACATAAGTTTTTAGTCATACATTCATCATTCCATATACACTCTACATAAGACATTCGTTCATTTAAAACATTTTGAGGTGAGGATTTTCTTAAGAAGGATTTTCTTTCATAAAACATTTTTTTTTTCTTAAAGAGTTTGAACATACATACATTCTTTTCTCAAAGAGTTTGAGTATACATACATTCTTTCTTATCACTTTCCTTTTGTTAGTACACACTATTACGCCCCATGTGTGAGGGTTAGCGGTCTTCCTTTGGACCTAGACTCTGCTTGTGGCCATGGGTTGGGAATCCCTTTCAGTCAGGGGGCAGCACTAGCTGCATTACTAGTAATACGTACCCAACATTGCAATAGGTACATTCATTCATTCATATGGCCATTATGTATTTTCATGAATTAAAAATTTCATTCATTTAGTCATTTCCTTCATTTCAGTCATTTTTTTTCATTCATTCTTTTCAGTCCATTCATTTGATAAATATCATTTAAAATCTTAGCTTAAACCTCAACATTTAAAAGCAGCTTTTGAAATCATAAACATAAGCATTGTTTAAAACATCAGTACACGGCATCATTAACGTATCATTAAACATCATCTTTCAAGGCATAACTTAAGACATTAGTTCATCGCATCATTTAAAACATCTGTTCATATGGACATTTAAAAACACTTGCTTTGTGTCACGTCAGTTCATGGCATCACTTAAAACATCAGTTCATAGGGACATTTTAACACATTTTCTTCGTGTCGATTAAAGCATTGCTTGAAGCATAAGACGTAAGCCTTAACATTTCTTTTCATGAAAATAAAGACAATAGATACCTACTTATAGTCATCCATCACATGCATACATTTAAATACTTAGGATGCATAAAAAAAGGCTGCCAAGAAGGGTCGTTACATACATATACCATTAAACATTATACTTGGCATTCTTTCATAAAACATCGTTTGTGTCATTTCGTGAAGCATCGTAAAGGAAAAATATTTTATTTTCATTTTCATATCTTTAGGAAACTCTAGAAGGGTATGAACATAATACTTACCTGAACTCCATGCCATACTCATTTCATGTAGTCTATTCATGTGCATGTCAGATGGCAATCTATATGTGTACACATAACCTTAGCATCATTTTCTATCTAGTACATAAGCAACTAAACTATGCCATCCTAGGCTCTCCTTCTATCCCAGGCTCTTATGTGCCATTTACTATTCTAAAACCTTCGGGATCCATTTACAGTCACTACCTCTTCAAAATTCAATGTCTTACCTTGAGTGCTCATCCACTAAAGTGAACCTCTATGATTTACCTTAGGATTAAGAAACTAAGAACTCTGTCTACTCTTCCTGTTAACCACATTTCATTACATTACTCAAACCGACTAAGTCACGCATCCTAATCCTAGACAATACACAAGTCACTTCCTTCCTGCATCCTAGCTCATACTTCATCCTCATTCCCATCCATACATGCCACACGGTTTTAAATCAACTCTGAGGCTTAAACATTGTATACCCATACTTAGAACAGATTACCCTTTACACATGGTAAATTCATCCAGTAAATGTGTCTAACTAGATATCACACATACTTTATCCCTTTCTTTTCACCTAAGATAAACTTATAATCAATTGAACGCCTGCTTGTGTAAACAATCTCCATACTCTGATGTCAACTTCTACTCAAATCCAGCCAGCATGACCCTTCATGCTGCCCATCCTACAACATAGCTCATCCCAACACTTAACACGATAGTAATCCTTCCCAATTACACCTTACGTCACGTCATGTCGCTCGAGACTACTCCCAAGCTACACCATGACCTTGTCACATCGCCTGGCATCCTGCTACGTAACTTCTACGCTAACTCCTCACTCATCATGAGCATGACTCCTCACGTGCTCATGCCACAATGCGACATCCCATCACATTTCCCTTACGTCACTTATTGACTTCGGACGTACTTCTGGCCATACCAACTACACCGTGATACTCGCCACTAAGGCAGGGTCACATCACAACTACTCCTAGACACTGATCCATAGTTTTCGACACTAGACAGAATGCTCTACCCTCCTTGGCGATGCCATAATCCAACCTTCGTGACATGCCATCCGGTGCATCAAGACTTCACTACACAGAGTACACTCCATGTGAACTCCCTCCCATCCACACTACGCCAGACATTACTATGATGCACACCACACGCCCACACTTTCCAACACAAACCACAACATTACACAACTAACATCTGACATAAATAATGAGGGAGAGAGTTATATCATCGTTGGGACTAACCCATGCATTACTCACTGCCTAGCAAGGTCAATGATGTTAAAGGGGTTGTACATGGCGGCTAAACCGCATACGGTGGCTACCCACCCTGTATAGTGACTGCGCACCATATAAAGTGGCGGTTTGGGCTTAGGGATGGGCAAGGGGTTGTCTTGGGAGGCTCATGGTGGTCTTGAAATGGCGGCAACAGGCGAAGCACGACTACATCAAGCCGTGTACAGTGCATCCGAGAGAGTGAGGGTGCGTGTGAGGCAAGGGAATGGCTAGAGACTATGGCTAGGCACGGAGGAGCTTGGTGGGTGTTGGTAGAGCTGTGGTGGCAAGGGGGAGGTGGCATGGTGGTTGGAGGGCAACAAATCTAGGCCGAGGGTCATGGAAGACCCATGAGAGAGTGGGGCAGAGTGTGGCGGCTAGGGGTTTTGGGGTGACATGGGGAGGCTAGGGGGAGGTCGCCGATGAGGGAGGAGGTTGTTGGTGATGGTGTGGTCGTTGTGTTTGGTAGGTTCGTGGTTGCCGGAATATTGAGGGGAGCTACTTGTGGCCGGCAGTGAGACTGGGTGGCACACGGCGGTTGGACTGGAGGAGAAGAGATTCAATGGATAGGAGAGGGGCTTTTTGTCAGGCTTGAGAGGAGAGGGACGAGAGAGAGAGAGAGAGAGAGAGAGAGAGAGAGAGAGAGAGAAGGGAAAGTGAGAGGAAAAACGTTAGGGGCTTGGGTATTTAATCTAGGCCCTTCATCTTGGGGTCTCCAAAACGATCTAATGGTAGGCTTTAAATACTGATTTGAAAATGAGTAAAGATTGATTTAACTGAAAACACTGAGAGGAATTAAGATAGATTATTATTTAACTAAACTATAACTTATAAAATATAATATTTCATCATTAATGAAATGATGAAATTTTGCTAATTACTTTTAAGAGAATAAAACCATTTAATTAATTAGAGTTTTCAACATAATTTAAATCTCATAATATTTTTAAATAACTAAAATTATTTAGATAAAATGATTTTCAATAATTATAATATTTTTGGAGCTCTTAAAAAATATTATAATTGTCTTACTTAAAATTAGGTTATGTCCAATAATACTGGAAATATCTCGTATACATATTTTCAGGATATTTAAAATATTCGAGGGCTTTAAAACACTGGCTTACTTTAGAAATCACTTGATATCTTTAAAAATATGCCATCAAAGTTTGACACGCAAAACGAGACTCGTGACCATAAGAGAGATAAAGGAGCGGGTCGTTACAGATGATCTCACTTGAACATGGGGCATTTATCCCTAGAAGGAGCATTTTTGAAAATATTAGCCTCACTGAGGTAATGGTTCATTCCCTTGATAAAAAATCACACAGGGGGGATATTATACTCAAAGTCGACATGGCCAAAGCTTATGATCGGGTGGATTTAAATTTTCTCTTGGAGGTCATTCATTGTTTTAGTTTCTCGGCACCTGTCTGGGAACTAATTTGGACATGCATATCAACTCCATGGTATTCTATCATGATGAATGGAACCTCAAAAGGTTTTTTTCTAGGCAGTAGAGGGTTGCATCAGGGAGATCCTCTCTCGCCTCTTTTATTCATTATTCTTCAAGAGGTATTGTCTAGATTGATCACGCGCAATGTGATAGAAAAAAGATTTGGCCAATTTTCTCAAGCTAGAGGTACGACTATTATCTCTTATTTAATGTATGCTGATGATGTGGCTATTTTTACTAATGGAATCTCGAGTTCTATTCGAGAACTTTTAAATATTCTATAGTTATATGAAAATTGGTTTGGTCAT
Source organism: Carya cathayensis (assembly GCA_011037825.1). Taxonomy (NCBI): domain Eukaryota; kingdom Viridiplantae; phylum Streptophyta; class Magnoliopsida; order Fagales; family Juglandaceae; genus Carya; species Carya cathayensis. The sequence continues at coordinate 2,408,156 of QGSO01000205.1, forward strand.
TGCATTAGTAGAGATAAATCTGCTATTTATTTTTCTCAAAAAATTTCCCTTTCAAGGAAAAGGGAAATCATGAGGCACACATGTTTCTCAGAGGGATCATTTCCCTTCAAATATTTGGGTGTCCCAATTGTTTTGGACCAGCTGAAGCATATTCATTTGGAAGATATGGTGACTAAAGTGAGGAATAAAATTAGTGGATGGAGAATGAGGATCCTTTCTGCGGGTGGTAAACTTGTCCTTCTTAGACATGTTTTCTCAAGTATGGCATTGTATTTATTTACAATTTCATAGGTTCCTCAATCCATTCTCAAAGAATTATGTTGTTTGATGAGTATTTTTTTCTGGGGGAGTTTGGTGGGTGAGGAAAGAAAAATGGGGTTTTTTGACATAAAATCTATAATCCGATTGAAGGAGGCCTTGGCCTGAGAAACCTCGATGTCATCTAAGGGGCTTTGCATATGAGGTTTGTTTAGAACCTTATTCAAGGTAACTCTATTTGGGTGACTTTTTTCAAGGAAAAATGTGTGAGTAATAAACCTTGAGGGCTCATTAATCCTAATAAGTGATCTAGATTCTGGAAAATGATTCTCATAAGCATTCTGCATGTTATGGAAAACTCTAAATGGAAGATTAGAGATGGAGATATTTTCTTCTGGTATGATAAATGGTAGATCGGGGACCTTTATTTCAGGAGATGCCTATGATAGGTCCACCTTTACTTCAAGTGAAAGATTGCAAATTGAATAATTCCTGGGATGTAGAGATGCTTGTGGACCTAGTGGCGAGAATTATGTGGATGAAATTTTGGAATCTTTAGCGGTGTCAAAAATTGGCTTGGATGTGTTAATTTGGAATAAAAAAGATGATGGTGCTTTTTCGACAAAATCGGCTTGGGATTGCATTTCAATCCGGGGACTAATCTTCAATGGCATTCTTGGATGTGGCATAAAGTGCTACCATTAAAAATGTCCATTCTTATATGGAAAGCATGGAATTCGTCCTTGAGTGTGGATGATCATCTTTGCCATATTGGCATTCCGATTATTTCTTGCTGTGATTGTTGTGATGCAGGTCATTATGAAGATCAAAATCATGTGTTGTTTGATGGTGATTTTCCCAAGCAGATATGAAGGTTCTTTGGTGCTCTTTTTGGAATACTGATTGACCGGAATTTGAAGGATATTGTTGAATCTCAGTTCCGTTGAGCAAGTTCTTCTACTTTTGGGGATTTTGCCTGTGATTATTACCTGGAGACTTTGGAGACGTCAATGTCTAGCACGCTTGGAAGGATCTCGTGAACCTAATTCGGTTGTGTTGAATTCTATAAAATATTGGATTGAGATTTTTTTGCAAGAACATCCATAAAGTTTCTAGATTGTCATCCTTTGATATGCGAGTGCTTAATTCTTTAAACATCCTTGTGGTAGCTCCTTTAATCCGCCGATGTAAAGTTGTTAAATGGAGTCGACCTGCTTTGGGCTATGTTAAACTTAATATAGATGGAAGCAGCTTGGCAACCCGGGTCCTCAGGTATTGGTGGTATCATTAGAGACGAGCAAGGTCATTTTACGTGGGCTTAAAATGTGTCAATCTTTGGGTTTATACTTTGTACGGATTGAACTTGACTCTATGAATGTCATTTCATGGTGGAAAAATAGACGTTGTGAAGTATGGTATTTGGAGGATTTTTGGAATGAAGCCTTTGATATTTTGAATTCTCCGGACTGCACCATTAATCATTTTTTTGATAAGGTAATAAAGTGGCTGACTAGCTAGCTAAACAAGGAGTAGGTGGGTTAAATTCTAATTGGAATGCAAGTGCGGATGTTCCTAATTTGTTGAAATGTTTGATTAGTATGGATTATTTTGTTTTTCCCTCTTTACGGGTGTATTAGTCTTGCTTAGTTTCTTCCTACTTTGTTTTTTTTAGGCATGTTTAGAGGTTTGTTTTTAATTCCAGTCTGCATTTTGTTTTCAGTTAGGTTGGTCCTTTTTTTGCATGCTAGGTTTTGAAATTATGTAAACCCCCAGATGTGTGAAATGTAACCATGGTATTTCTCTGCCATAAGTGAATGTTTATTAATAAAATTGGGGAGGGGTCACGCTTGGACATGTGGTCCTAACTCTTCTAATAATAATAATGATAATAATAATAATAATAATCCAATGGGAGCTTTATTTTTTTTTTTGGAGAAGAGGACAGTACCTCAAATATTTTATTAATAACCTTCACTTGTGGTGAAGAAAAATCATGGTAACAACCAACACACCTTAGGGTTACACATTTTCAAACAACGAAAACCTAGGTATCACAAACCACTACAAACTGCCAAAAAAAAAATTACACTTCAAAAAATAAAATAAAAAAGCCTATAAGAAATACAAACCAAAGCCCAACAACTCAAAGCAAATGTGTAAACCAGAAGAAAAACGACGACACAAGCGTTAGACGACGTAAATTAGGCAATCCACTACGAATCTCAAAATTCCTTTGAGCATTTGGGGGATATTTCCTGGAGTAATCTCTTGATTACAACCTCAATTGCCTAGTTTTTTTTTTGATCAAGAGTCGGGGTCCCTTAGCAGGAGACCTCTCCCCAATATATTAAGCTTAAACAGATAAACTTTGTGCATGGGATCACAACCTCCTTCCCAGCCACAAACAACCTGTTAACAGTACCAGAAAACATTGTTCCCTAACCAAACAAATACAAATGGAACAGAGCTACAGACATTGCTTTCAACTTAAAACAATAAACAATCCACATAAAACCTGCACTTAGTGACAGCACCGGATATATGGCAGCCCAAGTTTATCAGTACGCAACACTCCTCTCAACAAGTGAGGAAGTGAGGTCCAGGATTCCCAAACTTTGTTGATTCCTTGAGATCCCAACCGAGCCAAAAAGTCAGCAGCTAAGTTTCCTTCCCTGTAAACATGTCTCAAGGTGAACGTGATTTGCTGTAAATAGACCATAAGTGATAAAGTGCTAAAACTGCAATATTAAGTTGTTAAAGTGATTAAATTATTTAACAAAAAAATGAATTGAACACTTAATTATGCAGTAAATTATAAACTGGAGTCAAATAGGCTTTAATCACTGGTTGTCCTAAACAAATATCAAAATACAACACATGCTACAAGTTGAATAACGGGAGTTAGCTAAAGAGAACTCTTTCACTTGTGCCCAACAGGTTCTTACTGCAGCGGTATACAACACCTGCAGTGCTTGGATTGCTAGAAATACTGTTATGAGCAAAAGCCCATCCTATCATGCAGAAACCAAACATGCAGGACATGAAGCAGAATGAAGAAGCAGCATCACACGGACAGCAACATACAACATGCAGAAAGCAGAAAAGGAAGATGCAAAGCAGCAGAAAATGAATTCAAAACTCACGGCACATGCTTGCAAATTCATGCAGAAAGTTCAACTCACATGCAGAAAAAGCAGAAACATGTAGCAGAAAATGAATTCAAAACTCTCGGCACATGCAGGACATTAAAGCTAGGCTGCCACATGCACTACACATGCATCAAACGTGGAACTCACGGATGGAAAAGGAAAGGAAACTCACTGCAGAAATAGCACACTCACACCATCACTCGGGACACCACACTTGCAGAAAGTAATATGCAGCACACATGCAGAAAACACAAAAAAAACACATGCAGAAAATAGAAACAACATGCAGAAAATGAAAGCAGAAAACTGCAGCAGAAAATGAAGAAACACTCAGCAGAAAGACACGGACAGCAGACCAACGTGGGCAACAACTCACACATGCAGAAAGCAGAAAACAAACAGGCTGGAACTTGGACAGCAGCACATGAAGCATTCGGACGTGCAGCAGAACAGAGGTGGTCTGAACGTGGCAAATCGAATGAAGGGGCAGTATTTATTATTTTCTCTGCAGTTTAAAAGGAGGGACGAACGTGTGGGCAAAGGGAGTCAGTTTTAGTTTTTAGTTTTTGCCTTTCCTGTATTTTTCTTTTTCAGTCGGCAGCTTCCATCAGTTCATTTTTTTTATTTTCATCTTTAGCTTTTATTCTTTTCAGTTGTAACGTTGAGCAGATTATTTTTTTTTCTTTCCTCTCGTTCGTTTACGTTGATTGGAGTTTGCAGTTTTTTTTTATACTTCTTTCCTTTCCGATTCAGTTTTGGGAGAGTTAGTGTTTAGTTACTTTCCTACAAACCTTTTTTTTGGACGCTAGGCGGCTGGAATATATTATTAACTCTGTTTTTTTTCGTTTAGATGCTAGGAGAAGCAGTAGAGGAGTTGGTTCGGCTGTGTGGGATCATCATTTTAATTGTTCTTTAACTTCAGCTTTAGTTTCTGTTCTCATTTTAGTTTTAGTTTATTTCCTTTTTTGTTCAGACAGTAGGTTGGACGGCTGTTGTTTTTATTTTTCTTAGTCTTAGTTTATTTAGGTCGGTCGCTTCTCATTTTTATTTTATTTTCCTTTCTTTTCTTTTCTCAGCTTTATTTCTTAGTTGTTCATTTAGCTTGTTTTATTTATTCTTCTGTATTTATTTTCATACAGTAACTTGAAATGTTAAGATTTATCATTTTAGAGCATTTTACTAATTTAAAGATGATAGGCTAAATTCTAGACTTGGGATTCAATGTTATGTGATTTTAATGATTAACTTGATGGATGATATTTCAGTTTGCATTTAGAAAGGATCGAAGTTCTTCGTTCTTGGTTTAGATTATTTGTAGACGTAAAGGCACAATTAATACTTGAACAAGTAACAAGACTTTGATGGTTTTCTTTCACTATTTTATAATTGTTATATAATCTGTCAAGTAATTTTATGAAGCCAAGAATTGTGGTTCATTGCTATATTATCCGACCATGACTTCTACACTCTCTCGACTACCTAGTTTCACATGCCAATCAGTAGCTGAGTTTCCTTCCCTAAAAACATGTTGATACCGAACGTTCATCTGCAGAAAAATACCAAGAATTTACATCTGCCGTCCTTCAGCCAATTCACAGGCAAAAGCAAGTCCATCTCAAGAAAAACATTAAGGTAACCACTAGACAAGCATTGACGCAATCCGAATAGCAAAGCCAGTAGCTTTGCCCTATTATTTGAGCCAAAACCCTTGTACTCTGCAAATGCAAACAGCAAAGTTCCTTCATTGTTTCGTAACACCCCACCAGCACCTGATTCACTCGGATTATTACAACTAATTCCATCCACATTTAACTTCAACCACCCTGGATTGGACTTCACCCAAGGAACCGCACAAACCTGGCATGATCGAGCAAGAGCAATAGGCAAGTTCAAGAGCAATAGCAAGAGCAAGAGCAATCCCGATGGTGCAAGTTATCCGAGCCTCTTAATATATCTACTTCCAACCCAACTGAACCAATATTTTACTGACCTCCATAAAACATCAAATGGAACCTTTTGACCTTCCATACGCGCTGAGCAATGCCAAGACCACAAACTCCGAGTCAAAATTACCGGAGCAATCCCAATTAAGTTCCCGACTTGGGAAGCCTTTTTTGATCTTCTAAACCATACTTCCACCGACTCAGCCCAAGAGCGATTTTCCGCACAAGGAATACCCAAAAAATTAGAGCAGGTCTTCCAAAGCTTAGAGGCTATTCTTCCCCCATATAAAACATGAATTTAAGTCTTCAAAAGCGCCCTCTTCACAACATTCAGATTTGGACACGATAGAAGTACCTATGGGCCGAATATAATGATCTACATTCAAGCTTTGTGAAAAGTCTTCCCACATTGCTACCGAAGATTTCTTGGGCAAAGTAGCATGCCATATCCACTCCGACCATTGTCATTTTGGAGCAATAACACGAACCAAATCCCAGGTGTTGGATGTAGTAAGTCTGCCATCAACATTTCCTAACCAAATCAAAACATCGGATCCATCTTTCGTGCCCCCAACATGAGATAAACTTTTATCCGAATATTCCCAACCCACAAGTTGCACTAGGAACTTCACATCCCAGCTATTCTCAACCATGCATTTTTTCATTTTCAATGTCAGAAAATCAGCAATTTGTATCTCATTACATATAGGACCCGTCTCCAACCATTTGTCTCGCCAAAATGACAGATTTCCTTCCTTATTGCCATTTCGAACGACTAAGCACAAAAGGAATAGCTTCCATAACGTCAGGATGGATCCAAATGGGCGACACCCCTTACGTTCTATGGAGCTCTGTATGTATGTATGTATGTATGTATGTATGTATGTCTGGCATATGTATACAAAATAATAGCAATGGAAAAGTTAGAATGCAAGCTCATGCTATAGGTAACATCAGTAGTGAGAGAAATATACTTAATCCATCCAAAATAATATCCATAAGTCACACCATTACCACCACTGTCCTAATATTACAGACCGTGCATGTTCATCGCCCAATATAAAATAACCATCAATTACCTTAACAAATCGTAACTTAAACGGAGACAGAACTCCATACTAGTGCTTAGGCTACACTTGATCCTCTTCGTCATAAACTACCTCAATGCCTAAATCTGCATCAAGACCTACGGTTTCAAAGAGTGAAATTGTAATTTGACTACCACTTAAGATTTCTACGAAATCTCAATTAGTTATAACTCATAACAGCAACTAATAATGCAAGCAATGGCGACGAATATAACAAAATTGATTTTCAAAGTAAATAGAATTAAGATCATACATACTGAGGCACAAGGCTCTAGACAAATAAAGTATTAATAAACCACAAAACATTACTGAGCATCCAATACCCAAAACATCACATAACCCCTAGAATAGTCATGTGCATACCCTCGCTCCCATAACAGCACCATGGACAATGACCATGCTTACTATTTCATAATGAGCGATGCCTGGCTTCACACCCTGTCCTTGACCACGACGTCCTCTAGCCGAGAGGCGACGACTTTGACCTGAGAGCGTTACCATCTCGCCTAAGGACAACCCATGAGACATCACTCAATTCTTAGATGCTCTAGAGTAACCAGAGACGCTCTACCAAGATATATCTCCATCTGAGCTTAGGGTTGTGATCCACTCACACAGTTATGTACTCCCATTTAAAACTATACAATGTAGGGTATCGTAACTTGGCATACTTATAGTCATTAACAATCTTGCTAGCATTGTCCTAGAGAAGAACCTACCTTAGCGTTGAGCTTTCATGAATTGCTTATTGATAATCAAACCTTTCTTGGTTTTTATTTTTTTATTTTTTTATCAAAGAGTTGAGGTCACATGTCCATAAGTGACCACTTTCCAATTTTATTCAAAAAGCCCTCACTTGTGGCGGAGGAGTACTTTGGAAACAAATTTAATGGCACATGAGAATTTACAAAAGAAAAAAAAAAAAACCATAAGAACTAAACTCAGGTACCGAAAATCCCAAATTAGACCAAAAAGTCACAACAAAAAAACCAAACCACCAAACCAATAAGGGCAGGTTTGGTAATCAAAAATTCTCATCTCAAACTCAAAATTCTCATCTCATCATTACACATTTCCCAAATCCCCATACAAAATATAATAAATAATTCAACTTTTTCAAATCCCAATACAACTTTTTCAAATCCCAATGCAATAATATTACTAAAACTAATATTTTAAACTCTAAACTCAAACTCAAAATTCTCATCTTAACATCCAAGCTTCCCCTAAACCATCAACGTCTAAGATATGGAATACCGAGCTTTTTCATGCGAATGAATCCCTGAATAGGACCTTGTATGGAATTCGTGCCACAAAAATCATCATTACAACCTTGAGTCCCCTGCTTTGCCAAAAAATCTATGACTATATTAACTTTTCTAAACATATGACGAAAGCAGAAATTGAGTTTAGAAACAAGATCTTTAACTTCCTTCAAAAAATCCCATAGAAACCAATACTTGCATACCCCCGACGCCAACCATCCAACTATAACCTTTGTGTCCGACTCTACCAATATATCACGCAAACCCAAATGCCTGCACAACCGCAGACCATCTTGAGGAGCTCAACATTTGGCGATGGTATAGTGGCGTGACCATATGAGTGAGTAAAACCCGCCACTACTCCCCCTTTATAATTCCAAATAATACCACCCCCACCTGACTCTCCCGGGTTACCCCAAGAATCTCCATCCACATTTAGTTTAAACCTCCCTCTCTCTGGTGGTTTACAAACAATTAATTTTATTTCCTTTGTCGACACAATCATAATCAGGCATGATAATATCTCTGTTACTACCCTATCGTATTCACCTAGAAATTGATTTTTTTTTTTATCTTACACGAGATATCTTGACTCAGCTTATAATGTTATCTTCCAAGCGTAGAAGCTGTCAAAGTAATACAAGGGTAAGTCCCAAGATCGAATTCACAGGGACAAAGGGATTATCAAAGCGTTTGTGAGATTTTCTTTGTGTAAAAGATGTATCGATTATGAAGGATAAAATTGATGTGGATCTATATTTTTAAAATTACCAAAACTAAGAGACTTAGAGAAAGGGTGTAGCAACAATAAACAAACACTTGGGTTGGGTTTGAGATTCTTTTTATTTCGGATTCTAGATAATTTCTAGATTAACAATCCAGTCAAGGAATTGATATTCGGAAGATAAAAATTAAGCTCAAGTTTTTGCAATATTTTCTCAAGAAATTCTCTAATTTACTAGCCAAATTTATATTCGTAATCAATCGAAAGAGGCCTTGATAAATTTAAGCCTTTGTTGTGCCTTACGTCAACAACAAAACAAGAGCAAGAGCCGCATTCTATTTTCCTTTTGAATCCGACTAGTAATTTAGTGAAGTCAACATTACACAACAAAATATTGCATCAAACTAGAATCTAAAATAAATTAAATCTCATTCCACAACCCAAGCTTTAGAAATTAGCTATGCATGATATTTCTAATAACAAAAATTAATCTAAACAAAGCCATAAAAAAATCTGTGAAAAGAAATAAAAATAAATAAATAAAACTACAAACTCCACGCCGACTCGACTAAGAACTTAAACGTAGCAGGATAGAAAAGAAAGGCAAAGACAGTGTAAAAATGGCCCGCCGACCTCTCTAAGGTCTGGGTCCCTAAACGAAAAGAGTAGCAGAAGAATAATATCAAGCAGAAAACAAGAAAGCTGCCGACCTCTCTATCTTTCAAGTCCGGAACCTCCCAGACGAAAAAGACTCATCTAGTCAACTGAAATAAAAAAATCGGAAACAAGAATGCTGAACCAAAGAAATAAAAACGCCGATCACTAGGCTGCAAAAATAAAACTAAGAGATAAAAAAACAAGTCCAGCCGCCTCCTAAACGAGGTCTGGAACTGTCAAACGAAAAACAGAAAATAAGATACTAAACTAAAGATGTGAGAACAGAGAGCTGTTCCGTCGTCCCATGAGTTCTGTAAAAATGAAAATAAAACTGCCTCTCTATCAGGTCTGAAACTGAAACAAAACTCCCCAGAAAAAAAACCAACGTAAAAAAAACAAAACAGAAAATGAACCACCCCGTCTGCAGCGTAGAAAAAGAATGAAAAAAATGTGCCCCCCCCTCTCGATTCTTCCGTCTGGAACTCTCTTTTATAGTGCTGCATGTGTGCTGCTTTGCATCTGCATGTGCTTTTTTTTTCTGTTTTCTTCATGTGCCGTGAGTTGCACTGCATGTGCATGAGCTTCTTTTATTTTTTTCTTCTGCATGTGTTGTGTCGTGAGTTCCATCTTGCATGTGCTGCTGCAGCTTAGCTTTAACTTTCTGCATTTGCTTTGTTGCTGCCGTGCATGTGTAAGCTTCCAGCCGTGAGCTGCATGTGCCAAGTGATGAGCTGCTGCCTTGTTGTCCGTGTGATGCTTTGGTGGGTTGTTTGCTGCCGTGGGTTTCCTTTTCTGCATGTATATGTTACTTTCTGCATTATTTTTCTGTTTTCTCTGCATTGAAGTCTGCTGTCCGTGGGTTTCATTCATGTGCTGTGCTGCATCAACTTTTCTGCAAGTGTGAGTGATGNAAGCAGAAAATAAGATACTAAACTAAAGACGTGAGAACAGAGAGCTGTTCCGTCGTCCCATGAGTTCTGTAAAAATGAAAATAAAACTGCCTCTCTATCAGGTCTGAAACTGAAACAAAACTCCCCAGAAAAAAAAACCAACGTAAAAAAAACAAAACAGAAAATGAACCACCCCGTCTGCAGCGTAGAAAAAGAATGAAAAAATGTGCCCCCCCTCCCGATTCTCCTGTCTGGAACTCTCTTTTATAGTGCTGCATGTGTGCTGCTTTGCATCTGCATGTGCTTTTTTTTTTTTTCTGTTTTCTTCATGTGCCGTGAGTTGCACTGCATGTGCATGAGCTTCTTTTATTTTTTTCTTCTACATGTGTTGTGTCGTGAGTTCCATCTTGCATGTGCTGCTGCAGCTTACCTTTAACTTTCTGCATTTGCTTTGTTGCTGCCGTGCATGTGTAAGCTTCCAGCCGTGAGCTGCATGTGCCAAGTGATGAGCTGCTGCCTTGTTGTCCGTGTGATGCTTTGGTGGGTTGTTTGCTGCCGTGGGTTTCCTTTTCTGCATGTATATGTTACTTTCTGCATTATTTTTCTGTTTTCTCTGCATTGAAGTCTGCTGTCCGTGGGTTTCATTCATGTGCTGTGCTGCATCAACTTTTCTGCAAGTGTGAGTGATGCCGTGAGTTGCTTTTGTGTTTTCGACTTCCCTGCATGTTCCAGCCGTGTGCTGCATTTATTTTCTGCATGTGTTTTTTTTTAACTTTCTGCATGTGAAGTGGTTGCTGCCGAGTTGCATATTACTTTCTGCATGTGTGAATTATTGATGCTGTCCGTGTGATGCTGTCCAAGTTCATTCTGCTGCTGCTTGGTTCTCTTTATTTTTCTGCAAGTGTGGTGTCCCGAGTGATGGTGTGAGTGTGCTAGCTTCATTACAAACTTTTTAAGGGTAAAATATCATGATTTAACAATTGACTCTATAATTTACTGCATAATTAAGTGTTCAATTCATTTTTTAGTTAAATAATTTAATCACTTTAACAACTTAATATTGCAATTTTAGCACTTTATCATATCTCTAATTAAGACTTTAACAATTGGATAACATCATTAGGAATGAATTTAGCACCTTCCATTCTTTCCACACATCTTGCTCTCCATAACGCCCAAGAAATTGCAATAGGAAGAACTCCTCGAAGCCACCC
>QGSO01000206.1:1207500-1263428 GCA_011037825.1 Carya cathayensis
TCCAATGTTCTGCACAATCTTCTTAAATGTTGCAGTTGGTAATGCTTTAGTGAATAAATCCGCCAGATTATTACTTGATCGTATCTTCTTGACATCAATTTCAACTTTCTTCTCATGAATTGCAATGATCTTCTTGTGTGGATCTGATAGATAACTCGCATCTGTATATCCATCTAATTGTGGACTTGATCCAAATAATCACATATTCAGGGCTTCAATTGAACTGGAGATAAGGTACTTCAGGACCAAGAATTTCTCCATCGTCTTCACAAGAACGAAATGGATTTTTCTGCTCATCAAATTATCGAGCAACCATTGGAGTACTCAGGGGATGAGTTTTGTCCATATAAAAGTGCTTCAAGACTTTATAGTGAAATTCACCATATTGATCCAAGATCATTTTAATATTGAATTCACTACTCTTCTGGAGTTGTGCTCTTCTGAAGTTCTTGTAAATAACATAGTTAGTGAAGAATTCATCAATATTAAACCGCTAACCTCATTTTTCAACAAAAACGATGGCCAGCTTTTTAGATCAGACAAGCACCGTAAGCTTTTTCAGCTTTTCTGTAGCTGTCAGGCGCTGCAGAGCTATGATGCTACATCTTCTTGTCTCTTGTAAAGAGATGCTTCACGAGAGATGTCGTGAAGCAATAGAGATGCTTAGTCATAATTTTCTCTATAAAAGAGATATTCAGCTCATCTTCATTCGCATCTCATCTTCTTCACTTTTCTGTAATAATACTGCATTCTTACTCTGCAATCTCTTTCTGCATTCTTACTCTGCAATGGCCCAGCAATCTTCTCGTAACCAATACGTGAGATATTCTACACCCTTTTCACCAGTTGTTTCTGCTTCTACTGTAGGTGCTATAGTGCAATACAATAATGATCTGACTAATAAGTCAGATGTTGAAGCTATTTACGAGCTTGTGAATCTCGGTACCTATTACTTATCAACTATTTATGCATTTTCTCAGTGACTACAATCCAAACCTTATGATTTTGATAAACCCAATGAGAAAATTTCTATCTTTCAGCGACTTCTTCAGGAGTCTCACATGAAAATATAAGCAATAAAGTAAGAGAATAAGAAATTAAAATCCTTGCTTAAATTTTCTTTTAGATTGCCTATTCCTTTAGACAGAGATGCCACGCAAATTTTAGAAGAGCAAGATCGTTTAAAAAATGAGGCGAAGAGTCTCAAATTTCTGTAATTTTGCTTTGAGATAATAAAATAATATCTCACAAATATTCATATTGTGTTTCTATCTTCTGGTAGATATTCTGTGTGCTCCATTTTATTTCTCATGCACATTTATCTCCCCCTTGAAATCGAAAGGGTTTCTAATTTATATTTCAAATATGTGCAGTTCTTCTGATCTCTTCAGGAGTTCCAACAACATTTAAATCATCAACCGCAATAATAACAAATCCGGAATCTCTTAATAAAAACACATGGGCATATTGGATTATTTTCAAATCCTTCTTTCAATAAATATTTGCTAATGCGTTTAGACCACATGCGTCCGGATTGTTTTAACCTATATAAAAATCTTTGAAATTTAATAGAATACATATTTCTGGATGTATTCAGATTAGAAGTTTCAGGCATTTTATATCCTTCAAGGATTTTTATATATATTTCTGGATGTATTCAGATTATAAATTTCAGACATTTTATATTCTTCAGGGATTTTTATATATATGTCTGGATCCAATGACCCATATAAATATGCAGTGACCATATCCATTAACTGCATATCCAATTTTTTTGTAACTATCAAACTAGTCAAAAGTCTGAATGTGATTGCATCTATAACAGGAGAGTATGTTTCCTCATAATCAATCCCGGATTTTTGCAGTTTTCATGTGCTCTTCTGGAGCCTCAATGACATTTAAATTATCTATATAAACTGCAATAAAAGATAATATAAATACTGAAAATATATGAAAAATAACTTGTTCCACATGCGTTTAGCTTGCATTAGATCATATAAGGATTTTAAGACTTGATAGAATAAATACTTCAGGACTATATGCTTCATGCATTTCATATCCAGTAATCTATATAAATATGCAGTTAATCATGTATACCCAAACTCTTGGTAACTATCAAGTTAATACAAATCTCAATATGATCTCTTTAACTTCAAAAACATATCAATATTATTTCTGCGGGAAATATATTCGTGATTTATAAATCACATTTTCATTTCCTTTATACAAATACCCACTGATATTCAACAAGTATCACCTCATAGGTGTTTGAACTTCAAGTTCATATGCATCACATTTTACTAGTGATAACAATTCTGCAGGAATTTGTTTATTTCTATTTTGGCCAATATTTTTACGTCGGTATTTTTCGACGATTCTGAGCTCACTTTCTTCATTACTTCTGATAATATCAAGTGCCATCTTATATGAAAATACGTTGTCGACAACGGTTTTATTTCTCTCTATAATTTCTCTATTACTCATGAAATGTAATATCGAGATCTCATTATTTTCAGGTACCTGTCCCTCTTCAAGGGAAGACATTTCATGAAAAATCTCTTCAGGAGTATTATACTCTTCAAGAGTTTTCATTATGAGAGAATTTTGTATAGAAAGTTTGGATGGATCTTATTGCTTATTTTGTGGATATGGCCTCTTCAGGAGCACCAATTTTTTTTCTTTGTACTTTTCTCTTTCGAGATGCTTTATCATTTGTATCGATAGGTCTTACATGCTTTCAGACATGTCTTATGTTCATTAGACTGCTAAATTTCTTAATTGTCTTACTGGGACTTCAATCCTCACTAGAATTTTAGCAGCTAGAATATGAGACCTTTTATCTTATTGCATCCATAAATTAATTATCATCTGAACTTCTAGTTCACCTATGATAATCAAGATAACGTCGAATTATTTCATTTTATTTGCTTCTAGCAAATTTTTCTTTTCGCTCATAATGGGAAAACTTTATAATAAAAGAATCTTCTGGTTCTTTTATGGACGTCCATATAAAAATTATTCGACTTATCATAATTGATTTCGGATGATCAAGATAATCATGAAAAGTATACAAATATTTTGAATCATATCATTTTTGATTCATCAACATATTTGATTCAATAGTTGTATAATATCATCTCAAAGAGAAAGCTAATAATATTTTCAATACGAGCTTCTGGCCCGAAATCATTGAAGTACTATAAAGATATTCATCACCACGTCCAATCTCTTGGTTTCTTTGAAAACAATTCGTCATTCTCTTCTGGGAATAATATAAATCCAATTTCATTCACTTCAGGGAATGATGTGGAACTAGTAGGACGTGACTCATGATTTCTTAGCAAAATCTCATTATTTTGCTTAGCCACTAGAAAACCAGATATAAATTTAGAATATATTATGAAATTTTACACTCGATATTGCTACTTCAGGAGCACATTCGAGGCGTTCATTTTAAACATATATTCTTTAGTGGTTTTTCTCAACACACTTTCAATTATGCAACTTCAGGTGTATTAATTATAATGAGTTTTTTGTACACGTATCACTCATTTAAACTATCTCATAAAATCAATAGATCCTTTATTATTGAAATACTCAATAAAATTATTGATTTAGAACAATCCTTCAGGAATGTTCAATTTCTATTCCAAGATAGATTTTATCATCGGTTTAGAGCATTAATCCTTCAGGGATACTCAGTTTCTATTCCGAGATAAATCTTATCATCAATAATTCATAACAAGTATATATAAAAAAATAAATAAAACTTGTATGTAAACTATGTAAATAAACATAGAATTTAATAAAGTAATAATAATGAGTATAATTTTAATACTCACTTTAGGAATTGCAAATAATATATTAAAAAACTTACATGAAGTAGAAGGCTATTAACTTCTCAATCAAAGAATCTTGTGCTTTGTTCGCATTTGCTTCACCATTCCTTTCTCATGCTATTTTATAATCTCATATAAATTAGAGGGTGATTTTATTACCTTTGCCGTGCTTTTACTTGTCGGTGCCGATCTATTCTCTTTTGCTTGTCAAAAGTCAAATTATTACAGCTAAAGTAGTTGGAACTTACGTACATGAGCAGAAAATGTGGAGATGCCAAATAAAGTCTAAGAATTTAAGTTAAAATAAATCTGGAAACTATATATATATATATATATTATATAAAGCAAGCTTATCTTCTTCGAAGTTGATTGGGTCTGGCTCCTTATGTCATCCCATGCGTCATCATCCTTCATTGGACTTCTCGATGGACTTGAAGCTTGTCGACCCAAGATGTACACGTATTACTCTCATCTGCGGCGGCCACCAACATTTGAGATGTACACGTATTACACGTACAACGTTGCTGTACACTGCTCCCCAACAGCCACAGTTGTTCTAGAGACTCACCCACTCTCCAGGCGAGGAAGTCGTTTCCTACTGCATTTGCTCCTTGTACGGCAACTCCATGCCGTTCCTCCTCAGTGTCCAAACATGAGCAACCATACCCAGGTATGCACAAACCGTACGAACCACACGGACTTGGAAGCTCGCATGGGTCTGAGATCGCCTGGTAGTCCAAGGTCCACGCGGATCCGTCCTAGTAATATCCTTTGAGGTTCCCGCCCGGTTCTAACAGGAGCCTGAGGAATCCATTGATGGGTCTGTGAAAGCTGCTTGGTCGTTGGCATCCTTGAAAACAGAGAGCAACGAGTGGGGAGATTTTGTTGGGCTGCGTCGACCGGGTTGGTGGAGGCTCCTGGAGAGGGCATCGGCAGCATCTGAATCAGCCCAGACTCGCCGACTCTGGCTCCAGTTCTGAAGCTTCCTACCAGATCCTTACTCGCTGTGTGGCCTTCACTCCAGAGGCTGGAGCTTTCTAGCTATTGTCTATTTGTGCTTCTACTTCCAGTTTTCCAGCGTAACGCTCGGCACCTGGTTTTCCACAGCTTCTTCCACTTCGACTCTTTTCCATCTAGGCCGTTTATTTTAGGGTTGAGGGACTTCATCCATCCCAAGATGTGATCGAAGGAACGGTTTTGATGGGGTAGGCTTTGCCGCTGCCGCTGCTAGATTCGGCAGCCATTGAATAGATCTGTGGGTAGCAGTTATATATATATAGTGGGTTTCTTTCGAGGTTTTACTGCTGTAAATCAGAAATTCTAGAGCTAGCTGGGTTTTGGATAGCCAGTAGCTCGTGTTGCAACGGAAACAGTTGTAGTTGAACTGTGGAGGATGATCGGCACTGCTTTTATGGTGGTTTGTTCAACAGTTCTGTCAATTTGCATGAAGTTCAGAGATTGGAAAGGGACTATAAGAAAGAGGAAGAGAAAAGGCGATTCGTGCATAATAACGAGAGAGCAATTCGTGCTGATAACGTGTTGTGAATCAATCAAAATAGAGAGAGTTTCAAAGATAGAGAGAGAATGAGAGAGAGCCATTCTTATTGATGTATCTTCTGAACTTAGAAACACCCATATATATAGGGGTACAAAAGTCTTAATTGACGACTACGACTTGGTCAATAACAACGGCTAAATGTGATCATACAATACAAGATAGTTTATAACAATTTAGACTTTTTCTTACCCTTTTTTGCTTTTTTCCATTTGGAGTAAAAAGCAAAAGTCATCCTTTGTACCATATTGGCTCCTTTTCTATCGTTAGGTACCAACCAATTGCCACCTCCATCGAGTCGATCGACACTACTCAGTGCTCACTTCGAGTTGACACCTACTGGTGGAGTGGAGGGGCATTTCGATCATTTTCCTGGTCGACTAACAACCGAACATGGAGATAATCCTACGGTGGAGGGATAAAATTATACCAGGTAGCATGGAAGTGTTTACAACCTTCAAGAATTATGTAACGGAAGTGAGTCTGCTATGAAAAATATAAATGATTAAATCTATTTATTCTTATCAGAACAGAGGTCATAAGTTCGAATCCTGACTTTATATTTCATCTATTTAATTAAATATTCTACAAACTAGATCAGAGGATGAGGATTTCACAAGATCATCGTTTGTGCCTTTTGTAAAAGAAACAAGAGGAATTCTTCATAAAAATAGTAACCGAATAATTATTAGCTAAAAATCTAAGCATATTTAAGAATTTTGATGATACATCAGACAAAGAATATCACTAATTTCTGAAGAAAAACCTCTTTTTTCACAGTTGGGCTTTGCAACAATACATACTTCAATCATATATGCGCTGGTATGGACTGTGGATTTGACCTGTAATACAACATTGTGGAAACTTGAGGCCTGATCGTGTTCCCAAATCTTGCTAATTTTCTTTAGAAAAAAAATATGACGCAATTACTTCCTCGGCCTTAGCCTGTTTGTGCTATAACCAATATGAACTTGGAATCCTACTATAGTACCCTATTTAAGCAGGTTAAGGTTAAATTTGGATATTGATCTAAGTTGAGATAGTAAAATGAGTTTTGTGAGAGTTATTTAAGATGAGTTTATATGTTTTTACAGGAAATTAAAAAAGATTGTGGGTCTCGTGCGTAAAGAAGTGTTGAGTTGAAAAATGCTATAGTTCCTACGTGTAAAGAGATCTTGAGTTGAGTGATGTTTAGTAATTTAAGAGTTATGTATTTAGATATTGGGTCAAGCTTAAATTTAAACTCAACTCAAATGAATTGAAATGAGTCAATGTTCTAAACGAAACTTAAGACTTATGGTTATAATCCTAACAATTATCTATAATATAGGACTCGGTATTGGTGACCTTCAGTTTTTGGGTCATTTAACAAATGTTCTGAGCTCCAAGCATTCCCAATTAATGAACCAGCTATATATTGATCTTTTTGGCATCCAGCTATGACTTGGTTGATTTCATATTTGCTCTTGTTTAGTTGTTTAGGCATGCTACTATGTATCACTAATATCATACACCCAACTTCCCAAGGTGGTTAATATTTTGACAAGAATTTGGTTTTTTTTTTTTAAAGAAGAAGACGGTACTCCAATTTTATTGATAGCCCTCACTTATGGCGGAGGAAAACCGTAGTTACATACAACCCGACACCTGAGTCTTACAAATAAGAAAAAAAAAACCATCCCAGGTATCAAAAACCAAAACACCAACCAAAAACCTTAACTAATGTTTATAAAAAAAACAAGGACCAAAACAAAGTACCAACACAAGAAAAAACCTGCACATGCAAAAAGACAACAAAACAATCACACATACAAATAATAATAATAGCACTTCGAGAAAATAAAGAAGAAAAACCAACTTACCAGGATCAAACCTATCAGATGCGTAAATAAGGAAGACCAAGCCTATCCGTCTGAATAAGACCTCTTAGTTGAGTAGGAATATCATCATCATCAGCCCAGTCTGTGGTTAAGCCCCTAGCACCCCGCTTAGCAAGAATATCAGCCACAACATTTCCTTCACGAAAAATATGACGAACACGAGACTCCATGCACATAAGGTACGCATTTAATTCATCCTAGAAATCCTCTAAGTACCAGATATTACAAGACCCTTTAGTGATCCAACTAACCAGAAGCTGAGAATATGTCTCAATCTCAACATGAAAAGACCCAAGATGAAAGCACCTGCAAACCCCTTCCAACACACTATGTAACTCAGCATAATTATTAGAACCATGACCCAGCGACACAGAATACGCCATACAAAGCTTGCCACCATTATCACGAATAACACTCCCAGAACCAGCCGGCCCCGGATTACCTAAATTGCTACCGTTAGTATTAAGCTTCACCCAACCAAATTGATGCCTAGACCATCTCACCACACGTACCTGCTTAGGCTTAGGAGCTAAAATTGGAATATCAAGCCTATTCAAAATAGCAACATCCTGAGTAGAAAGCTTGGAAACTTTCATGATCAAGTGCATAATTCTACGGATCCAAAATTTAATAGCTTGCCAAACTGACTCAGCAGTAAAAATCTTATCTTCATACCTTGCTTTGCAATGCCAATCCCAAAGTTTCCAAGAAACAATAGAAGGAAGAAGGCAAAAAATAGTCCTAATTTGTGAAGACTTACTAGCACGACGAAACCAAAAATTAATCTGATCCTGCCAAGTTTGAAAAACCTCCATGTGAACACCTAATTGAATCGCAGCCATACGCCAAATCTGACAAGCAAAGTCACCAGTACAAAGCACATGATTTAAGTCCTCAGTATGGCCTCGAACGCAACAATGACATTTTGAAACCAAAGGAATCCCAACAGTTTTAATCTTCTCATCAACACTCAAGCAGTTATGAAGAGCCTTCCACATCATAATAGAATTTTTTTTAGGAAGATTATTATGCCAAATCCAGTTAGCCCAAGGTAGAGGAGACGCCCTGATCCTAATACAGTCCGAAGCACTATTAGTAGTAAGATTACCGTCGGTGGCCTTTAACCAAATTAAAACATCCTGCCCATATCTCCTCCTAGCCAACAACTGACATAATTCATAAGCTTTTTGAGGTCCCACAAGCCTTTCTAAGAGAGGAACATCCCAACCATTATCAAGGCAACACTCTTTGATCTTCAACAGGGGTTGATCTATAACCGGATAATGACCATTGAGAAGACCGCCCTCAACCCAATTATCATACCAAAAAGAGATATTACCCTCTCGAACAAGCCACTTTGAGTTATTTAAAATGTCGGGAATACTTTTAACAAAAGATTTCCAAAACCGAGTTCCCTTATCTGGCTGCAAAAGAGAAATATGATTACCCCTAATATATTTGCCCCTAAAAAACTCCGCCCATAAAGACTGGCCCTTAAGAAGCTGCCAAGCAAGTTTCAAATGTAAAGCTTTCTGAATATCACCAAAGTCACGAATACCTAAGCCCCCCTCCTCAATAGGCCTACAAATATTCTTCCAAGCAATCCATTTCCTCTTAATTCTACCTTCAGCATCACCCCAGAAGAAAGAACTCAAGATTTTGTTCAAGGCTATAAGAACAGATTTAGGAACATTTAAAACAGCCAGCAGATGAGTAGCCATACTAGACAAAACATGACGAAGAAGGATGGTACGACCACCACTAGAGAGAATCTTCATCTTCCAACCCGCTATCTTCCTTTGAACCTTACCGAGCAACTCACCAAAATCCCCAACTTCAAGCCTACCATCAACAATAGGAACACCTAAATATTTAAAAGGAAACGTACATTCAGCAAAACCAGTGATACAAAGAATAGAAGTTTTCCTAGCAAGGGGAATTTTTTTAGAGAAATACATAGCACTTTTATCTTTGCTAAGAACTTGCCCCGTCCAATCTTCATAAAGATTCAAAACCTGCATCAAACCTTTCATGGACATTTTACCACTATTAGCAAAAATAACAATATCATCAGCATACATAAGGTGGGAAATGAGAGGGGTACGTCTAGCTTGAATCAAAGAACCAATTTTTCCATTCCCAAAAAAATTCTTAAGAAGGCGGGAGAGCACCTCTTGCATAATGATAAATAAGTAAGGAAAAAGCGGATCCCCTTGCCTCAAACCACGCTCACCCTTAAAGAAACCCAAAGAGGTGCCATTCATCACAACATAGAACCAAGGTGTGGAAATACAAGATTTTATCAGCCTACAGAATTGAGAGGAAAAACCAAAAGCATCCAAGACATGTAAAAGGAAATTCCAATCTATCCTGTCATAAGTCTTGGACATGTCAAGCTTAACAAAACATTCCCCCCATGAATATTTTTATGAATAGAGTCGACCATCTCTTGGGTAAGGCTAATATTTTAAAAAATACTCTGGCCAGGGATAAAAGCCCCTTGCTCTTGAGAGATAAACTTACCAAGTAAACTCGTCAAACGGCCCACAAGAATTTTTGCACAAATCTTATACACCACTGAACAGAGACTAATAGGCCTAAATTTATCAAAGTCAAACGATTTATCCACCTTAGGAATCAAAACAATAAAGGAAGCCATATAAAATCTGGGAAACACATTATTCTGGAAGAAATCAGATATAGCATCCAATAAATCATCTTTAACCAAATCCCAACAGACCCTATAAAAACCAGAGCCAAAACCATCCGGACCGGGACTACTATCAATGGGAATACTAAAGAGAGCCTCCTTAAGTTCCTCAAAAGATGGGACTTTGCAAAGATCCGCATTCTCATCAGTAGTAATCACAGGAGAAATTAAATTACTAAGATCAGGCAAATCCCTAGTACCCTGAACCCCCAAAAAATTCTTAAAGTACTCAACAGCCACTTGATGAATCTCCAGAGGGGAATTAAGAGAGGTACCATCCAACAGACACATCTCAATAACTCTTTTATTATTTTTGGCATTCAAATAAGAATGAAAAAATTTTGAATTCTAGTCCCATCTTTAAGCCAACTTTTCTTAACCATATGAGAGAGGCGAGTGTCCTCTCTATTCATCCAAGTTAGAAGATCCATTTTAGAGCTCAGGAGATCAGTCTCATCCTCGACATTAAAACAAGTTTGAAGCCTATTTTCCAACCTCTCAATACGATGTTCTAAATATTTTATCATCACCTCAGTTCTACCAAAAACAGTCCGATTCCAGTCCCTTAACACCACCCTTACCCGTTTCAGTTTAAGAGAAAGATTAAAAAACCCTGAACCATTTCCCCTTATACTCCACACACTCTCTACAAGACGAAGGAAGTCAGCATGATCTGTCCACATAAACTGAAACCGGAAGGGGCTAGGGCCATACCTGAAAGGATCTTCTCCCATTTGGATAACCAACGGAGAATGATCAGAGGTAGTGCGGGGTAAAACCTGAAAAAACACGTTAGGAAAACAGTTAAGAAAATTTGAATCAATAAAACACCTATCTAACCTTGCCCATTTGCGAGCCAAGCCGCCTTGGCCGTTACACCAAGTCATCTTCGGGCCTTTTGAGCACATATCTAGCCAACCATTGTTGTGAATGCACAAGTTGAAATCTTCCATAGCAGAAAAAAAGGACGTGGATGACCTCCTCGTCTTTCTTAATCATCCTTGATAATGTTAAAATCCCCACAAATAACCCAAGGAAGGCTACTACATCCTGAAACCTCAAGAACCTCCCAAAGCATCTTCTTTCAAGTTGATTGCACTTAGCATAGACAACAGTAAGAACAAACACGTGACCATTCTCCTTAACTTTAACAGACACAAATTGATTAGACGCAGCCAACCATTGAACCGAAACATTCGAGTTCCACAATAACCAAAATTTCCCTTCTTGCGCTTCATTAGTGAGAAAACACTAACAACGAAGATGCCCCAAAAGTCTAGGAATTTTCTCCTCCATCAAAAACGGTTCAGCCAAAGCAATTATGTTAGGCCTAAATTTTTTTTATAATTTTTTTCAAACGCAAAAGAGAAGTACCAACACCCCTAATATTCCAAAAAATGATTGGACTTATCATAAGTTTAATTTAGAGGGACGAGTAACCACCCGGGTGGAATTTCTTTTTTTCAACTTACCAACGACAATTTTTGGGCCTTCTGATTTAGAACGATAATCTTTTTCCATATCATCTTTAATCGTGTCCATCTCAATGCCACAATCAGATTGAGTATCAATAGCCATATCATACTTAGCAACAGTCACGCACCCATCTTGGACAGCTTCTTCCCCACACCCATCATCCATTTCCTCATTTTGCACATGTTCTTGATGATTCTTCAAACTGGGCCCTGCCTCTCCAAGACCCAAAACATCACCCATAGGCCCAACTACCTCCACCAATTTCAGACTCAACGTAAGACCCTACTCCACAAGACCCACTCGATCGGCACACTCCTCACGCTGGACCACATCACTATCAGGCTCACCAGACCCCTCACACGTCCCACTGCTGGTTTTACACACAACCTCAGCATGCACAATAGCAGCGTCGGCTTCCTTCATTTGCAGCGTATCAATCAGTTGCAGGTCTTAAGAAACAACCCTCTCATCTTCACACTCTTCCGTAATAGGACCCACTACTGTCAAAGGCTCTTGGTTTGAATTCCGTTGCACCTCCTCCATATCAGGTTGTGCCCCGGGTTTTACTACAAGGTCAGAGTTTGGTACATTGTTGTCCATCGTGGCCGCTCCTTCTGCATGCGCTTCCAACCCGCTGTCTCCCCCTTTTACCACCCACTTCTTTCCTCCTTGACCCTTCTGTTGTTGATCACTGCCCCGTCTACAAGTTTTATGGTTATGTCCCTGACACTTACAGGTGGTGCAATACGCAGGTAAAGTTTCAAAGACAATTTCTTGTCTTCGGCTACGTGGCAAACCTGGTTTTCCAATCCAGAAGTGGGAGATCGGGTCTTTAGAGGAATCAATCTCAAGACAAATCCTCGCTCCATCGGTTCGAGTCGCACAAGTCTGATAGAAGCATGATAGAAATTCGGTGGAAGGCCAAGCAAGAAAACCCACACCGGTACTCTAGGCGGTTCAAAGTCTTCATCAAAATATGGAGTCCATATGAATGACTGATAAGAGATTCCATTTACTTCGCATGACTCTCTAGACAAAGATTTATGGAAATCACTTTCATTGGACATCCGAATAAAAACATGCCAAGGCTTGCGCATGGCAAAAACGATTGGCATACAAGACAAACCCCAACGATAGTGGATAAATGCTTTGATGGCGTCCAAGGATGGCCGCTGCCGTAGGAATTTAAGCACCATAGAATAACGGAAAGGTTCAGCGGTTTTCTCCAATTCCTCCACTGAGAACGTAAAAAACAGTTCTCCATCAATAGTTTTTGATTGACGAAAAGGAACAGCCATCTCCGGCAGGGGTTGAGGAACCACCGAGACCAGATCAGCATACGACCGAGGATGATGACATATAATGTCTTTGCATGATGTTATTCCAATCTTTAGAACGCACGCATCTACCCTCTCTTGCAAGTTGCCTTACCACGAAGCACACGAAGATATGTCCTGCAGATTACATAATTAACAGCAGAAGATTAATTTGCTCATATTTCATAACATGACAAATTGTATAGGATGGACATTATCTTCGTTTTGGATCATTTTGAAGACCAATATTAAACTAGATTTGGCCCACATTTGAGCTGGAAAGCCGCTGTCTTACTTAACAGCTGTGGTCGGTTAAGACAGCGACTGTTTGAAAATAACATTTTTGCATTTGGGCCTCCGCCAGTCCGCCTGGCATGACATCCTAGCTCATCCCTCCCACACCATATGCATGCTACGTACGCGCCGATGCATTTGCGTGAAAATTACAACATGAAGCATCAGTCTCATTTTTTATGTGTTTAGTTTCGTAATCGAAGATTCGAACGATGAGAAGTCAAACTTTTACATCGAACACGTCTCGCGCTTCAGTTGATTGCAGTATTTGTCTTACATATATTACCCTTGCTAGCAAGTTAAGTGTTGAAGGCAGACAAGTTTTTTAAATTGAGAATTCAATTTCCCTCGGACGTTCTGCTTTTGGTGTTGGGAAGAAATAAGAATGGATTCGTGTGAGAGTGAAAGAACTGCCGAGTCGTCGTTCTGCAGCCCTGCCTCAGTACACTCAAACCAAGAAATGGACAAAGACAAAGAAGCAGCCGAGGAAGAAGAAGAAGTAGAAGAAAAGCATACCCAGTATATGAAAAAAGCAGAACAAAAACCAGAAGAAGAACAGGAAGCACAAGAAAAGCACGCCATCTCAGACCCATCAGCACCCACCACCCGCTCTCCACCTCCTCAATCCCACCGATACCACAAACCCTCATCGGCACCATTGGATTCATCGTCACCGTCTTCGCTTTCCTCCAATCATTCCTCCCACAGTCATGAACTCAAACGCTCGACCGCACCCGCCCCGGATACCCCACCGGTAGTCGTGGCGAACCAGTCGTTCTGGACCAACACGGTGGTGCTGGACAAGGTGGACCCAGGAGCCCAAGATGG
Organism: Carya cathayensis; assembly: GCA_011037825.1. Lineage (NCBI taxonomy): Eukaryota > Viridiplantae > Streptophyta > Magnoliopsida > Fagales > Juglandaceae > Carya > Carya cathayensis. Next base: position 1,221,399 of record QGSO01000206.1, read on the forward strand.
CTTCAGCATCGTTAGAGAAGTTGAGGCTGGCAGTAATAGCCGTGGTGGTAGTACTGATGGCGGTGCTGGTAGCCGAAGATTGAGACCAAATCTGTCGATTCTGAAGAGGGTAAGAAGGGAAAACATGGTGAAGAAGACGTTGTTGTGGTTAAGGATTTCTGCGTTCGTGTTTTGCTTGATCTCTTTTTCGGTTATGGCGGCTGACAAGAATCAGGGTTGGGCTCTCGATTCTTTCCAACGATACAAAGAGTTCAGGTAAGTCATGTGTCTGCTCGTCATTAATTTTTGATGAGGTTTGTAATTTGAGTCGAATATATTTTTATTAAAATGTGATTGCAGGTACTGTATGGCTGTGAATGTGGTAGGGTTTGCATACTCAGGGCTGCAAGCATATGATCTGGTCAACTATTTCAGCAACGGGAAACACATAGTCTGGCACCATCTCCGGTATTACTTGGATTTCTCTATGGATCAGGCAAGTCTTTGTTTGGACTCCATTATTGTACCTAACCTTTGGCTGATGTTTTTGTGTACATCCTGTTTTGGACAAGTTCTCTTTTTAAGTTATTACATAAATTGAAGGTCGATTGATAGACAATCACACATGAAGTGATCTGTATAATATTTATTAATTGTTTAATGCGCAACAGTAAATATTGTAAGGACTATCCTTATCTTTCTCACTGAAAAACTCCAAATTCAAATAACAACTGAGAAAATACTTTTCATCTTTTTTGGCGTTAGTCTTTGGATTATTAATTTTAAAAAAATAATGTCATTGACTCACTCGTCATCTTAATTCTCATTATTTTCTCATCATCCTATCTTATTATCTTATGATGTGGTATTAGATGATTAGAAATTATTTATTATATTTTATTTATAAATCTATTATCTAATATCACATCATGAGATGATGAGAGGATAATATTATGAGATTTTTTTTTTTTAAAAATAAAAAAGGGATCAAATGAAAGATAGACACGAGATAAACTTGGAAATAGAATTAATGACAATTAGGCTATTGGGACCACAGCTTGAAAAAAGCTGGTGTATTTGGCCAATGGAGGATGTGGACTCATTGATTTTCACATCCCACAACTACCTAGTTTTTAAGCCACTCCATGTTAGGCATATGGTCACTCGGAGAATTTGCCCAATTCACTCAACTTGGACCCCGTTGATTTGACTTTTCTCGTCCATCTTTTTGCCACCTTTTCTCTGCCTTTTACCATGGTAATGTTACCTCTGCTTTCTCATATTACAGTTTCTCTGTTTTAGAATTCTCTCTTGGAAGAAAGTAACCTCTATCTAAAGAAAAGAAATGGTAGGATTTACACCAAAAACCCAGTATTTCTTTTATATGGAGAAAATTAAGATACCAATCCAATTGTGAATGTGACATAATTGTTGGCTCTTTAGCTTCAAGAACTCAAAGTCTATGCAGCATGTCATTTTCTGGTGTAACTCATATATGATATATCAAAGGGAGAAAATTAGCAGGCCTCTTTATCCATTCAAGATCTCTTATCATTCTTTCTTTTTGTGGGTTGGGGTCTGAGTTGAAGATCTGTTATAAGGATTTATACATATATATACCTATATATGTGTTTGTGTGTATATATATAGGTGTTATAATAGAGTGTGTTCATATGTCTTCATTCCAAGAACACTGTACTGATCTGCATAGCAAAATACTGGGCTTCTTGTTTGTGATGGCAGGTGTTGACTTACCTTCTGATATCGGCCTCATCAGCAGCTGCCACCAGAGTTTATGACTGGCAATCGAACTGGGGTAAAGACAAGTTTCCTGAAATGGCAAGTGCATCCGTGGGATTGTCCTTTGCTGCATTTGGGGCCTTTGCCGTAAGCTCTCTCTTTTCTGGTTATACCCTCTTTAAAACCTCATAGTTAAATTAATACCAATGCCGGCCATACTAGAAGATGATGGAGAAGTCTTTAAGTTATAGGGAATCTGTTCCCTTCCTCAAGTTCTAGCAATGATAAATTGTTGAAAATAGAAATCGAAATGCTTTACAGTTACAGTGTTGTGTGAAAATAGGTTCGTGTGTTTCTCTTGAACCATGGATGATTATCATGGCATTAGATATAAACATATTTCTGTTTGAAAGCTCTGCTTTCTGATCTAATTCTGATTTTGTGTTAATCATGGAATTTGGGAAGTTAGAAGATTCATAGAAATCACAGCAAATAAGCTTTACATGGCGGCAAGATTGGAATATGGAACTTAATAAGAGAATAAATTATAACTTATGTTTCAAACTTGAGAGCTAAGTGACAACACAATACAGGCAAAATAAAAATAAATATAGTATATGATGTATGATAAAAAGAAAAACTCAAAATTTATTCAGGCACCTATATATACAGCACGATTAATTCATATACGTGTCTCTTCCTTGCCTTGAAATCCGGACAAAAAATTTAAGGAAATCATGTTATCTGTTAAACGTGAGTGCACTGCATCCCGATTCCCGTCCCCCGTTCCGAAGAATTGAGCCCGTTGATGGGTTAGTGGGCCCTGCCGACCAAATTAGTGAAAAAAAAGCAGCTACATGGGCTATTTTAAGGCCCGAACGACAGGAAAAGAAATGTCATTCCCAGAGGGAAAACGTATGCACCTAAGCCGCATGTTATTTGAGAGGGAAAACATAAAAAAGAAGTCCTCAGCCAGAAAACAGCTTAGCGAAAATGAGTCTTTTATCTAAAGATAACACAAAATATAAACGACCGAAAAAGGATGTCGCAGAGACATGCTCTTGATAATGTCATGGAATTGAAGAGGCACCACACGACAGAAAAGAAAAGGGATTGTTTATGTCGTTAATGGATGTTAGAATACTAGAAAACAAGGGCACTAGTAAAATGCACTACTAAACAAAATATGCCTGGCTAGCATACCGGAAATACATATATATATATATATATATCGATCTTTCCATTTTATTCTTATTTCTAGTAATAATGCATTGAGCAATTATAAGTACTTGGTCATGTGTAAAGTACTTCATGTCCTGCATCGATGATCAGTTCTAATTTAGTTATAAGGCTGGACTGATCTGCATGCGTTGATCAATAAGCAGTAGTACTATCCCTGGCATCCAAGCACCAACAATAGTAATCAGACCTCGAGATTTCCAGCATTTGTCCTGGGGTCATCCTTTCAAGCTCAGTTTGCCTCCACGATGGAAAGTTATTTCGATTTTGTGGGTCAGAAACCAGCGGATACTCTATTTTATGAGCTTGGGATCTCATTCTAGTGTAAAGCCTCATTGTTGCTACACAATCCTCATAAGGATCTTGTATGCCAGTTTGAATGTCATATCTGTAAATGGAAGCAGCCTCATGATGATCATCACTATGCTCTTTAAATGCACATTTATTTTACAAGAAAAGAGGAATAGTGTACTTGCCCAAGATATGCTTGTGTTAAATACTTGAGTGAGTTGCTGAGCTTGCTTGTTTTCATCAAAGGAGGATATTTTGAAGTATCCCTGTATTTATTAGACCATTCATAAATCCAAATGATATTTCTCAACATGATGGGTACTTGGTGTACTTATAAATTCAAATTATAATCTCTGGTCATCCAAGAGTAGTACTAATGGAAATAAATAATTAAGAAGAAAATAATCGATGGAGATATTTTCATATATATATATATATACATTTTTTAGTTTTTAGTGATCTTCTAACTATAAGTATGGCTTTCTCAAATTAATTACCTGATCATAACTGCTGGATATTCAATCTGCAAACGGTCAAGGTCATGATCCAAACCATGACCCACAAGAATCCTGGCGTTTCCACCTTTGGGTCGAATCTTCCACATTGGTTCCCCATTGCAGAGGAAGTCTTGAATCTTCCTCTGTGCTTGCCTAAGTGGCATTGCATCCCTTAAATATTCTGGTCTAATGCCTGTTGTTTCATACCTATAAGTTTCAAAAAAGTTAATCTGGTGCATTACTAATCTTTTTTTCCCCTCTTCCAGTTCTACATAAAAATGATTAGAAAATCACTGAAAGCTTTATAATCATGTAGAGTACGTATCCTACCTATAGTTTGTGACTGGAATCGGTGGCTTGACATAAGTATGGAAAATTATGTTTTCAGATTCATCAATCAAGCAGACCCTTGCACACAGATCTAGGGAGCCATCACTGCCACCGCCAACCATTTTGCAAGCCAGTGCAACTACTTGTGGCCCTCTTGTACCGCCATTATCGATAGTCAAATTGTCACGAATGCCCAAGTTAGCCAAGCGTGCGAGTAGCCCCTGGAAAAAGATATGTTCATACGTGATCTAACAGTTGAAAGAAGAAAAAATGGAGAAAAACTTTATCTATGATTACAGACTATATTAGGAATTGTAAGTTCATTTATATATATATATATATATAACTGAAATTCGAAGCTCTAGTTGAGGATTAATACAGCACTAAGGCTCGAGAATTGGCATCTTTCTTGGTGATTCCATCGAGCATTAGAGCTATCAAGGATAGCTAAACAGAACCTGCATCCTCGGATGTTGAAAATGTTTTTACACTCTTGTTTTGGCAATGGCCCTGAAAGAAGCAAATTATGTCTCTCAATTTATCGTTCATGGAAGTAAGTTCCTGGAACTTATGCTAAGCTATATAATTTTGGAGTTTATTACCTATAAGATGCTCTCTGAGAGATTCAAAGGACCTGCAGTGTTTCTTACAGATTCCACAAATAGGTTCATGAACCGAATGATATGAGGTCCTCATGTGCTCCACGAGGTGCTCAATTTTGTTGAATTGTCTGAAGCATGCTGCACACTTGTTCCTGTTTACAATAGTCATCAAATTAGCATAAAATAAAACAATCATGCATTTCAATATTTCATATATATAAAAGGTTACTTTGTAATCTCTAGATCTTAGGTATAATCTAAGTTCAATATAAATAATTCAGTGTGCGTGAGTGTGTGAAAGATGTGGGTGAGGAAGAACCTGAGAGTTTCTGATGACTCATTTCTGCTGTCCATGATAGAGTTGCAAAAAATTAGTGGTTTCTACTGAAGAGAATATCGAAGAATGTGGGCTTGTGGAAAACACGGTAAGGAAGGGAAGGTATTTATATTACTGGCCGGGTAAGAAAGTTGCCTACAACTTGAGAGTAAGAATCATCATCCTATTATTGAAAACACATTCGTAGTAATCCAGATGCTAGGGGCCCACCATTCAACCAGAATATTTCTCTTGCTACCTGATCATTCTGCTCTCTCTCTCTCTCTCTCTCTCTCTCTCTCTCTCTCTCTCTCTCTCTCTGTGCATGAGCTTATAAGATGCCTACTACTTTTCTTTTTATGGCTTCTGCTAAGATGAATTATGCACTAGTAATTTTCTTATTCTCGCAAGAACAGTAGTCACACTATACATTCCAGGTGGATCGATCCTCGCCAGCCAGTACCATCGGTTTAAGGCGGATCATAACTCATTCGCTTAATTTTTTTTTTTTTTTTACTCTGCTATGTGAACGCTTACAACCTCTGCACATCATGGAACAAAATTAACGGTGCTGGCCAGTCGTACTGCAGAATGTTTCTTTTTTATATATGCATGCATGAAAGGCACAGAACAATTCAGCTGCATGCCAAAAGTGATCATCCCTAGTAAGGTTCTTCTCTACTTAACGACAAAAATCTACTTACAATCAAAAGAATTTCGAAGAGAGAAAAGTAACAAGGTAGAGTCTTGAACATTCTACATTCTATTGATAATAATAAAAGATTACTTCCACAAAGGAGATCAGGGGGAAACCTGCTTAGAAAGGCTGGTATCCGGGTGTTTTTATTGAATATCCTTTCATGTGTTTTGTCTTGTAACAGGTATCAAAGAAAAAAAAAGAATGCATGCAATTGGTAATGGACATGTAGGGTTAATAGATAGGTACTTACTGAATAGTAGTACTAGATCTCGAACGACATGCATTAATATCATGTGGATATCGGATTTATTAGTCTCGATCGCCCAATAATTGCAGTTTCAGGCTTTGTATACTGTTGTGCTGTTCTTTGCATGATTCTGTAGCGCGCTCTGTGTTTATCGATCTCTTGATCAGGACTTAATCACCATCTATATATGACCAAAATGGCATCAGGGTTCACGTCCGAATTTTGCAATTAGAAAGTCTAGTACGTACATTGATATAGGCCAGCTATGACATTTGAGTCCTTTCGTAGAGAATGATCTTTCATTACGTCGATCAGGCCTTCCAAGTATTGCCATGGGATAATGAAAGTTGTTATCACTTTGAATTACAAGCACATACAAAGCGTAGTCATGAAAGTCGTCATGAATATCTGAACGCGCGTGTGGTGCTTAATTTACCATTGAGATGAACACCTCATATGTCAGTCCGATCTTTATCCATATTTCTACTCGATCCGAGTACTGTTATGTTTCTTGCTTTCCCTTTGCAGGTATCAGAGATCATATAAGCTGGAAACCCTAAAAATTTAAGCCTTCTTTGGATAAAATTAAAAGTAGCAAAATGGCATGCAGCCTGATCTGCTATGAGTTCAAAAAAAAAAATGGAACCATGCATGTGTGTGTCAAATGTCAACTGGTTGTGTGAAAGGTCAATCTTCCTTACAACTTTCGGCAGAGGCGGATGGAGGCTGGAGCTGCAGATAAGGAAATTCAACCTTGGTTATCGAAGCTTATCTTCTAATTTGCCCATATAGTATTTGACATGAGAAACATGGAGAATGTCAGCAGAACTTTCTTTTGACTGCTAAGGGCAGGGACCGTCCTTCATGCTGTGAGATTCGGATATCCAAAAGAAAAGTTGCAAAAAAGAGAACATTACTTTATATATTGACGATTCTGGTCCACTAACATGCATGATGAATATCCTTGACGTCACTATTTCGAATGTCAAACCAAAAACGAAAGATAAGTGCATAAGTGCATGCATGCCTTACACAGATCGATCAGAGCGATTTGTTGGGGAGAAAAAATAACTAGGGGAATCTATACATCATGGCCGCGGGGTGTTGACATAACATCTTTAAGTTACTTAAACCAAAACTTCAATTCAAAAACTCGAATAAACTACTAAATGTGTGATATGCAGGAATGGACGGTCCACTTGCATGCATGCATGCATCTAATATTCAGTCACATGGAAAAAGAAGAGAAAGAGATCAAGCTAGGGACGAGGATTGTGGTTGGAGAAGGGGGATGAGTGCTTAGCTAGTACCCTTATATCATGTATGCATGCTGCATGCAACAGAATCGACCTAGCTAGGATATATCCTATGCATTATATATCATACTGATCACCCGGCCAATATCGATCGATTGAGGAAAACAAAGACTGCTTCTCAGTGATCTCTGAATGAGATGATTAGAAACTCAAACCGTAAACTAATTAATTCATATTGGACGTTAATTAAATAAGAATATTATAAGAAATCATAAAATAAAAGTACCTGATCTAGCTAGCCGATCATCATCAGTACCGTGTGCATATATATATATATATATATATATATATATATATATATATATATATGCATCATACGCTGCGTTGACTTTATTCAATAACTCACCTCGATTGCTCCACAGATGGTTGCATTAATTATTCATGTCCGTCCGTCTTAAATATCCTAATTATTCGTTGTCATCATTCATCATAATATATAATTATTGTCAAGATCTATATATCAAGATGCCATTAACGTCGTGACTACATAATAGCCCCCCACTATACATATATATATACAATTGCCGTGATCATCCAGTACTATCACTATTTACAATTATTTATTCTAAGTACTGCTAGCTACACAATTAATAAGTAGCATAATATATAAATATATATATTAAGAATATTAATGCTATACTTCTCTCTTATTTTCATTCTACTGTGTAAAATGTGACATATTTATCATCATTAGATAATAAAAAATTATTAAATAAAAATCATCTAATACTAATAAATGTGTTGTATATTATATAATAAGATAAGAGTAGGATATTAATAATGTTGTGTATAGAAATTTTCATATATGAATTGTCAATGTTAATTTGAGACATTACTATTGCTATATATATATATTAACACTCGATCGTCAAAATCCATTTGGATGTTAGGGCAGTACTATAAGTACTAATTCTATAAGTACTAATTAGCATGATCACCGCGCGCCATCAAATACGCGAATATATCTTTTATATATAAAAGTGCGAATCTTGAAATGAATAGTAAGCACAATATTTTTTTCAATTTTATCCTCACATACATTTTTAACACCTTTTTCATCCCTCGTGCACAGTAACGATGCACAGTGAAATGAATAGTAAGCACAACATTTTTTCTAATTTTATCCTTACATACATTTTTAACACCTCTTTCATCCCTCGTGTACAGTAACGATGCACAGTAATATAATAAACATTTTTTCTAATTTTATCCTTATATACATTTTTAACACCTCTTTCATCCCTCGTGCACAGTAACGATGCACAGTAATATAATAATTCGATTCCTACACAGTAAAATAATAAAAAATTCAGATGAATCGTAAGATAATAATTGTGCACAGTAACGATGCACAGTAATATAATAATTCGATTCCTACACAGTAAAGATAATAAAAAATTCAGATGAATTTTTTTCCAATTTTATCCTTACATACATTTTTAACACCTCTTTCATCCTTCGTGCACAGTAACGATGCACAGTAATAGTAAGATTAATAGTAAGATAATAATTGTGCACAGTAACGATGCACAGTAATATAATAATTCGATTCCTACACAGTAAAGATAATAAAAAATTTGAAATGCACAGTAAAGATTATTATTTCTTCTTCTTTCTTTCTTTTCTCTTCCTGTGCGTTTTTCTTTTCTCTCCCGTGCTTCTTTCTTCTTTTCTCTCTCTCCCCGTGCTCTCCCCTTCTCTTTTCTCCTTCCCATCGCCCCTACTTCGGCCAGCCATTGCACCCCCGTTCGGTGGAGGTGTCGTACACCACCCACCCAATTTTCTTCCCCTCTCACCGGTGAACATCCCCACCAAGTTTCACCTCCATCCGAGCCACCGTTAGCCACCTACAGCCCATCTAAGCCGCACAGTTTTTAGCCGTTTCCGGCGCCGTCGCACCACCTCCGCCCACCATCTCTTCACAGCTTCTTCCCCTACAAACAGGTTTGAACACATCTACAAAGATATGAAGAGATCTGTTTTTGGTTGATTTTCTTGCGTTTATTTCAGATCTGTTTGTAAAAAATTTATTCAAGTTTTTTTTTCCTTTCGTTTGATTGCTATTTTTCAGATCCACAGAACAAATTTTTTTTCTATCTGTGTTCATATGTTTTTTTTTCTTTTTGATTCAAGTTTTTTTTCTTTCAGACTTTCATCTTCACTTTCTCTTTCCTCTTCTCTCCGAAAGTAAATTTTTCTCTCTCTTCTTTTCTTTTGTTCATGTTGAGGATCGAGAACAAGATCAACACGCAAGTGACCTTTGCTAAGCGAGGAAAGCTGTACGAGTTTTGCTGCAATTCAAGGTATTCACCAGAACAACAAAACCACTTTTGCACCCTCTAAACGACAAAATGTAAAGCAAAACCATCAAAACTGTTTCATTCTATTTTTATTTTTCTATTTTCTAAGTCATTTTTCTTTTATTTTCATCTTCGAGTTAATTTTTTGAAAGAGAAAAAAAAATTGATTTTTTTGGGTGTTGAACATGTATTTTTGTTGTGTATTGACAGATCTATATCTATTAGTTCTCACTTTAAACGTAGAAGTGAATGCAACTCTCATCTGCTCAGAATATGATTTTACCTACGAAATATAAAATAGAGCACACAGAATATCTACCAGAAGATAGATACACAATATAAATATTTGTGAGATATTATTTTATTATTTTGAAACAAAATTACAGAAATTTAAGACTCTTCGCCTCATTCTTCAAACAATCTTACTCCTTTAAAATTTGCGTAGCATCTATGTCTAAAGGAGTAGGCAATCTAAAAGAAGAATTAAGCAAGGATTTTAATTTCCTATTCTCTTGCTTTATTGCTTCTATCTTCATGTGAGACTCCTGAAGAAGTCGCTGAAGGATAGAAATTTTCTCATTGAGTTTGTCCAAATCATAAGGTTTGGATTGTAGTCGCTGAGAAAATGCATAAATAGCTGAAGAGTAATGGGTACCGAGATTTACAAGCTCGTAGATAGTTCAACATCTGACTTATTAGCCAGATCATTATTGTATTGTACTATAGAACCTACAGCAGAAGCAGAAACAACTGGTGAAAATGGTGTAGAATACCTCACGTATTGGTTACGAGAAGATTGCTGGGCCATTGTAGAGTAAGAATGCAGAGAGAGATTGCAGAGTAAGAATGCAGACTAATTACAGAAAAGTAAAGAAGATGGGATGCGAATGAAGATGAGCTGAATATCTCTTTTATAGAGAAAATTATGACTAAGCACCTCTATTGCTTCACGGCATCTCTCGTGAAGCGTCTCTTTACAAGAGACAAGAAGATGTAGCATCATAGCTCTGCGGCGCCTGACAGCTACAGAAAACTTGAAAAAAGATTTGCGGTGCTTTTTCATTTGCGGTGCAAATGAAAGGAAAAAAGATTTGCTTCAACGAAATGAAAGGAAAAAAAAACCCAGTATGAAGACCTTCTCTCCTATACTCATCTTCTCTCTTCTTCATTTTGGCAGCTGTCTTATTTGGAGCAATTGCAGAAGAGGCAATGGGTTGTACAGCAATTGATTTCATGAACCACACTGGCGAGGTAATGAAATTATTTAATACAATATTTTATCATACAATATTTATAGTACAATGCACAAAAATATTACGTATAATATTATTGTCTATCAATATCTTCTAAATTTTTAAATTTATTTTATGCAGGAACATTTACCATACGTGCAAAATATTACAACACATGTGTCAGAAAAAGAATGCGCCATACACGTTGCTGCAAATATAGATGAATTAAAAAAGCAACGACACAAGAATTTTATGATATGCATACTGTTCTTCAAAATTTACCTTTGAAGAGTTCCTGTAATATTTTGTTAATATGTTTTATATATTGCTTTCTAGGATCTGTGTTTCAAAAACTTTTATCATAAACTTTTTTTTTTGTGATTTATATATATTCATATAATTTATTAACTCAATTGATATGTTATTAGATTTGAATTCATGCGCAATTGCCTTTTACTCATTTGAGATTTTTCAAGATTCATTGTCCATGTCTCACTGTAAGAATATAGCAATAAATGATGACTATTAATTTCCAAAACTCACCACCTTTCTTTCTATCACGATTTTATAAAATTTACACCTTATAACCAGTTCTACTGATCTATTTCACAACAAATTGCATCTTTGTGTAAAAAAAAATTAGAAAAATAGCAGTTGCTATGAAAATATGTTTTTTAATTTCCTCCCAACCAGATTGAGAAACACAATAAATAATACAAATTAATCACATTAAATCAAAAATATGTATCTTGCACATTGGAATCCACACCTAATATATATATATATATATATATATATATATATATATATATATATATATTAATCAAGGATCAATCAATGGTGTATGAATTTCTGCATAGCAATTAATTAATAAATCGTATGTACGCACCTAGTCATCATGATGACAAGCCATCCAATGTGACATATTTGTGGATCATTTTAGGCTATCATTCTTTAAATATATATTGGAGGGCTCATGGATTATAATATACATATATATTAATTCATCATTAGAGTTCTTTAATTTAGATTTTGAGAAGGCCAAAAGAGGTATTTTAATTTTAATTTTTTTTTTTTAAAGCTAGGGTTCAATGATGGATTTTTAGAATTTTTAAGAAATTATATATATTACTAATTTGTACATTCATGTGGTCCATATAACATATATAGTCCATATATACCATGATCGTCTTCTTTTTCTTCGTCCCCACCATTTCCATACCTTCTCAGAGTCAGTGGTAAGAAAGGCCAGAGGAAAGCTGGAGGGTTTGACTCCTTGAAAAACTTTTTGTGGAGTCACGGTAAAATCAAGAGGCCATGCCATTGTCTTGTATACGGAGAAAATTTCATTGACCATTAGATCTTCATACAGCAACAAAATCTTTAAGCAATCAAAAGTCAAACTGAAAAGACAGAGAATCTCTCTTTTATCATTGTCTTTATTTCTGAGCAGAAACAGAACCTTTCTTTTTTTCTTTTTTTTAAGGATATATAAACGATGCTTCTCAGACCAAATAATTATCTGACGAGCTTTTATGATTGTTTTTCATTGAAGCCACACGTGAAAAAACAGGATTCTCCTATATATCCTAGCTATATGATCCTCTCCAGCCAACTGGCAGCTTTATTCCCTTTGGATAAATTCTAATTTCTAACCACAAGTCCGTAGTTCTGATCGATCTAGGGTTGGACAGACGACTCGTACGTGGTATAGAAACAATATGCCGTATATATGTTACGCACGTACATAAAATGTAGACTCACCGTCGATCAGTTCATGAGTGCAGATTGTCAGCAAAATTGGCAAGATCCTCCCGGCGGCCATTTTAATCAATATTGCTCGCTAGCTAGCTAGGAATCAAGCAACCAGAATGCATGTAGAATTAGCATTGCTCAGGGGATACAAAATTAATCATTGGGATGGAATGTTCAGAATTTACGTACCATGCAGCTGCTTCCACTACTACATTTGACAGTAATGGCAGAATAAAGTCATTATAATTCAGAAACTGATCCATCAGGCTTGCAGGTGCAAAAAATAATGGAAATATTGAATATATATATATATATATAAATATAACATTATTAAGCAGTAGTAGCAGTACTGCCCTAGCTGCTGGCCTGCATCTTTTAATTCCCTTATTGGTTTCATTAATTATTTCTCATTTCTCTGGTGGGTGTGGTGTCTCATTGTTGCTGTTGAAGATGAGACAGATCATCCACGCAATTCGAATAAGAGAATATTAATTTAATTCATTTCAGGCTTACGTAATTAATAAACATTTAATTAACTTTAATTGATGGTTGGTGCATGATCAAGTTTTAGATTCCCCACTATGAAATTCGCGGGTCACCTACTGGTCATGATGATCATGAACTTAATTCATGTTATGCAATAAAAATATATACTCTAAAAATTATTAATATTTTTATACATAAAATCGTATTCAATCTTTTCTGATACAGCTTTTTGCTCAATAATTGCGCACCGTAAGCATCAATCTATGTATCAAGCTATCATATATAGCAGCCCCGGCCCACCCTACGTTATTTTAGGCTAATCGATCTTTTATGTTTGACACAAACCCATGGCTGGCTAATTTTAATTCTCATCAATGTCGTTGGGTCCTTATAACCACTAAGCAGGGCGTTGCACCATCATAATAACCGTACACTGTTCATGTTATGAATTAGGATAATCTTATTTATAGAAAGAGAAATGATTTAGTCATGAATTTCATAAAAATAAACTAACACGTGGTTTGATGTGGTACCTTAAGTTTTAGGATAGTTTGGATTCAAAGATGGGATAGTTTTAAATAAAAAATTAAAGTTAAATAAAATATTATTTTTTTATATTATTATTATTTTGAGATTTGAAAACGTTGAATTATTTATTATATTTTATGTGAAAATTTAAAAAAATTATAATGATGATATGATATAAACACTTTGCGAATTGCCGAATCCAAACAAGACCTTAAAATTAATTTTATTGTAAAATAGATCAAACTGAGGATCACATAACTTACACCAGTTTGTAATCAATCATGACTTATTTTGTCTTCTTTATTATTTAATAATAATATAATATTTATTATGGTTGTGATATTTCCAAGTTCTCCGACCTTCAAAAGTTGCAATCAGCTTATAATTAATTAATATGACTTCCAATTGGCATTAATTTACTCCAATAATTATTTGTACTCGATCGGGCTTTCAAATATTATTTTTACAGCTAATTATATTAATAAAATATTTAAAAAATATATAAAAATAACTGTATATAAAATTTTTATAAAAAAAAAATATATTAAAAAATACATAAATCACAATAATAGCGGTAAAAGAACTGAAGAAGCCCTTATGAGCAAAGTGGGCCCAAACGGGCCTACATAGCCGTCCGGTTAAGGTTCCACAGCATAATAAAAATACAATAAAAAACGAAAATAAAACAAGCCTAAGGGCCAAAACAGCACCCAGTACGGCTGTTACCCTGCAAACGCATCCAATCATTGGACTACATTAAACCAAAAAAGCTGAAACCTGCTTTTGACACGTGGTAATTTCGGAAAGAAATTCTTTAAACGAGACAAAGGCGCTGTCAGCCTATCATTTCCACACGTCTTTTTGGAGTTGAAAAGCCGTTAATCCCGCCAAGATGTTTTGCTAACTATCACCGCCAAATTATGGTTAATTACTTTAATATCTAACTATTTGTATTTATTTGCTTTTGAATTCCCCGAGGCCGAGGGATTTGGGATGCTGGTGGGAGAGAGGTCGCCTTCCTCATTGCTTCAACTTCCAAACTCTGCAACCCCACGCGTATGCATATATTTTGTCTAAAAATTCACCCATTTTTGTCCCCTCACTTCACTCATAATTCCACCTCCATATCTCGTATTTAAGCATTCAGAGGCATATCACCTCCCCATGCCTATCCTCTATCTTTCTGCCTGTAAATAACACCCAGAGAACTTGGATTAGTCAAACCATCTTCGCTTTCTTTTTCTTGGCACATTATTAAGGTATGTTTAACTGTAACCTTTTTTTAAATCTCGTTTATGATATATAAGTGCTTCTACATCTATAACTAAATTCTAATTTAGGCTTACTTGTGTGTTTTCCGTTTCGTGTTGTCTGTTATTTTCTACTTGTTGGCATTTGGAGTTTGGTGTCTGTGTCAGTGTTTCAAAATTTTCAATGGATTTATGTGTTGTTCCTCAATGTCTGGTTCTTGATCATTGAATTACAAGTACTTCTCAAGTTGGCAAGGAACCCACTAAAACTGTCGAATTGCATTCTCTTCTGGGTTTTCATTATATGATTTTTCATGCTCCTGATTAAAACATATGTTATTATGATTTTGGGTACATAGTTGAGGAATAGGAACAATAATTTGGGATGTGCGAATCGGAGGCTTCACAGCTAGGATTGTGTAATTCATTCTTAAATACTGTACAGCTCTACTTTGTTATTCCTTTCTGATAACTGCGTTTGTTTTCTGTTTTATTTCACTATTCCATACTAGGTTGATGCCTGGATTAGTTATGGATGCTGTATATGGGGTTGGTGAGGCAGAGCACGAATCCAGTGGCAGCCACGCATCAAATCAGGAAGGCTATACCCAGCAAGGCTCTCCAAGAAGTTCATTGAGTTCACAAAGTGCTCGAAGTGACTCCATTTATCTTGCTGCCAATGGTGCCATCGACACCTCTATCGAGCAGCTGTATCACAATGTCTGTGAGATGCAGAGCTCGGATCAGTCACCCTCGATGGCCAGCTTTGTGTCATACGGGTGGGAATCAAGGATTGATTCAGAATTACGTCATCTTGTTGGAGCTTGTGAGGAATTTGAGGTAACAAAGGAGGTGCTCACAGAAAATAAGCAGAGGAGTAATATTGGAGGGGACTTGACCCCTGAGAAAGAAAATGGATCCATGACTAAAAAGTCTACAAAGAAGGCTAAGGCTCGATCTGCGAGTCCTAAGCAGCTTCCGCGGTTGCAAATGGACCCTGGAGCATTAGCAAAATCAAGTACTCGGAGTAAATCTTCTCATGAGAGACCTCCAATTGATAAGAGGTATGAGAAGAATTCTAGTAAAATAAATGCAATTTTTGCTATGAAAAAGCAGAGAAATGTTGCTTTACTGGGAGCAAAATTTCAGGCTGGATTTGAGGATCCTCTTGAGTCAGGACTAGATAACCCAGACCTTGGCCCGTTTTTGCTTAAACAAAGTAGGGATATGATCTCTTATGGTGAAAATCCTCAGAAAGCTCTTGAATTGGCTCTTCGGGCATTGAAGTCTTTTGAGCTATGTGCAAATGGAAAGCCCAGTTTGGGGCTGGTCATGTGTTTGCATGTTATAGCAGTAATATACTGCAGCTTAGGCCAATACAACGAAGCAATTCCGGTTCTCGAGCGCTCAATTGACATCCCAGTGATAGAGGATGGCCAAAATGATGCGCTAGCTAAGTTTGCTGGATGCATGCAGTTGGGTGATACTTATGCAATGCTTGGTCAGATTGAGAATTCAATTCTGTTTTATACGGCAGGTCTTGAAATCCAAAGGCAAGTATTGGGAGAAACAGACCCTCGATTTGGTGAGACGTGTCGCTATATAGCTGAGGCCCATGTTCAAGCATTGCAGTTTGATGAGGCCGAGAAGCATTGCCAGATGGCTCTTGACATCCACGTTGAGAATGGTTATCCTGCTTCTCTCGAAGAAGCAGCAGATAGGCGGCTCATGGGACTGATCTGTGACGCGAAGGGAGACTATGAAGCTGCTCTTGAGCACTATGTTCTAGCAAGCATGGCCATGGCAGCCAATGGCCAGGATATAGATGTGGCTTCAATTGATTGCAGCATTGGAGATGCGTATCTATCCTTGGCTCGGTATGACGAAGCAGTGTTTTCTTATCAAAAAGCAGTCACAGTCTTTAAGTCAGCTAAAGGAGAGAATCATCCCTCCGTTGCCTCAGTTTTTGTGCGTTTGGCTGACTTGTACCATAAGATCGGGAAGTTCAAGGAATCTAAATCTTATTGTGGAAATGCACTTCGAATCTATAGAAAGCCAAATCCTGGGATCCCCTCAGAAGAGATTGCTAGTGGTCTCATTGATGTTTCAGCTATCTATCAATCCATGAATGAATTGGAGCTGGCACAAAAGCTACTCAAGAAGGCTTTGAAAATATTTGGTGATGCCCCAGGTCAACAAAACACAGTTGCAGGAATTGAGGCCCAGATGGGGGTCATGTATTTTATGATGGGGAACTACTCCGGATCTTACAACTCCTTGGAAAGTGCCATTTCGAAATTTCGGGTGAGTGGAGAGAAGAAATCTCCACTGTTTGGGATTGCTCTTAACCAAATGGGACTTGCCTGCGTACAGCGCTATGCAATAAACGAGGCCGCTGATTTTTTTGAAGAAGCAAGGAGTATTCTGGAAAAGGAATATGGGCCATATCACCCCGATACACTAGGGGTTTATAGCAATCTTGCTGGCACTTACGACGCAATGGGCAGGTATCATTCTTTTGTTACTTTTTAGCAAACTGATTGATGTGAGTTTTTATTGTGTTGCACTGTTACGGTATTTGCCTCTGATATTCTTCCTCTGCTTCGTGTTTTTGGCCATCAACATAGTATATGACAGGGCGTATGGACAATCCAAACACTGGTTAAGTTTATCTATTCTTCATAACATTATCTCTGTGCTTTTCAACTTGAAATTTGACAGGCTGGATGATGCCATTGAAATTTTGGAACATCTCGTTGGCATGAGAGAAGAGAAGCTTGGAACAGCAAATCCCGACGTGGATGATGAGAGGCGGAGGTTAGCGGAGTTGTTGAGAGAAGCGGGCAGAGTCCGGAACAGGAAAACCATATCACTGGTTACACTGCTTGACACCAACCCTGAGATCATAAATGACAATGGTATTATGGTATTGTAATGATGATTGTGTACATATGCTTCTTTGTCAAATATCTTTCAGAAGAGGGTTTAGGTGTGGTTGTTTTGTTAGATTGGTGTTGGAAATTTGGGAAAAATAATCAAACAATAATAGGAGCTAGGAGGAGATTCTGGTTCAAATTGTTTACTCAAGTATTAGGTGTCAAAAGAAGTCGCATTCATATATTCTTGCACATTAATTGATGAGTTTTCTGTCACATTATTCCTTGGTATGTCTCGATGTCGATTAAAAAAACTATGGTGTGACATCGTTTTTATCAATTTCAAAGTTGATAGAACTTCATTTTCTATGATTGGTGCAACTGCCATTTAGTTTGTTCTGCAAATCTTCACGATTTCAACATCCAGGAGCTGTTATATAACATCTGTGATGCTCGACTCCGTCGAATATGGCGTTTAAATGCTTGGTGGCGGTAGTTGGGCTACCATTGTCTTGAGGTGAAAGATCTATAAATATTGTCATGGCTCAAAGTAGCAAGCAATTTTGATTGATTAACTTGAACTCAACAGCATCTACAAGCATCCTTGCCCTTCCCTTTCTCTGAAAGTTACTTTGACTAAGAACTATCCTATCATGAAGCTGCTTCAACTTGACTAACGATAGAAGACAAGCTTTCAAAGACAAATGCCGACACACTCTCTCAACCTACCTCGACGGTTTAACTTCCAAATGTGATTGTAATATTTTTTTATTAAATTTTATTATAATAAATTAAGCATAGAGGAAACGAGACATACTGAAGAAAGAGGAAGTATTCCAAATTTTAAAGTGCCCAAGTGAATTGTAATAATATTTTTTGTCACCTTTTTGCAATTATTTTAAATTTAAATGATCAAATTTATGCGTAACAATGTATGACCTATTGAAATAAAAGCAGAACTTCTGCTTCTTAAATGATATATGTTGTAGAAAATTATAGATGTTAAAAGACCTAAACATGCGAATCTTGCCTGCAAGGCTGAGTTGTTGACTGCTAGAAGGGCTGCCTGTATAGTTGTCGTGAACTCCAGGTACTCTTTACTGATGAACAGGGGAAAATAATTGTTGGCAGCCTCTTACTTTCCTCCAGATGAGGAAAGTCAATGGTGTAGTGGAGTCCACGGCTTTCGTGCCTAGCAAGGGCACTGCTAACCACGAGCTTTGCACAACAAAAGAGGTTCCTCATTTCACAAGCCTCAAGCCCCACCATTGTTGGCTCCCAACCGTGTTGAAATAAGTAATCCTCCCATTTCCCCTCCAGCTCACCAATCTTTTGCTCTGCAAATTCCAGCCTTGTTGTTGACCGAACGATTCCAACGTAGTCCCACATGATTGATTGCAGTTCTTTCCTTACTTCCCTTGTCATTATTTCCACTCTGTTCATAGCATCACTTCCAAGTGCCAAAGGAACAACTGGTCTTGCCCACCAATTTGAAGCGCTGGGATCATGTTTGGAGCTCTTCATGTGATCGATTGAGGGCTGGACAGCTCTTCTTGCAAAAACTAGCGCTTCAAGCAATGAGTTACTAGCAAGTCGGTTTGCTCCATGCAAACCTGTGCATGCAACCTCACCAGCCACATACAAGCCCCGCACATTTGTCTCCCCTTGGAGTCCAGCACGGACACCCCCGCACATGTAATGAGCTGCAGGAACCACTGGAATTGGTTGGCGAGTTATGTCCAGGCCATGTTGTAGGCACTCAGCAGCAATGTTGGGGAAGTGCGAGAGAATTTTTTCCCTGGGCTTGTGGCTTATATCTAGGAGCACATACTTCTCATTCCGCTTTTTAAGCTGGTCATCTATACTTCTTGCCACTACATCCCTGGGAGCAAGTTCTACTCTCTCGTCATACAAGGGCATGAACCTTTCCATTCCCAAATTGTACAGAATGCCTCCATCACCCCTAACAGCTTCAGTAATAAGAAATGCATTCTCTCGAGATTTGGCTGGTTTGGTGGGAAGGCCTTCGTCAGCTAGGGCAGTTGGGTGGAACTGCACAAATCTGAGCAACAAAATAATGCCAAGAAAATATCATTTCCATTATATCAATATATAAAGATAAATAAAATCCTATTGCATACACAGTAAACGAGATCTTCTAATACTAAAATGATTTGCGGCCATGTAAGCAGAGGTGTAATCCTGATTTAGGAAATCTAAATTCACAGGCTAATGCAATTACCCTAACAAAATTGGCGGAAATGATGGGTTTCATTCTTCAAAGCCCCTATATAAGAGCAAAGTAGCTTATCCGTTATTGAGCTATATATATATATTCCCCAATTCCGCTCACCATCCCAAATGATGACCTTGCACATTCAAATGTTACAAAAACATGCATTGTGAGTTTGAATTTGGATCTTCAAAATTCTTCCTGAATTCTTGCATGATTACTTCAAAACAGTTTTGTTTGACATTTATCAGGGAGAATTTATAATTTCAAACAAAGTTGAAAGAAATTTACTCACTCCATATTGGATATTACAGCTTGAGCTCGATGGGCCATGGCCATTCCGTCTCCAGTGGCAACCTGTAAACCAATTGAGCATAAAGTAGAAAACAGCGAATTAAACTCGTGATCAAACAGGCTAGATCTTTTAGATGGTGTTTTACTGCCACGTGGAGTCAGAATCCACCAGATATAGGTAGAATTATAGTAGTATCTGAACGAATGCTAAACGGAGTACTACAACAATAATGGATGAAATTAATATAACAAACAGAGAGAGAGAGAATCTATTACCATATCATCAAATGATAAGATTAATTGTGTCTTTATACTCTTTCTCGGGTTTATTTTTTTCTATAGCTATGCAAGACTATCTGTTGAAGCCGAGTATAATTTTTTCCTTCTAAGTAAAGAATCCCATCAATATCACTTTAGTGAAATGACTTTCTTTGTTGCTACTTTATGTATTGCAGTTTTCCGTTCAGTTTGTTCTGCTTGACTCAAAATAAGACAAAATTAGTAATTTCTGAATTCTTGTCTTGACTGCTGCCTCATAAGGTTGATGTAATTCATATGTGATAAGACTTTTAAGCTTCAAAAATTTGATTTAAAGGAGAATGAAGTGACCTTGTAATTCAGATGTGATTAGACCTTGAAAATTTTAAAAAATTCTAGTTAGAAGAGGATGATGTAACTTCACAAAGACAAAACTCCATGTTTCTAAAATTATATACAGTAATAGAAGTGTTCACACCTATAATACAATGAGTGAAGATTTCAACGTTATTAAAAGTTCAAATGATCTATTTAATTAAATTGATATATATTATATATATATCAGAAGTAATGTATGCATATATAAATCTTTGTAATATTTTGAATCATAGATTTTGACAAATTGACAATGAAAGAACCACAAGAAATAATTCTTTCAGACACAAAAACGATTTTTATACTGGCCATGTATGAGAGCATCATCATCATTAAGAAGCAATTGGAGAGTCAAACACCACTTACAACATTATACAGTGAAAGTGTGAAAACATTTACCGGAGGATTTGTAGTTGTCGGATACATGTGTCCAGCACCACCTGATGCAAGTAAAGTCACCTTTGAAATAATCCTAATCACCTGAAAAATACAAAACAGCAAAGGTTACAGAATATAGATACTGATATTTGGAAAAATATTACCACAGAGTTTAAGAGACTTTAAGAGGTAAATTCTTTCTTCACCTCTAATGTTTCAGTATTCAATGTGTCAAAACCAAGACATACTGTGTCAGAACCATCCTGCAATGTTGGCAATAGACTTTCTTTAGTGAATGCCGGTATTCAAACTATGGTGGTGTCAAAGTTTGTGTATGTCAAATTGACACAGATAAAATAATGAAGTCCAGAAGAAAATTCAGCTAATATCATATTTGAAACAGTGTCTAAAACCCACATCCAAAATATGCTTAATTTTTCTTTTTTAAGATCATTCAGCAGAAGGGTACCATATAGGAGCATGTAAAATACAATGTGAAACAAACATTATAAAATAGAGTGAAAAAGTGACCTGACAAGTTAACAAATCTACTGCAAGATGGTGTTCGAAAACAGATATATTTGGGTCGTTGACAACTGCCTCTAGTAGAGCACGCTCAATCTCCCTTCCAGTCATATCAGCAGCATGAACAATTCTATGATGAGAGTGCCCCCCCTCTCTTGCTAGATGCAGATTGCCATCTTCCCCATGATCGAATGAGGCACCCATGGCAATCAATTCTCTGATTCTGTCAGGTCCTTCTGTACAGACAACCTGGATAACATAACCAAACTTGATAAAAAGCTCTACCATTTATGCAAGAGGCAATGGTAATTGACACTCGATGAGACAATATTGAGAGAGCAAACACAACCAAATAACATGCCCAAAGTTTGCAGATTCTATTTTTCATTATGGAAATGTTCATTAATGCAAACTTATTCAAAGAAACAATATATAATTTTCAGCTTTTAAAAAAAATCTCAGCTTATATACATTAAGGGCATTAATTGTAGTTCAGTGCACTAACTCTGACAGTCTCCTCATCACAGAGATAAGCACCGGCTACAATTGTGTCGTGCATGTGACTCTCCACAGAATCTGAAGGGCAAAGCACAGCACTAACACCACCTTGAGCATAGTTTGTGTTGCTCTCATGGGGCTCAGCCTTGGTAATCACAGCAACAGTTCCATGTTTTGCAACTTCAAGAGAATAACGAAGGCCAGCAACTCCACTTCCAATGACAGCAAAATCAAAATACTTTGTGGAACCATCTCTCAAGCAAGATGAAGTGACAGTTCTAAGGGGCTTCTGATTATCACCAAATGGAGATTGGGAAAAATTACACCTTTGGAACCGCAAGAATTTTGATACACCACATGACCTGGAAGATCAGGACAAAAAAAGCATTCACAGATTCAGTACGCAAGTGTGAGAAAAAATAAAAATAATGACGTAATATAGAGTCAGTGGAACTGTCTCGGTGCTATCATGAAATAAGTTTCTGCGCTGTGTTTATAGATTAATAAAAGCAGTTCTGTAAAACATAAATATCGGAAACCCAATGTGTACCATGAAAGCTCTTTCTGCGTACTTCTCTTTAATGCTATACCAGACACCCAGGAAGTTTTTCTACAACCATGTTCCTTGCTTAGTGCCACACTATAATGCAAGTTGCCGCTTCCAGCAGGTATACAAGTAGTCATTTGCAATACTTCTGCCAGATAAAAACAGCATCAATACCATTAAAAAAAATATTAAATCAATAGGGATAGAACTATTATTTCAATCTATCCCTTGAATGATTTCACCTCCCCTCTATTTATTTTATGTATTTCATCTGAGCACAATCTCTTTTCCATTTTTTACGATCTCTTTGAACACAATCTGCACAGCCCAATGCCATCATATCCAAGTTTTCAGAGTTATTATGAGGAAGAAAGTAAATGTCAATATGTCATTCCCGTTCATAACAAGCTACCCCCCAGGCATTGCTTACAATTTAAATCGAACTTCATAACCAGGCATTAGTAAAAAAAAAAAGGTCATGATTGACATCCCTAAAATCAGAAACAACGAAAATACATAAAAAAAAAGTAAGGAGCAATTCAAAGTAGAAAAGAGCAACAACTCATCACCAAGTAAACAACAACCCAACATCCTCGCATCGAAAACATAACCACCTATTATCCATAAAGAGCAGTTACGACAGAAAACCAGCATAAACCTTTTAAATGGATAATGACGAACGAAATCCGGCATGTTAAACAGACATGTGCCAGAGCTTCAAGAGCTCATCAGGACATTAAATCAAACAGCTACACCTCAATTCAACCCTCTACAAAACGAAAGGAGTAAAAGAAGAGCTTGTAATACTTACAAAAAGATTGTATTTCTCTCAAACTGTATAAAGTCTGGCTATAAGATAATGGAAACAAACGTATTTATATCTGGGTCTCTTCGCTTGTTTTCAGACGATAAACCTGGATCCAATAAACAATAGAAAGAACACATATTGATCCCAAGAATATTTGTTCGCATAAATTAAAGATGACAAAAAAACAAAAAATGGGGGTCGGAGTAATTTGTAAAGAGACACGCCAAAGGAGAGGGGGAAGCCTACGTTCCGCATGCGCCAAATCCAATATTTGCTCAGGAACCACCATACTTCGAGGCGCCATCCTCCTCCTATATATGTGTGCAGCCAACGTTTCCTCTCTTGTTTTTTCTCCTGTAGTAACGGTTGTTTCGATTTTGTAAGATTCAGCACTATTACGACTTCATAATCTTAATCTTGATTTCTTTCATTATAGGTTTTTTTTTTAAAAAAAATTTGCAAGCATTATAAATAATTTTATTTACCCATTATAAATCACGATCTCACGTAAATTTATAAGATTATTTTACAAATTTCTTTGTAAATATACAAGTACTCTTATTTAAATAAATAATTAGAATATTGCTATATTTACAAATAAATTATACAAAATAATCTTATAAATTGACGTTGTTTCATTTGATATGTTAAAATCTATTTTACAATTTTAAGAACTATATCAAATCAAATCAATTTGTAAAATTATTTTTGTGTAATCACTTTATAGCTAAAATATTTTCTTTAAAATAATAATGACTTTGAATTCCTCAAAACATTAAAAAAATAAATAAAAAAATAAGGAAACCCCGATATTATGCCATGCAATAATTAAATTGCTGATTAATTGGGTATGAAAATGAAAATTGGAATGATGATTTTGTCACCGAGGAGACGGTCCATCTGGTCAGAAAAAGGTGGTCGAGTATTTTTTTGAATGAAAAAGGTAGTTGTTGAAGCACGGGACGCCGGCCCGCGTACCATATTCATGGTTATTTAGGAGCCACTGGACCATAATCTTCAAAAAGTGCTAATAGCCACCCAAATAGTCCAATTACATGGGGGGGCCTCCTCAACTTTGCTTCTTTGACTCTCTTTAATTGGGTCGGTGGGGAATAATTTCCAGCGCTGCAAATT
Source organism: Carya cathayensis (assembly GCA_011037825.1). NCBI lineage: Eukaryota > Viridiplantae > Streptophyta > Magnoliopsida > Fagales > Juglandaceae > Carya > Carya cathayensis. The sequence goes on from QGSO01000206.1 coordinate 1,246,133, forward strand.
GGGAAGAATTTCCTCGAATCTGACCTGATATTAGTAGGTAAGTTCCTGCAAATTGATGGGTCACTAGGGAAAGAATGAAAGAAAATTAGGGGTGTAAAGAAAAAAAAATTGGTAAATAGATAAACCGAATCGAATCGGACCAAACTGGTGGGATCGGTCTGGTCCCAAGTTTGATTCGGTCCAGTACTGATTTTATTTTTCACCGATCAAAATCAGTCTGGTTTCAATTTTTCTTTTTCTAAAACTGGACGAGTTTATATATATATTTTTTAATTTTTTATATTATATATAAAATATTTTTGTATTATATGATAAATTACTAATTAATATAATATTAAATTTTAAAATATTATATAATTTTATTTATTGTATTAATAATTATACTAATATTATATAGTGCATATTAATAATTATACTAATACTATATCACTATATATTATAATATACTATAATATATCGTTATGGTCTATAATACAATTATAATATGTATTATAATATACTATAATATATTATCATTATGATATTATATATTATAATATACTATTTTATATTATATAATATAGTACATTAAAACTAAAACACTAGACCAAACCCGACAAAAATTAGTGAAATTGAAATACCGATTTAAGAGGATAATCGGTACGTAATCAGTTTTAAAAAATGTAAAATTGATATATACTAATTTAATTTTAAATTTTATCTAAAACTGAATCCGATCGGACCAGTTATACCCGTAAAGAAAACAGGTTGATCTGTTAATAATTTTCCATTTATCCTTATTTTGCAGAAGAGAATATGATCTCTTTATTGCGTTAAGTTCTGAACAAAATTGGATTTCTCCATCTAAGTTGACTTTCTCACACTTGTCTTGCGTGGAGGGAATGCAATTGGGGCCGCCTCCCACTTGGGCCGAATTACAATTCGTTTCGCCTCGTGGTCCACGAAAAATAGAGAATAGGTATGTAATTGGAGGATTGAATTAAATAATTTAGATCTAGTTCAGATGTTGAGATTAGTTGAATTTTTTTATTAATATTAGTAAATTAAGATGATGTAATGAGTTTTATAAAGCTTACTTAAGATGAGTTTATATGTATTTAGATATAAATATAAGTTTAAATATATTTATGAGAAGTTAAAAAAAGATTATAGATCTTGCGTGTAAATAGATGTTAAGTTGAAAAAGATTGTGAATCCCACGTATAAAGAAGTTTTAAGTTGATATGAGTTCAATAATTTGATAGTTAAGTATTTTGATATTAAATTCAATTTAAAATTAAACTAAATATATTCTAAAAAGGACCTTAATTTTTAGAGTAAGGTTCGGAAAATTGAAATCAGGTAAGGGTTGATTCAATGTGTTAGGCAAGATATTTGCTTAAAAGAAATGGGTCAGATCCCGCGTCTCAAAGGCCCACATTGGTGTGTTTCGATGGTTGGAGTTTTGGTTTTTGCTAAGCGGGGTCTCAGTTTTGGAGGATTAGAGAATGCCAAGCTTCAAAATAAGCCATTTTAGTCAGGCACTTAACCTGTATAAATAAATATCAAAACACACATTAAAGGTATCTCATGAACCTGAGTATTGAAATACTCATTTTACATTGTTTTAACTTGGGCATGGACGGTGTCTCTCACCATACCAAGCCCCCCATTCTCTTCTTGGTGCAGGTTGCTAGAAATCATTAGCGCGCAGAGATACGAAACACATCCACATCACAAATGAATTGGGTGATTTAACAAATTAAATTGGATGATTCATGAAAAATTTTAATAGTTTATTTCAATGCTGATAAAAAAAATATTTAAAATTATATATAATGAAAATTAAGCATTTATATCATGTATAAAAGAGTATAAAATATATATTCCTTCACAAATTTTAATAAAAATATGATATAAATCTAAATAGTTTCAATAAACATGCAATATTATCCTTTTTTTAATATTGTATAGTTAGTCACTTTTCAAAACTAATCGATTTTAGTTATCGTCATAATATTGTTTTTCAGCAATGAGTTTTATCAATTTATTTTCGGGAAGTTACATAAAGTATTTGTTGCAGCGAAACTCTCGTCCCAAAAGAGTAGCCGTACGATCACCCCCTTGAAAAGTAAACGGCTTTCTTCAAGAAGATATTATTGTAGCAAAAACTTTGACGAGGGACGATCGCACAACAACACAGGCTCGAAGCCCGAAGGAGTGAATCCACTCACTGCAGCTGTCCAAAACGAAAAAATAAAAAGAAAGCAGGCAAAGATGGCTGCTTATTCTTCGCCCCTCCCGTCCTGCCACTCCCTTTCTTCTCCACCTTTTTCCTCTCCATTTTCTACCTCCCCAAACAGAAAATCCATTTCCTTTCCCTCCAAATTCCTCTCTCCCACTCCCCACCCCAACCCCACTATCCTCTCCTTCCTCCAACACCACCACCGCAATTACGCTTTCACCCCTAACGGTAAATGTTGCGGCAGCAGTAGTTCTAACACCACCACCAATCCTTCACGCCTTCGCAAGCTCCTATCATTCTCCTTCCCTCTAGCTTCGCCCCTCGTTCTCTGCGCTTCGCTCGCCTTGTCTGTCTCTCTCCTTCTTGCCGATGTTGACCCCGCCACGGCCTTTGTGGTCACCACGCCTAGGAAATTGCAGACCGATGAGCTAGCTACGGTTCGCCTTTTCCGGGAGAACACGCCCTCCGTCGTCTACATCACCAACTTAGCTGTCAGGTATTCTATTTTGCTTGTACTATGTTTTTCTCACTTCGGGTAATCCATTCTGATTTCTCAGCACCACATATGTTTCCGTTTTGTGGCTTTAGGCAGGATGCGTTTACGTTGGACGTGTTGGAGGTGCCGCAGGGCTCGGGTTCGGGCTTCGTGTGGGATAGAGCAGGTCACATTGTTACCAATTATCATGTGATTCGTGGCGCCTCTGATCTCAGGTTGGCTTGTTGCTTGTTATCAATTCATTCAATGGGATGGATTGTATACTCATACCACTTCTTATAAAGTGACACCACTAGGAATGAGGTTGTGAAATTTTTAGCCCTTAATATGGGCTGTATCGAAATTGCTTCAGTCAGCCTAGGAAACTTCCTCGCGTTTGTCTCTGGGAAATCATGGCAAATTTTGCATCAGTGACCGATTAGTGTCTTCGATTGATGGCTGTTTTAGTCATCATAAATTATCTGTTTGCTTTGATGCATGCGATCCTTTGTGCTCAGACTTGGGGACTGTGATATTTGTGTTATGCCTCCTCGAGATTTTTTATTTTTTATTTTTTTTAAATATCATATCAGGTTGACGTAATTAAGCTTCTTATTGTTGACAGTTAAGTTGGTGCTGATTGTTTACAGGGTTACGCTTTCTAACCAGACAACTTATGATGCAAAAGTTGTTGGATTTGACCAGGATAAGGATGTTGCTGTTCTGCGTGTTGATGCATCCAAAGAAAAGCTGAGGCCCATACCTATTGGTGTCTCTGCGGACCTGCTTGTTGGTCAAAAAGTTTACGCTATTGGAAACCCTGTGAGTATGACCTTTTTTTTCTTATTCTGCTTTCATAGAACAGTTCATCTCTAGGAAAGCAACAGCGCGAAGGATTCTTTCTATATTTTTTAATCCGTATGTGCAACAGCTCAGTTAAACATCAAGCATGAGATAAATCTTTTGTTCTTTTCATCTCATCAGTCCAAAAAAGTGCCTAGAAAAATATTTTGTTGGCATATCAGGATTAAATGCTACTTTCCAAACAGTTGTCAAGACTTTGATCATACCGTCAACGTTATTTTTTGCATTTACTATGTATCCAAATAAATTAAGAATCTGCTTAATTATTCCTTTTTTGCAGTTTGGACTTGACCATACTCTTACTACTGGCGTTATCAGGTATAAATTATAATTCCCATAGAAATTCACATTGCTTCTTGCTAGTAAATGCGATACAAAAAATTTTGAGTTTCCTCTAGGATGGCCTAATTTTTTCTCATGAACCATTTTATGTAAACAGAGTTACGTTAATGCTAGTGGAATTGGCTATGATGATTTGGTTGTTCCACATATCGTGAGCCCTTTTAGAGCAACCTATATTTAAAAATTTCAGTTATATATTTTCATCATAATGGAGAAAAATGTATGCATGATGTGTGCGTGCCCGTGGCTCTGTGGTTAACATACCAATGACCGATGGATATTCATATTGGTAGTGTATCCATAAAACATGCTGATATCCCCTCATGTAAATGTGGCTTTTCATGTTGCTTATCAAGAAATAAGCATATCTAGACATGTATATAAAAATCTTGTTTGCTAATGTGTTTTTGATGTTCTGTTCATAGTGGGCTTCGCAGAGAAATTACTTCTGCTGCTACTGGCCGACCCATTCAGGATGTGATACAGACAGATGCGGCCATTAATCCTGGCAATAGTGGAGGGCCACTATTAGATAGTTCTGGAAACCTAATTGGTATAAATACAGCTATATACTCTCCATCTGGTGCATCCTCAGGTGTTGGATTTTCAATTCCTGTTGACACGGTGAGCTACTATTAGACTATTTTTTTATCCTTTACAGGAGAATCTCGGTATAGACATCATGTCTAATTGAGGCACAAAGCTTCTCTTTTGATGATGTAGATTAAGTCTCTTCATTCCTGCATATCCAGGTTGGTGGCATTGTTGACCAGTTGGTGAGATTTGGGAAGGTCACAAGACCAATTTTAGGTATTAAGTTTGCGCCTGATCAATCTGTGGAGCAGTTAGGAGTAAGTGGGGTGCTTGTCTTAGATGCTCCTGCGAATGGTCCAGCTGGCAAAGCGGTGCGATTTCTGTAAACTTTATCAACATTGAAATGTATTTCCTGTCTGCTGAGTGGAACATTCATCTGTACTTCAATATTTCGTAGTTCACTGACATGCTTATTAAAGTTGAAGGTTTTCTGCTTCCACTTAACCAGAATTGATCAATCTCTGTTCTACAGGGCCTGCAACCAACTAAACGGGATAGCTATGGTAGACTCATTTTGGGTGACATCATAACATCTGTGAACGGTAAGAAGGTCACCAATGGCAGTGATTTGTACAGAATTCTTGACCAGTGTGAAGTGGGTGATACGGTAAGGTGGCATTTTATTTATTCAGTCTGTGTGTGTGTGTGTGTGTGTGGGGGGGGGGGGGGGGGGGGGGGGGGGGGGGGGGGGGGGGGGGGGTGGAATGGCGCAAGTGGAAGAGACAGCAAAACCAAACTATCCTAGTGAAGTAATCATTGAAGAGAACACAATACAACCTGTACTCCTGTTTTTCTGTATTGACTCTAGCTAAACTTTAGTATTTAGAAGCGTTTGATTCTGTTTGACCCGAGCATGTTTAGGTAAATATTTCTTTAGTTCTGAAGCTGATTTAATTAGTTTTCAGAAGTGTATATGGTGATTATTTTGGCATCCAGGTGACTATCGAGGTGTTGCGTGGTGATCATAAGGAGAAGATACCTGTAATACTAGAACCAAAGCCAGATGTGTCATGATGTGCTAGCGGTCCGGCCTGTATTTTTTAGGCACATGTATACTTAAAGCACAGTCGTATATATTATTTTTGTGCGTTAATTGTTTCATACTAAGGGGCCCTGAAGTACATATATGTATTTCAACTGCTGTATTGCCTCTGATAACAAAGTTTTCATATTGTTGAGGGCAGACTGTCAAACAGTAATATCCTTTTGTGGGTATCACTGGAAAGTGAAGAATATAGAAAGTGTATAAGTGGGATGTAAGAGCTGCACCTATTTGTTCCTTGCCCTAACTGCACTCATTGAACTTTGGTTCTTTCAACTGGTGCCATTTCATCTCGAAGAATTCTACTCATCATCCATACACGGTATACCTACTTTTATTTTTTATCTTTTTATTTTTTTCCTTAACAAGTATATGGTATAGAGATGATGAGTAGAATAGCTCAATTAGTTTAACAGGAATTAAAAAATAAATAAAAATTTAAATCATCAGTGGTGTGAAGTGGAGACAGCTAGGTAGCATTCCTCTTTCATCTCAGGCTCCAGAATGCATGTGCTCATGCCTTTGTATTGGTTGTCCAAGGCCTACTTTTAAAGATCAATTACATGCTAATAGATTTGGTGCTCTTGCCCAAATTATAAATGATACAGTTTTATTTTTTATTTTTACAGAGAGTTGGTGCATTCAATCTTGTACTATAATAAACCAGCCACTTAAAATTCCTAGAAAACCAAATTCAGTGGCGAGAAGTAAATGGATTTGACTTCCCATAGATTTTTATTTTGTAATTTTGGCTTCCAATAAATTAAAACCTATCTATTAATGGCGATAAGGTTTTCTGGCTTTCCTTGAAAAATTAAACTTTTGTGATTATATGATATGAGATGAGATGAGATAGTGTTGGGACACAACTAAAATGAAGAAGAGCCTCATCTTTGCAGGAATGACGTCTAAGCAATAAGCATGCATGCCCTAGAGATTCCAATGCACAACTGTGGTCACATCCTTTACCTAACAAAGAAACAAAGAAGAAAAAAAAAAATGCAGTACCCAAAAGAAAAAGAAATATCAATCAGAGTTTGCATGTTTATTCTTTATTGAAGAAAATTAGGAAGTTCGTCATACAGTTCTAATAGGAGCATGGGTGATATCCTTGTTATTTAACTCATCAAGCCAATTACAGAGTACATTGGACTAGCCAAGACAAAGTCACATGATAATGGTTGATGATGTTCAAACGGAGACAGAAGGAGAAAGACCAAACTCAAGCCCCCATAGCTCAAAGCTTCCTTTAACAAAGTCGTAGTAGCCGCCCTTCAATGCAAGGGTTTTCTTCATCAAGCCTTCCCTCACAAATGGGTAGGTTAGTAGGTTTCCCAGGGATACATTTACTGCCTCCTGTATCATCCAATTCCAACATACAATGGCGATAAGAAATTAAACTTCAGGAAATGTTCTAAAAAACTATGAATAAATGTAATGATTAATATCTATAATTTTATAGAAATATGGGTGTAAGAAAACTTCTATTTATAAGCTAATGTGGTTAACATAACTTAATTTGATTTGAAAGATAAATTTTAAAATCTGAATCTTATAAATCAAATCTTATCATGATTTATGATGCGACATAAGTGATGTGCTCTACATACTGGCTTGAAAATAGAATAATTTTGAATGTAATACGTAGACCTAATACTCTTTATGTATGGACATTATAATTTATTGTTCTAGCTATCTGGTTTCGAATAGTACTAAAAGTTTATGTGAGAAGGTAAGATTCCTTTGATCTTTTGGCCCCCATGCATACATTATTTCATTGAATTGGGTGGGGAAGAAATGAAGGATTTACCTTTTCACAATGTCCACAGAGTTCTGTGATAGGTGCATCACCGAATTCAGCTTTCACCTTGGCTTTGGCAGGCAAAGCGATTTTGACCCAGTCTTCTATAAAATCGCTGCATGCACATATATCCCAAATCAGTAGTAAGTACTCATGAAGGTAATCCACTTGATCTTACTCCAATAATCAGAATGTTTTAATTAACTGCAGCTTGAACATATAATTCATGAATTCTAGTTGAAAATTACGTAGAGGGGGGTCCCTGGTCTGGAAAAGAGAGCAGTCCCTTAATTCCACCACAAGCACTGTGCCCAATCACCACAATGTTTTCCACCTGTAAAATATATATAATTACCAAATATACTATTAATTTCAACAATAATTACCTACTGCTCGGACTAAACAAAAACTACTTTTTTTTTAATGCAAATCTAATTCATTCCATAAACTTAATACATAAGAAATAGGAATTTAATTATACAACATTAGGAGGGTCCTTTCCACTTGGAAAATTTAGAAGACATTGCGGAATCTGGTTCAGAGGTAAACAAAAACTACTTAAATGTAAAGATTTGTTTTTTCAAGACCATAATTTGATACTATGTCATAAAATGATGAAAAAATTATTAAAATAATAATAATAATTAACACTTACTCGCGAGAAAAAATTCGGTAAATATATGATGAAAAATTATTTATACAAATTATAAATAGAAAAGTTTTACGTTTGCTTTTATAAAAAAATGGATCTCATCTTAAAAATGTGCAAAAAAAAATTTTTTTTATTAATAAGACTCACATTTTTACAAAAATACCTTACACAAAATTTGTCTATTTAAAACTTCTAAGCACCGATATTATACCTTGAGATGCAAAACAGCGTACTCAACGGCAGCCCCAACTCCAGCGTATCTAACCTGTTGCAGAAATAGACAAGACCGAATGCCCATCCACGTATGTCAGAAATGTGTAAAAACTATAAATACCAAAAACGAAAAGAAAAGGCCGGCCGGGGGCTCAAAACAGAATAATTACAGAATTGAATATTAATGATCATCACCAAGCCAAAAGGTCATAAAGGTAAGACCTTATCAAAAGGTGGAACCAAGTTGGCAACATTTCGGACCACAAAAGCTTCTCCTGGTTGGAAATGCAGCACGTGTGATGGGCAGACCCGGGAGTCCGAGCACGCAAACACCATAAACTACAACATATTGACATTCATTATATATAGTAATTATAATACGGAAAAAAAGCGGCGCAGAGTTTAAAAATAAAAAACCAAAAACAAAACCAAGCATGTATGACCAAGTTGCAGATCATCTTGCAGTACCTTGGGGCTTTGGCCTTTTGCGAGTTCACCGTACAAAGCTGGGTTCTTGCTGCAGAAAGCATTCTTTAATTAGCAGCTATATATATATATATATATATATATATATGTACGTAGCTTCACAAAATGTGAAAGATGAAAGTAGGTTACTGACTCGAATTTCTCGTTCTTGAAGTGAACGTATCCGTTTTTGATCTTCTCAATTGGGTCAAAAGTTTTGCCTTCAGAAGTTTGGGTTTGTAGCTCAGCCGTTATCTGCTCCACTTTTGTAGCCGCAACAGCTTTCAAGTCCCCCTTCTCACTGTCACGTAATATTTACATGAGAGCAACATAATTTCATGATATTATAATTATTAGATCGGTTATAGTACTCGATGTCAGATGACAAGATTCACTGATCGATCGTGCAGAGTACTGTTACCTGAGGACCTTCTTGAGACCCTCAATAGCTTCCTCGTATGCGTCTTTGCCCATGTCTTCTCTCTGCAAATTGACTCCACCCGAAAGGAAAGAATGTCATGCATGTAATTATGGAAAAAGTTCACAAATAGTACTGCTAGCTCTCACTCTTTCTTTTTGTTTTAAAAGGAGAGGTTTTGACAGCATGCATGCAAGGAATATCCTATAAATAGTACCTACATATTTTTCAGCTCTTTTCCAATTCTCTTTAGGTTTGAGAAAAATCAAAAGATAAAATGTCTGGAGGTAATCAACTTGAACCATATTTTAAACTCGACTTCTCAAACGTTGGTACGTGCTTCTGTGCTGAATATTGGGACCATATTCTTCGCAATTCAACTTGTTCATTTCAACTGCATGCCTCAGCTTCCAGTTGAAACGAAACTATGATACTTTCCCACGTCTAATATGGTATGGTGGAGTTAATTATCAGTGTGATGAGCACCCTTTCTAGCTAGTACTCATGATGAGAAATTAACTGAAAGTTATGGATTCGTTGGTCCTGCTTACAAACTTTCATCGGTCTCTAGTCTCATTCAGCTAACCACACTTTACATCTGGTTGAGACTTGAAAATTGTTTAGAAAACGAAATAGAAAAAGTACCGGTACATTGTGACAATACTTGCTGTTAATTCATGTTCTGCATTATCAAACTAGCTAGCTAGTAATCATGTTAGATGTCGATGGAGAGATCAGTGAAAACACACGCACAATGCAAACAATGATAATTCGGAGAGAGAGAGAGAGGTCGAGAGAGTTACCCAATTACTGGGGGTGATGATGGGAACGGGGGCAGCGAAAACAGGCTTGTTCTGGATAAGCGAAGGAGGAGAGGGAGAAGAAGAGTACTTAAGGCTAGCAAAAACTGAAGGACGTAATGCAGCTTTCTTGAGAGAAGATTGGGCAGAAGAAGTAGATGAAAGATACCAGCCGTTGATTGAAGCTGTCGACATTGCTCACACCACCCTCTTGTTGGCTAGATTTATAAATTAAATATTTACAACGTACTCTGACCCGCACTAGATAATGAAAGCGAAACCCCAATGAACGAGAGCTTCTACCGTGGTAGATGAGGTTTGGAATGCTGGAGATGGAAGCGGATGTCCATGTCCTGGCCCATGGGCCTTTCCATCTTCCTACGTATGCCAGTCACTTTTTGAACGAATTAGACCAGTACACGTGTCCACAACATTGTGGTGGAGCCCTTGACAAAGGTTTTTGAATTTTACACTAGTCATGAATCACGACGCGCTTTGTATCTGACCCTCTCTTTTTGAAACTTATAATAACCTTCAAGCTGAAAAAATATTAATCACTTGCATTATATATATATATATACACACTCCAATATCTCTGGTCCAAACAAATTTTTGTCGACTAATATTCGAAGGTAGCACATGACATGATGACTTAGCTTGTTCCTCGGATGCCAAAAACCTGATCTCCCATATTTTCACAACTGCATGCATGCATTAATTCTCCCCCATCTTCAGAGCAACATTAAATGTTACCTTTATATATTGTGCTCTTACAGGGGACCAAAGGTCAGGCCGCGCGGGTAAGATCAGATCGAAAAAATACAAATTAAAGTGTTTGTGTTTGTTTGGTAGAAAAACGTCTGGCGTCCATTCGTTATCAAAATCTAATGGTTTACAAGGGACAGACTCAATGTGTGATGGAGTATAGAGATAAGGCTAGCTCCATTTATCCTTAATGGATGGACGTTCTTGTATCGTGAATCGATCCTTTAATGGAGGACGTTCTAATTACGACTCTATCCCTGGAGTGTGTCAGCGTGGTATATCAAATTGCGGGCTGTAGACTTTGTGATTCCATCATGGCCTTTTCCCATTAAAATAAATAAATCATCACTCCTGCCTGCTCTGCATGCAATTCTCTTCTGATCTACATTCTAATTAGAGCCGCACTGCTAGCAAATCTCATGCCCACATGAATACTAGTACTCTACCTAGCTAGTTGCAGAGTTGCAAATTATGCTCATAATCATCCCAACCACATGCATGTACTTAATAACTAAGGTCACCAATATCTTCAACGACGTACTGCACAGATGGAGATGATCGATCATCAGAATTCAAATTGATCACAACGCCAACAGGGTGACTAGCTAGCAGCTCCCAAATGGTTTGCAAAAATGGAGTGCCAAAACTGCCATTAATTAATGCATGGTTTAATTGTGCTAAAAGCTGAAGCATGCATGCATGCATGCTCTAAGTAAGATATGGGTAAGCGCACATATAATATAGAATCATAATCTCAGGTATAAACTGTTAGATGATAAAGAACACAAAACTACAAGTCGTTTATTTTTCCCTTTTTACTTCACATTGTAGTTTAAGAGTTTATTTTTATTTATTCTTAATTCTTTCTTTTACACAGCTGTAAATATGATATTAGTTTTACTGTCTGTTAGTTTGTTACGGAGCAGGGTTGTATATAGGCTACGGCCTCCTTTCCTTTTTCAATACTATAGTGAAAATACATAGAGAAACTTTTGCCTCCATTATTGCTCTTGGTTTCCTTTTCCTCTATTTCCCTTCACTTACATGGTATCAAAGAGCCAGTGAGAGCCACAATGGAGCACTGGGACTCGTACACCCCACCCAATTCACCTACCCACTCAGAACTTCATCCAAATCTTCCCTCCCGATATCTCAACCTTATCGATCCCACCAACCCTTACCGATTAGATCATGGCGATAGTGCTTCCCTCATTCTTGTTGCTGATCTACTCACCACCGAAAATTACACAACTTGGTCCCGTGCGATGAAACGTGCTCTCCGAGCTAAAAACAAGCTCGGTTTCATCAACGGCACCCTAACCAAACCCACTCTTCCTGCTGACCCATTAATCGACCTCTGGGATCGTTGCAATGACATGGTAGTGTCATGGATCCAAAATTCCATCACTCCCTCTCTTAAATCCAGTGTTGCCTTCGTCGACGATGCACACGAACTCTGGCTAGATCTTCATGAGTGGCTGTCTCACCAAAATGGACCCCGAATCTACCAATTGAAGAAGGCTTTGGCTTCTCTTTCCCAAGAACATGACTTGGTAAGCATCTATATATTATGGCAATCTTAAGACTCTTTGGGACAAATTGGCCATTTACAATTCCCTCCCAACTTGTACTTGTGGTACTATGAAGACCCTTTCGGACAGATCTCAACGAGATTGTGTTCTTCAATTTTTGATGGGGTTGAATGATTCTTATTCACCCATACGTGACCAGATCATGCTTCTAGACCCTCTTCCCCCTGTTTCTAAGGTTTTTCCCTTGTACACCAACAAGAGTGCCACCACCAAATTACCTCTCAACCCCAACCTTCTGAAACCTTAGCTCTTGCTGTCAAGAAACCTTATAATTTTTCCAAACCATCTCCCAAAAATCCAACCACTCCTAGAAATAACCATCCCTATTGCACTCACTATAAAATTTCAGGTCACACTGTTGAAAATTGTTTCAAACTTGGCAATGCTGAACCTCCTCTTTGTACCCATTGTAATATGATTGGCCACACTGTTGAAAGATGCTATAAACTGAATGGGTATCCACCGGGTCACAAATTCCATAACAAACAGCACCCTAGTTCTCATGCTAATCTTTCCATTGCTCCTGAATCTGATGGTGTTGGTGAGGACAAGGTGGGTTTGACAAAGCTTCAATATCAGCAGCTGCTAGCTCTACTCCAACCTCAGGATTCTATCTTGGTTGCTGTTCTGCACTCTGGTTCCTCCAATAATCCAGCCTCACACTCCAAGATGTCTGGTATACCCAATTGTTTTTCAACACACACATTTGCTTCTTTGCCTAACATCACTTGGATTATTGATATTAGTGCTATAGACCACATGGTCTATAGCACCTCCCTGTTTTCATCAATTGATTCCACAGTTTCATATTCTGTTAAGCTTCCTAATGGGAGCTCAGCATTCGTGACTCATATTGGTACAGTTCATTTAACAAATACTCTCATTCTCAGAGAAGTTCTATGTGTTCCTTCTTTCAATTTCAATCTGATTTCTGTACCAAAATTGACCAAATCTAACAACTGATGTTTCCTTTTTTTTCCTTCTCGTTGTTTCATTCAGGACCTACATTCTTGGATCACGATTGGGAAGGGTGACCTGCTGCATGGGCTATACCACTTCAACTGTTCAGCCGTGCCCCCCACTGCCCTTATCAACTACTTTTCCATTTACAAACACCAATCACCCACTGATCTCACACACTTTGCTTCTGTTGCACAGAATTCTACACCATACAACCTATGGCATTGTCGCCTAGGTCACTTATCCAAAAATAGGCTTCACTTGATTAATGATCTCTATGTAAACACTCACAAATCTCATATTAATGAAATACCTTGCATCTTGTGTCCTTTAGCAAAATTTCACAAATTACCTTTCCCTGATAGTGCACATGCTTCCTCTAGAATATTTGAAATCATCCACTGTGATATTTGGGGGCCTTCTCCAACTATTGCACACGATGGTTCCAAATATTTCTTAACCATTGTGGATGATTTTCCCCGTTCTACATGGCTTTATTTACTCAAAACCAAGGCTGAAACTTGCAAGTGCATTGAGTCCTTCTATTATTTAATTGAAACACAATTTAACATGAAACTTAAAATCTTAAGAAGTGATAATGGTGTTGAATTTCAAATGACAGAATTTTTTAACAACAAGGGCATTATTCATCAAAGAAGTTGTGTGGAAACCCCTCAGCAAAATGGCATTGTTGAGAGGAAACACCAACACTTATTAAATGTCACTAGAGCTCTCATGTTTCAATCTGGTTTACCTCATAAATATTGGAATCATGCTGTCCTCACGGCAACCTACATCATTAACAGACTTCCTACACCCATTTTGAACAACAAGACACCATATGAGCTACTTTTTAACCAAAAACCAACATATGCTCATATGAGAATTTTCGGGTGTTTATGCTTTGTTACTACTAATTCCCAAGGCAAAACCAAATTTCAACCTAGAGGTCGTGTTTGTGTTTTCATTGGCTATCCTTTTGGAGTTAAAGGTTATAAACTTTTAGATATTCAAAACAACACCATTTTCATTTCAAAAGATATTATTTTTCATGAATTTGTGTTTCCTTTTCATAACATTAATTCCACCCTCTCCCCCTCTACAGATCACCCATTACCTTTCTCTTCACTTGCTTCACCTTCAACATCACCAATTAATCCTTCCTTCCCATCTCCTCTCCCCCAACACCACTACAACCCTTCACATTTTCCTAACCCTCTCCCTACCACCGAGACTCAATCACCTACCCCTAATCCTACACATAATCTTGCACCTACCCAAACCCATGCAACTACACCTTCCCCTACACAGTCCAGCCCACCACCTAACTCTATTCCTTCCATACTTCCTACCACCACCCCACAACCTATCCTTAGAAGATCCTCTCGCCTTAGAACAGCACCCCAATATCTCAAGGATTACCATTGTCACCATGCCATGCAGCACCCTTATGAGCAATCAAGTTCTTGTATCAAATGGTAAACCCTTTCCTTTATCTCTTTGTTTATCTTATCATCAATTTAACCCTGCTTTTCAAGCATTCACCACTTCCATTTCCTTGCACACCGAGCCTTACTCTTACAAACAAGCCATTAAAGATCCTGCTTGGTGTAAAGCTATGGAAGCTGAAATTGCAGCTTTGGAAAACAACCACACTTGGATACTTACTGATCTTCCAGCAGGTAAACGAGCAATTAACTGTAAGTATGTTTACAAGGTAAAGTTTCATTCTGATGGCACTTTGGAAAGATTGAAAGCTAGGTTAGTAGCTAAAGGTTACACTCAAGTAGAAGGTGTAGATTATGTTGATACCTTCTCACCTGTAGCTAAGATTGTAACTGTCAGATTTTTACTCAGTGTGGCAACCATTAAAGGCTGGTTTTTACAACATTTTGATGTAAACAATGCTTTTTTGAATGGTGATTTAACCGAGGAAATCTACATGAAGAAACCACCCGGATACACTAAGGGTGAACCACATCAAGTGTGCAAGCTTCTTAAGAGTCTTTATGGCCTTAAGCAAGCTTCAAGACAATGAAATTCTAAATTGACCTCCTCTCTTCTTGCTTTTGGTTTTGTTCAATCCAAATCAGATTATAGTTTGTTTACCAAGCAAGAAGGAGATTCCTACATTGTCATCTTAGTTTATGTTGATGATATCCTCGTTGCTAGCAACTCAAATAGTTCCATCTCTTCCCTTAGAACATTTCTCAATAATCAATTCAAGATAAGGGACCTGGGCTGCTTGAGGTATTTTTTGGGTTTAGAGATTGCAAGATCATCCAAGGGAATTCATTTATGTCAACGAAAATATGCCTTAGATATCCTTTCAGATTCGGGTATGTTGGGTTGTAAACCTTTAAAACTTCCTTTGGAACAAAACTTTAAACTTAGCAAAGAGGATGGAACTCCTATTTCTGACTCCATCATTTATAGGAGACTTACTGGCCGCTTATTGTACCTCACAATAACTCGCCCAGATATCAGTTTTACTGTTCAGTTGTTAAGTCAATTCATGGACAAGCCCATGACCACTCATTTGGCTGCTATGTACAAGCTTTTGAGATATATCAAAGCCTCCCCTGGTCAAGGCATTCTCCTCTCCTCCTCCTCTCAAATTCAGCTAAGGGCATATTGTGATAGTGATTGGGCCTCTTGTCCTGACTCCCGTAGATCCACTACCGGCTATTGCATACTTTTAGGCCATTCACTAGTCTCTTGGAAGTCCAAGAAACAAAATGTAGTCTCTCGGTCTTCAGCAGAATCTGAGTACAGATCAATGGCCACCACCTGTTCAGAGTTGACCTGGCTTCGTTATTTATTACAAGATCTCAGTCTTCATCATCCACAGCCTGCATTTCTCTTTTGTGACAACCAAGCTGCGTTACACATTGCTGCCAACCCAGTATTCCACGAGAGAACAAAACATATCGAGCTTGATTGCCACTTAGTTCGAGACAAAATCCAAGATGGAAGCATCACCACTGCACATGTCACTTCTCAGACACAATTGGCTGATTTGCTTACCAAAGCTTTGCCCTCCTACCTCATGCAGTCACATCTATCCAAGATGGGAATAGTCAATCTCTATTCTCCATCTTGCGGGGGGGTGTTAGATGATAAAGGATAGAAAACTACAAGTCGTTTATTTTCTGTTTTTACTTCACTTTGTAGTTTAAGAGTTTATTTTTATTTATTCTTAATTCTTTCTTTTACACAGCTGTAAATATGATATTAGTTTTACTGTTTGTTAGTTTGTTACAGAGCAGGGTTGAATATAGGCTACGGCCTCCTTTCCTTTTTCAGTACTATAGTGAAAATACACAGAGAAACTTTTGCCCCCATTACTGCTCTTGGTTTCCCTTTCCTCTATTTCCTTTCACTTGCATAAACTAAAGAACTGACTATATATTCACGCGCAGTAGCACTCTACATGATGCTTTTATCAGGGAAAACAAGGCAGATTATCAGGACACCATGTTTGTTTTTGCTGTAACAAATTTGTTGGATACACGAGGGAGGGTGGGAGCAAACGGCCGGTATAAGATCTCCATAGAGGCACCGACGCTACTCATGAAATGAAACATGACAACCATTTTCCATTGCAAACTGCACAGATGCTAGTTTTTTCTTCATATATTTGTTTCTCTATCTTCATAAACAATGTGGGTAATTCAGCGTCTCACATGAATTAGAACACACACGAGAAAGGAGAGGGATGCGTATGTGGTTTTATTTGGGGAACTATGTGCTTTTGTAAGCTAAGCCCAGCCATAGTGTCGACAATATTCATGTTTACAAGGAGAATGTCAACACGATGTTGCCATTAATTAATTTTGTTATTCTATCAACACATTTTTGTGCATTAATCAAACCTGCAGCCAGGCCAATAGAATAATGTAATATTTGGCATGCAAATCGATCGTAATCTTTACTTATTTATCTTTTTCTTCTATTTATTAATATTTCAAAATTTAGAAAAATATGTAGTAATTTTGTTTATCACTTTTAATCATTTATATATTTTACTCAAATAATTAAAAACTAATGTTGGGTCCAGGACCAATTATGGGGGGGGGGGGGGGGGGG
>QGSO01000206.1:1863433-2052931 GCA_011037825.1 Carya cathayensis
ACCAATAGAAACTTGGTGGGTGTGTGTTGTGGCAACATCTCCAGCTAACCTTCTTTGCTCAGGCTTTTGTTACCCCAAACTCCCTGGACAACCGATTGCCATACAACCTCCCAACCCATGACCAATATATGAAAGGTGTCAAAAATTTGGCATGATTGTATTTCTCATTGTTCATCTACAAAGTGCAGGTTCTCTGTCTAGTTGCCATGGAAAAGCCAGTTTCTCTCAAACCTGAGCACATTCGGGATGAGAAAGTGAAGGTATGTAACTTTACAACTCCAATGCAAGGAGGAAATCTGTTTAAGTTATTATCAACTTATATTAATGCTCCATATATTAGTTTTGAAAGACCTTTTAAAATTAATAATCATGTTTTTTTTTTTTTGTCTTAGTTGTTAAACTTTTCCCCGTGGTACTTTTTCTTCTTAGTTATATGATTTGTCCATTTAATAATTTTTTCCCTTGGTTGCCAATAAAAAAATGTTTTTTTCCTTGGTAATTTGCTTTGAGTTCCAGACATGTTTTCTTACATTGATTGCTGATATTATCTGACTATCAGGTTCTTCAATCAGTTCTTCCAATTAAAGATGAAGAGGTTGTTCTTGGACAATATGAAGGCTATAGGGATGATCCAACAGTTCCTGATCACTCAAACACTCCAACTTTTGCAACTGTAGTTCTGAGAATACATAATGAAAGATGGGAGGGTATGATATATTTTCACCATTTGTTTGGTCTTCTTTTGAAACTTCTTTGTAGTTAAGAGGAAAAAAGTAATATCTGAACCTCACATTTGGGTATTCAATTAAAGGATAATGTTGTTCAACTTCTGCTCACAGTCCAGTCCAATTTCTTATTCAGGTGTCCCATTTATACTTAAGGCTGGGAAAGCATTGAATTCGAGAAAGGCAGAAATACGAGTTCAGTTTAAGGATGTTCCTGGTGATATATTCAAATGTATGGCATCAGACTTTAGAATTCTGGTGACTTGCCTTCAAGATTTTGTGTCTTATCTTGATTCAAAATTTGGTGCACTTTTTTTCTGTCATGGCCCGAAGAAATTTGTTTAGGTAGCCGCTGTCTACAATTCTATTTTGAAGTATGAACTAGAAGTTGGTTTCCAAACATTGGAAGGGTGAAAAGGGAGGACAGAGACTTGTCATTTCCTACTGGCAGATGGCGTATCTTTTACTTGTGAATCTGTGATAAATCTAGTGCAGGACTGAAAGTACAACAATTTACTGGTATTTTCATGCAGTTAAAATTTTGGTGTCAAAAGTCAGAAAGGTCATGATTATTAGCTCAGTGAGCATTTCTGTGAGCTTTATTGCCGTGGGGAATATGCATAATGGCTCATTTTCTGTTTCTCCTTTTCCTATATGATTTATTTTTTAGTCTTTGTGATCTCTGTATATAACTCCATATGGTCTTGCTGCCATTTATCTCTTGGTATTCTTTCTATATTCAGTGTCTGTCTATTGTTTTTGCTCATACCATTGCATTTATATTATGCTTAGTGGTCTGTCAAATATTTGGTCGCCTAAAAGTTATCCAGTTATTTATTGAACATTCTCTCATTGTATAGGTAAAAGGCAAGGGAGAAATGAGTTTGTCATACGCCTTCAACCTTTAGAGGCCATGTACATGAAGCTGACGGTATGCTCATGAATCTAATATAATTGTGACGATTTTTGGTCCCACAATGTTTGAGCTGGTACCTGCTTATGTTTGGGGCATCGGGTAAAGTAGATATTGTTCTCAATGTCTCATGCAGGTCAAGCAGCCTGGACTGGAGATGTTGACTGTCCAAAGTGAATTAGACCTGTCGTATAGGCAACGTTATCAAGAGGTTACAATCCCAGAGGCTTATGAACGTCTAATCCTTGACACGTATGATCCTTGCCCTTTCATACTCTTGTTGCCTGATAATTCTGCTTTTATTTGAGGCAGTCAGCACAGCTGTTTTCAATTGCTTGTATAACTCTAACGCAATAGTAATATAGGGATTCAAGAGATTAAGGATTAATATTCATTGCGTGGGAAATTTGTTTTTGCAGAATAAGAGGTGATCAGCAACACTTTGTTCGCAGAGATGAGTTGAAGGTATGTGGACATTGTACATTAAGGGCCTGTTTGGGAATACAACTGTTCTCAGATATTTCAAACTACTTCACTACTATTCACAAACTATTCACTATTATTAATAAACTTTTTCACTACTATTCACCGATATTTTGAGATATTCTTAGCATCCAAATGAACCCTAAGATTCTGTTTGGATAGAAGAATTTGGATTTGGATTCAAATCAGCCATGATATTTGAATTCATGATTTAAAAAGCTTAAAATCTTGTATGATTTTGGTGTAAATCCAAATCCAAATTTTAATTAATGGTCCAAGCAGGGGATTTGGATTGTAAAGTAGCTCTCCAAAGTCCAAACGCAACATAAGTGAAATGTCTTAACACAATAGTGTCAATTTCCAATTTGACGGTTGTGTCAACCATCAGGCGGCGTGGGAGATATTCACCCCTCTTCTGCACAGAATTGATGATGGAGAAAGGAAACCTCTACCTTACAAACCAGGTAGCCGAGGTCCTGAAGCAGCAGATGAGCTGCTAGCAAAAGCCGGTTATGTTCAAACACATGGCTACATATGGATCCCCCCCACATTGTAGACTTGAGCATACTTGGTTTTATGGTGTGTCTGTCCTGTTGCCTGCCTTTAAATATAGTTTGTTATGAAAAACTGGATTTTGCATAAAGCTGGATAAGCTCTATGATCAGAATAAGAATATGCTATGTTGTGTATTAGAGAGATACTTGAGCATTATATAAGCAACAGATACAATGCACCACCTTTTTGTAATAAATTGCTGATGTTCAGGAACGGCCTGCCTTTCAGAAAGAAAAGAGATCGATTCAGTGAACGCTCTCGTTTTTTGGTTTGGTCTTTGGTCTTGGTCTTTGATCTTCTCACTCTTCAGACTGCGTTGGTTCCAGGCTAAATAAAGTAATAAACCTTATGTTACACAATTTATACAAATTAGTTTTTATTTCTATATTGTTGGTAACTAAAGTTTTGTTAAATTATCCATATTGTTTTAAACAAGTTCTGCTACATACAGTCATTTTTACGTATTCTTTACGTACTCTATTGATATAATTGGCCAAAACAGTTATTTTATATTAAAAAATGATGTAGCCAATCACATTAATAGAGTGTGCAAAAGAGTACGTAAAATTGACTGTATATTAAATTTTTATTTACTTTACTACTTTCATATTTTAAAAATAGTAAAAAAGGATGACCAAATTTGTTGAATAACAAGAACTGAGAAAGTGAAAATAAGCGTCTTTATCTTTGTTGGATTCTCTACCCACCTTTCATTTTTCTTGATTCCTTAAATTGGTGATCCTCTTTTTTTCTTTTTCTTTTTTTTTCTTTTTTAATAATCATTTAAATAATTTAAAATGTGTAAATTCGATTATCTTTTCGTCTATTTGTTTTTTCTTCAGTCTATCCGTCGAGTGGTGCCCAAAACCATATGACAGCAAACACCTGTTATGATAAGCCCCGCAATGATCCAAATCCATCAGATTGCACGTGCAATCAATTATCCAAAAGTGGTATAAATCCTCAATCATCTTTATCGTATGGTATTGTTAATCCATCGTGATATATATTTATTGTTGGGGGAACAATCAGGCTTACCAAAATAATTATTAAAAAAATATTTCAGAAATTGATTTCACTTTATATTATTAAGAATGTGAATTTTTTTAATTATATAATAAATATAATTTATCATATTAAATCACGAAAATTTATAAATTTTTTAGGATCTATTGTTGATCTTTCTTCAGATCATTATTTCTGGTCGTATTAAAGTTTTAAAATATGTACGAAAAACATGCATTTTTTTTATTATTAATGATCGCATTGGATATATTATTATTATTATTATTATTATTATTATTAAGGTTGAGGAATTTATTAATTTATTGGGGTGTTGAGTAAAACAAAAAATAATAAAGGAAAATGATAAATTTTTAAAATTATATTTTAAATGAAAGATAATTATATAAAATTAAAATAAATTATTAAAGAGTTGGAAGTGTATCCAACAAGAAATTACCCAAATAGAAAAGGGAAAAGAATAAAGGGATCACTACTAGTCAAAGGAAACATATCTAATCCCTCGAACGCCAAGTCCCTAAATTCTATTGGTCCAAGGATCGGGCTTTCTGATTCTCCACCCGCCTTCTCTCTCTCTCTCTCTCTCTCTCTCTCTCTCTCGATTAGCCTACCCTCCTTTTCCTTTTCCGAATCCACTTCGATATTTTGTTTCTCCCTCCCTTTCCCTTTCCTTGCTTCTCTCTGTTTCTGGGTTTCTATATGATATACCTGACATTGTTCCTAAAGCGAAAAAAAAATAAAAATATCGTTCCCTCTTCTTCGCGGTTGTATCTTGGTTTTCCTTCCATACCACTGTTTTCTTTTTCTTGTCTTTTTAATTGTTTTCCTTCTTTTCGTTAGTATCAATACGATCTAGTTCGCCCTCCTAGAAAGCTTCTCGTTTGAGCATCAGCGCCGCTCCTTGGATCATTCTTCAACCTGATTCATTAATTGGGGTTTATTGTCTAACTCCGATTCCGGTGCTTTTTTATTTTTTAGTTCTGTGCCGCCGGAATCGAGAGTTTTCTTCCTCTTGTTTCTTTTATTTTATAATTTAGGGTCTTTTTTTGGTTCTCTTTTTTGGAAAGAAAAGCTTTGCGGGCATATAATTGAGTTGTTTGACCCAGTCTAGGTGTCTTGGGATAGGGTTCCTACGAATCAAGAATGCCTCTTAGTCTCTCTGATGCCCACGCGGTTAGGAATTGTGAAGGTTCACGTGATTCTTGGAGTTTCCGGGGCTTGAATTCTGAGTCGGAGGGTTCTGATTGCAACAAAATGGGCAAGGCTGAGTTTGGAGGCTACGGGGAGCCGGTGCTCGTAGACGATGTCGTCGATAAGTTGCCTGTAGATCCATTTGGAATGGATAAAAGGTCTACGATTACGATCACGGGTTGGTTTCAAGACTTGGTAGAGGAATCTGATTCAGGTTGCAATGGTTTTGGGTTTGATGATGCTCAAAAAGAAATTGCTGATCATCATGGACTCCTTGCCGGGCTGAATTGGCTGTGGAATGGTTCAATGAAGTTTGAACCAGAATTGGGTAACGTGAAAAAGGGTGGAATTTCAATTCCTTTTGATGGGTTTGATGGATATGGGGTTGACGCTAGATTGCTTGATGGTGTTTTTGCACTGGATGGAAATGTGGAGGAGTTTATGAATTTCGGCCGTTTCGGAAATTGGTTTGTGAGCAAAGGAGCTCCGGAGTCGAGGGATTTTGGAAAAACTTGTTTTAATGGGGGTGAAGAAGGTACACCCCATGATGCCATGTTTTTTGCTTTGGGATATCTGGGAGTGCAGGACCTTCTCTCTGTAGAAAGGGTTTGCAAATCTTTGCGCGATTCGGTTAGAAGTGATGCTCTTCTGTGGAGGAGTATTCACATCGATCGGCCGTTGAGCGAGAAGATCACGGATGATGCTCTTCTGAAATTGGCTAACAGGGCACAAGGCAACCTACAGTGCTTGAACCTAGTGGACTGCATAAGAATCACAGATAGCGGTTTGAAGCGTGTGATTGAAACGAATCCAAGACTGAAAAAGGTTGGTGTTTATGAGACAACAAGTATCTTGGAACATAAATGATTTTTGCTCATCATATACTACTGCTTATAGTCTCCTGCTATCATTGTTGAGACCAATTGATTTATAACAGATGCTCTCCTGTTATTTTTTCTTCCTCCGATAAATGCCTAATGACTTTATCAGGTTGTCTGCTTATATAATCCTTGAGACATTTTTTAGTTGCTATAGATAGTATACATAAAAAATAACAATTATGCACAATTCTTCTTCCATTTTAGAAATTCTCTGTACGCATAACAAATATGCACAATTCTTCTTTGTGGTATCCTCTCTCCTATCCATCATTGAATATGATATAATGCCTTTTTGTGTATCAATCAAATCATAGGGAATTCAGGCATACTATACAACTTGAGCAAGTCTGTTATATTTCAGATAGCTTTTGAAATAATTGTTGCGTTTTCTTAGGTGGGCTTCCATCCAATGGTAAAGTGAAAATTATGGATTCGCAAAAACAAAAGTTCCAACCGTTGCAACTATTTCCTTGCCCTTTTTGCTCATCATGTTTATCTTGAACTTCTTTAAATTCATCATTAGCTAAATTCCTTTATGGTTTTGTTCTTCTGAGATTAAAAGTTAGAATTCATTATCGACTCACTTCTTGGATGCAGCTAAGCGTGCCAGGATGTGTAAGACTTAGCGTTGACAGCTTATTGGATATGTTAAGGGCCTTCAAGTCTGTTGGCTCCCCAGGAATAAAGCACTTGAGAATTGCTGGCATCCGCAGTATCACAGAACAGCAGTTTGAAGAATTGCAGTTTCTTCTGAATGCAGATAACCATGTGGAGCAGAGTGCCCGCAGGCCACGGATTTATAGTGGGGTTCCGTCTTATATATCTTGTGATGATGATTGTGCCATTGACATTGAGGCCTGCCCCTGGTGCCATGAGTTTAAACTAGTTTATGATTGCCCATCAGAGAGTTGTCAGGGGAAACATCAGGCTACTCATTTGTGCAGGGCTTGCATAATCTGCACACCACGCTGTATCAATTGTGGCTGCTGCATTAAGGACCGTGATTATGAGGAAACATTCTGTCTAGACTCCCTATGTTTGGATTGTTGGAAGCAGCGACTTAATTGCCCAGATATGCTGGGTGAAAAAGGTGCTTCTCAGTGCACCATCTTTCGTCGAGAGACCAGTTACCAGTTTTGCTTCTATGGCTGATGGGAAAGACATTCTAAATTTCCACGGGCTGTAGGTTTTGGAGTAGAATCTTCATTGTTGCGCTCTCCAAATGAGTAATGCAATAGCCACCTGCGTAGATGCTAAAAGTGGGGTCTCCTGTTTCTGTGAAGAACATGCAGCCAGCTTGTGAGGGCAAGAATGTACCACCATCACGGCTGTAACTGCGTAGTTGGTGCCTCTTTGACATTTTCTTGATTCAGGAGGTTTGAGGAGGACTAGAAGAAAATTAAAAATATAGAAAAAAAATCCTTAAAAAAATATAGAAAAAAATAGAATGAAAGAAGGGAACTGGATGAAAAAAAAAAAAGAGGACAGAAGAAAGAAACAATAAGGCAATGCTGGTCAAATAAAAGCAGGCTTTTGATTTATAATTGTGTCTTGAAATAGGGTGATTTCATGCATCTCTGGCTCATGTATTCGGACACTGAAGAAGTTGATTTCTATGTGCGACTCTGAAAGCGCGGTAGCATCTGTTTCTGGTAATGTTTGCCGAAGTGACAGTTCTTGTCACAAAAGTTGGGGTTTCTCTAATGGATGCAGATGAGGAGAAGTCATATTAATATGCAGAAAGTACTGGAAGAATTAGCGTGTCAACTTTGTGATAGCTTGCTTTATTGTGCAGGTAGTTGTTGCACAAAGCTCATGTGATTTGTTTGTCACAAAGATCAGTATCAATGTAACCCAAATAAATGTGGATGATTGAATGTCCAATTTTTGTTATGTTGCTATTGTTCCCATGGATTTGCTTCTACTATTTTTCCCTAATTTTAGCTTATTATGCTATATTTCGGTAAGTCATTTCTATATGTTTCCTATCGACTATTTTTATTTTTTTATTTTTTAACATCCTTAGTTTAGCGAACCCTATATTTGATATAGAATGTTTAGATGATGGATTACAGAGTTTGCTATTGGGATTCAAGTTTAAAAAAATTCCATTTATAAGCTGATTTATTGAGAAGCCACACGTATTATTGGTGTGAAGTTTGTCTCATCCTTTTAGTATTAAAAAAACATGTTTTTAGAATTTCGTCTGATAGATTTAGTCTCACAATAAACACTGTAGTTATGCATAAGCTTATAATTTCCCTATTTTCTTAGTCCATCTTTTGTGAAGATGTAGTCAAGTGGCATTAGTTGTTGGTCTCCGATCCTCCTGTTTTGGTTCAGTCGTTAGATGCTTTTGTGAGGGTGAAGAAGTTGCTTAGGACCTGCTAATGTGACTGCGTATGGGACATTCTTGGTCCTTTTGATTTCTGGAAGCTTTGAGTTAAAGTTACAACCCATCTTGCTTGCTTCAGGTATCAAAAGAATGGCGTTTTCTTGGATAATTTGTTCCTATCATTTGAAAAAAAAAAAAAAAAACCATCAACAAATTCGTTCTATTTAAATTAGTATTGCAAAAATAATTAAGATCTTCAAAGAATTGGCTGATCCAACTCCTTGGCATTCTCATTGGATTGGTTAAATGCATATTTAAATTTTAGCTAATATTACAAGAATTTATATTTTTCTATTCTATTTAAATTTAATCCTGGATTATCCATTTACTCTCTATATAATAATAAAATATTATTAATTTAATAATTTTTTATTTAATTTATTTTTATCACATTTTAGAGTGAAAAAATATTATTTTAATGTTTGATGAAGTTAGTATAGTCTTTGATATTTGGTGAATAACTGTAGCTAATATCTAAATTTTTAATAAAGTCCAATCTAATGTAGAGTATTTTTGACGCATATTAACCAAATTTTAGCTGTTCTTAAACTTTAACCAAGCCAACGAGGATGTAAAGACTTGGTCGGTGTTGTGATTCCGAGGGAGGAATAACTTAGAACACAAATCTTGACCTTCACATATTCGTCGTAGATATATATTATTTGGCAATTTTCTCCAATAATATTTTTAAAAATAATATAAAAATACCAAAATTTCATCATTCTGAATTAAAAAACAAGCAAATTGAATCATATTTATATTTCAAAATATCGAATAATCTTACTTGTTAATATTTAAAACAATGTCGAAACGGTACCGTATTAAGGATGTTCGGTCTGGTTGAACGTCAAGTTTTCGGGTCAACAATTTACCGAGTAAACCTCCAACGTGGCGGATAATTGATCCGAACCACAACCTTCTATCCAGACCCGATTTGAGGTGAAGTATTCTTCTTTTCCTTTCCCTTATTATGAGTCTCTCAGTTGAGGCAGAGAACAAAGCCGCGAACATGGAGAATGGGGAAATCCCAGAAAACGCCAACGAGCGTAAGCTCTTCGTTTCTATCGTTTTTCTCTTTAACTCTTAAAAGGTTATTGGATTTTTTTTACTGGCTCCCTCTAAAATTCTGTATTTTTGTTCCCCTTTTTCTTCATTCGTTGTCATATTCAGATTGCCCTGGACCCCGATCAGAGTCTGCCGGAAAATCCGACGCTTGTCAAGGCTGCCCTAATCAAGAAGTTTGTGCTACTACCCCTAAAGGCCCTGACCCAGGTTCTCTCTCTCTCTCTCTCTCGCTTATTTCTTAATTTTTTCCCTTATTGACTATGAATTTGGACATTTACTTAATTGGTATTGGTTTTCGGTTTTACGTGTACCAACTACTGGTGGATTAACTCTGGTTTCCCTTGGTCATATTTCCCGAGGTACTGAGATTTTCCAAATTTTGCCCGAGTTTCCACAATAAATATAGAGCCCATTTCTGTATGATGTTCAAAGTACGCTCTTAGTGTTAGGGAAAGTAATGCTACCGACAAGCTCAATGCATTGGATTTTGGGCCAGTTCCACGTGCCTTGTACTGATATTAAGCATGTGTTGTTGCAATGAGTGAGCTTGCTGATATCTTGGAAAAAACTCATGTTTAATGCACGAAACGGGAGAGGAGTTTTTCTATAAATTTTTCACATGGCCTTGTGGTCATTGTTTATTTCGAACAATGGAACAAGTATACCACATCTTGGTCGTCATTCTCTTTGGCATTGAGGTTATGGATATATTTCTGAAGTCCATGTTACCCAAAATGTCCGAGTCTATAGCTCATCCCAGGCTTATCCCTTGAAAGATGGGATACATCTTGATGAGGTGACTTGCAACCTAAAACTTTGAAGCAGAAGAGTGGTATTTCCAATGAATAAATATACAAGGAAAAAATTTAATAATGGAGGTATCACCCGATCCTATTTTGGCTTCTGGCTGGTTTGATCAGAGTAAGTAATCCTCATTTGATTCTGCTTGATATAAGTTTTGAGAAAAGACCTTGCCCTGAAAGCCCGTTAAGTTATCCATGGGGGCTTCTCACATACTCAAGAGTAATTCAATTTGTGGAGTCCAGGTATTTAAAGTCATGCATGGGGGCAAGGTCATTCTTTCAATATATATTTAGGTTATCATTCATATAAGAATTAGTCATGTTGACTTTGTAATGGCCCATATTATGTTCATGACTAAACTGCCAGAAGAAATGTCTCTAAATCTATATTTTGATGGAGTGTCTTCTTTGGTACAAATTTTGCTTAAGCTGGATTGGCGTCCATCTATGCACAACATTTTTTTATTCTGGTTCTTGACTTATCCCATGTTCTGCATTAATATTATATGCAGAAAGCAGCTGGCTTTTTGTCTTAGCGCTTCCTATATTTGTTTCTGCAGATTTGGTTGTAATTGCAGAAAGAATGGCTACTGTTAAGCATAAGATACTAGTTTTATCAGGGAAAGGTGGAGTTGGCAAGAGCACATTTTCTGCCCAACTATCATTCGCTCTAGCAGCTATGGACTTCCAAGTGGGTCTCCTTGACATTGATATTTGTGGTCCGAGCATTCCAAAGATGCTTGGCCTAGAAGGTCAAGATGTCCACCAGAGCAACCTTGGCTGGTCTCCTGTTTATGTTGAGTCCAACCTTGGGGTCATGTCGGTTGGATTCATGCTTCCTAACCCTGATGAAGCTGTTATATGGAGGGGTCCACGCAAGAATGGGCTCATTAAGCAATTCCTGAAGGATGTGTACTGGGGTGAACTTGATTTTTTGGTTGTTGATGCTCCTCCTGGGACCTCAGACGAGCACATCTCAATTGTCCAACTGCTTGAGGCTACGGGAATAGATGGTGCCATTATAGTCACCACACCACAACAAGTTTCCTTGATTGATGTGCGGAAAGAGGTGAATTTCTGCAAGAAAGTTGGAGTTCAGGTTCTTGGGGTCGTTGAGAACATGAGCGGTTTGTGCCAACCGATGATGGATTTCAAGTTTATGAGGATGTCAGAGACAGGTGAACATAGAGATGTTACTGAGTGGTTTAGGGAATACGTGCGAGAAAAAGCAACAGAACTTCAAAATTTGATTGCTTGCAGCGAAGTTTTTGATAGCAGCGGTGGTGGTGCTGAAAAAATGTCTAGGGAAATGGGTGTGCCTTTTCTTGGGAAAGTACCGTTGGATCCACAGCTATGCAAGGCAGCTGAAGAAGGTAGATCCTGCTTCATTGATCAGAAATGCAGGGTGAGCGCTCCTGCACTGAAGATGATCATAGAAAAATTGATTGAAAATCATGGGTTCTCAAGAATGTTGGTAGATGATTGTGCATAGGCGGTTAGCTTCATCTTGTGGTCCATGTGGATTAAAAATTTTGTCTGTGCGTTCTCTCTGTTTCATTTGTTTATGGCGTTTATATAGGTTTGGGTTAGTTTGTATCAACAGAGTTGTTTAGAACATGACTGCTTTGTGAATATAATGATAACCAACTGCGATTGGGGGTTGCTTGATCATAGTGGTCTCTTGATGGTTTTTTACAGGTGATAATGTTCTGGAGTAATAATCTTTGACGTGTACACCAGAAGCACAGGTAGTGCTCATTGCTTAGTTCTTGCAAAATGATAGCAGTAGCACTCATCTGGAAGAAAAATAATAAATGAAAAAGGAATTCCTTCTTATGATCCTCTCTCTCTCTCTCTCTCTCTCTCTCTCCTCTTCAGTAGAGTCTAGAGAAGCTAGCCATACCCATCAATGGCAATGATCATAGCACAACGACAAACGAGTCCCAACCTCTGCAAAAGAGGACGCATGTGATATACTTACATATGTCACCCGTGGAGAATCTTATCTGAAATCTAGTTATTTTCTTATCGATCCGGGGAGCTTAATTGTATTTCCCAGAACCCTCTATATATGTCAAAGATAGATCAATCTTGCAAGTAGGGTTATAAAAAAACAAAAAGGGAGGTGTCGTCGTCCGTGACAAGATCTAGTCGCTGCCTCTCATTGATCATCCTACGCTATCTCCTGTAAAATCCCCATTCATCCATTTTCCAATCATCACTCGCCGCTTGTCCTTTCCCATTTACTTTTTTACAAAAAAAATACATTTTATGCCAAAACAAAATAAATACATAAAAAACCTCAATCTTCTTCTTCTTCTTCCCCCTTTTTTTTTTTTTTTTTTCGTTTTTACCGATTCTACGCCGCGCAGATCTCGTGAAAGACACGAGAAAATGAGAGTAATGGGACTCTCCAACCTTTTTTCCTCGGTATCAACGGTGATGCAGCCACCTATCATTATCATCGATGGATCATTTGGTCCCTACTACCTCCCTCGAAAAATCCGCCCACCATTTCTCTTTCCAATTCTCTTTATCTTATGGAGTATCTGTATATATAAGCTCACTCCATCGTCATTCATTCACAAGCCTCTCTCACCCTCCTTTCATCCGTCTAACACGTTGCCTGCCTTCGTTCCTCTTACTATCCTTGTTTTTTTCCTCTCTCGCAGTCATGGGAAAGATCAAGATTGGGATCAATGGTAATTATATCATTTTCGACTCCATTATTGTTTGTCTTTGTGTGTTTTTATTTCAAGGATGCTTATTTTGATGTTTAATCAATCTGTGTTAACGAAGATGATGGTTTTTGTCTTTTCAAATGGTGAAGGATTCGGCAGGATCGGGCGCTTGGTGGCAAGGGTCGCTCTTCAGAGAGATGATGTTGAACTCGTCGCTGTTAACGATCCTTTCATCACCACTGATTACATGGTCTCTCTCTCTCTCTCTCAGCTTATTTTTCGAAAAACCAACACACAGACACGCATGTTTGTGTATGTGTCTGTGTTAGATGTGGATTCATAGGTAATGTTGTGACGTTATTAGTCGAGTAACTGTTCGAAGATTCTTTACACACGTGTGTGCATTGCTTTTTGTATGTATTCTGATCACCGAACTGTTTCTAGTACACGCACTATCTTTAACTTTGGATATAAGAAACACCTTGATGAGAAGCTTTTTTGAGTTTTGTGATTAGAATTGATGATGATCTATTTGCCGTACGTTCCTTTGGGAAATATGTGTTTATGCTTCGCATTTTGAATTTGTCGGGATCTCCCAATATTGGCTGAAAGTGTTCAGTGGCAGTCCGAGAGAACTCATTCTTTGAAATTCATGTGCATTAATATCAAGTTATGCTTGGTCTAATTTTGTTATTGTACTACACAACAGACCTACATGTTTAAGTATGACACTGTTCACGGCCAATGGAAGCACCATGAACTCAAGGTTCAGGACTCAAAGACCCTTCTCTTTGGGGAGAAGCCGGTCACTGTTTTTGGTATCAGGTATTGTCTGGTTCATTGTTCATTTGCTTGAGGAAAATGGGATTTTCTTATTGAATGCTTGCATACTTTATATACTTATTTTGATAATTAGGAACCCTGAGGAGATCCCCTGGGCTGAGGCTGGAGCTGAATTTGTTGTTGAGTCCACTGGAGTTTTCACTGACAAGGACAAAGCTGCTGCTCATTTGAAGGTTTGTGACTAAGTAGTGCTCACATGATGATCATTGACTATAAAAAATTATGGGTTAAAACACTTTTTACCCTAAACTACCAGGTGTTTTACAGTTTGCTCCTTAAATGATCAAACTAATACATTTCACTCTTCAACTACTGCCAACTGTCAAATAGCATCGATCATTAGGATTTAATGGACATCATCCTAATGATCAGATTTAACTGAGGGTGCTTTTGCAAGTTCATGGTAGTTTGAGTGTAAAATTGTCTATAAACTGTTTTATGTTTGAGGGATTGGTTTTCATGTCACAACAGTTATTCTGTTTTTTAAGTCCATGCAGCGTCATTTTGAACCATACAGTGCTCTTTGGATCTGTGGTTATATTTTTGTTTTATTGTCTACTCGTTATATTTTTGTTGAAATTCTTCTCTCTTGTTCTCTTATTGTTGTGGAAAATCAAGTTTTGGTTCTCTTTGTGTTGAAGAAATTTATTTTTTTCGTAAGTAATCATTTTATTTGAAGAAATAGGCATAAGCCCAAGTACACAGGATGTATACAAAGGAAATACCTACAACTTCCAGAAACAAAAAGAAAACGAACACCAGAAAACTAAAACAGGTTCAGAAAATTATCCACCATTACATTAGCTTTAGCCCAAAATTCCAAAGTACTCAAGAAAAAATCTCTAAAATCTCCCATAGAGCATTCTTTATCTTCGAAACATCTCTCATTTCTTTCGATTCATATGCACCACATAAGACAAGGGGGAATCATCTTCCAAACACACGCCGCCTTCTTACAGCCCTTCAAACCCTTCCACCCTACCAATTAAGCCACCACTTCTTTGGGCATTACCCAATGTAAACCTGTCCAGCTCAAAACCTCATCCCACAAGAATCTTTTCGCTTCACAGTGAAGGAAAAGATGATTTACTGATTCTCCATCCCTTTTGCACATGACACACCAATCGGTAATAAACAATCCTCTCCTTCTAAGATTATCAGTTGTCAACGCTTCGCCCAAAGAAGCCACCCAACAGAAAAAAGCAACCTTGGAAGGAACTTTCACTTTCCATATACTTTTCCAAGGGGAAACACAACTGCTATGGCTTGAAAATTTTCTGTAATAGGATGAAACTGAAAACTTAGCATTTCCAGCTAGAATTTACACCATGCTATCCTCTCTTTCTAGCACCAACTTTGAGCTGTAAAGATTAACCAGCAGTGCCTGAACTTCATCCACTTCCCAATCATTAACATCCCTTTTGAAAATGACATTCCATTTGACCTTATTATTACTGCTGCAGTAAGAATCACAAACAGCTGCATTTTGATCCCTTGCAATTCTGAAAAGGGCAGGAAATTCCAGCTTGAGAACAGTATCCCCACACCACAAATCATGCCAAAAGAGTATCCTCTTTCCATCTCCCACCTTCAATCTAAAATTATTAGAGAAGAAATCCCATCCTTTTTTAATAAATTTCCACAAATTCCAGCTTGAAGAAAAATGGAACTTAGGATGCTAATCAGTGCTTGATTTCTGTTTTGGAATTGAAATTAATGGGCACTAAACAATTTTGTGTATAAATACTTTTTACTTTCATTCATCTGTTGCTCAAAATTGTGCCCACGTTTTGTCTACCAACTTACTTGCGTTTAATTCTACGTTTGTTTAGGGTGGTGCAAAGAAGGTAATCATTTCTGCGCCTAGTAAGGATGCTCCCATGTTCGTTGTGGGTGTCAATGAGAAGGATTACAAGCCAGAACTTGACATTGTCTCCAATGCTAGCTGCACCACCAACTGTCTTGCTCCGTTGGCAAAGGTAGTTTTTGTACTTGGTTGTTGCCGTACCATTATGAAAAAGGAAATGGAATTTAACCATCGACAAGGGAGATAAATAAAACGTGAAGATATTTTGATTCTGAAATATATCTCTTGACAGGTAATCAACGATAGATTCGGTATTGTTGAGGGCCTTATGACCACTGTCCACTCCATTACTGGTGAGTGTACATTTGAACATATTCTTTCCAGTTCAAATGGATTTGAACTTTTGATCGACGTGCATATATATGTCATGCAGCCACACAAAAGACTGTTGATGGACCATCAATGAAGGACTGGAGAGGTGGTAGAGCTGCTTCCTTCAACATCATTCCTAGCAGTACTGGAGCTGCAAAGGTCTTGGATTTTGGGTTTTATATGAGTATAAAAAAAAAAAAATTAGAGTGGACCTTTAATTACCCTCCCCCCTTGTGTCTTGTTTTCCCCTTTATCATGGTTGGCAAAACTATCTAAAACTATCTTCTTCTTCTTCTTTTTTTCCTGCTAAAGGGCAAATTTTAGCGGTTTCATACTTTCATGCCCTGGTTTTCCTTTGAAGACTGGCTAATATGCCTGTTGATTATTTAACTCCTCAGGCTGTCGGTAAAGTGCTGCCAGCATTGAATGGGAAACTGACTGGAATGGCTTTCCGTGTTCCCACTGTTGACGTTTCAGTTGTTGACCTTACTGTGAGACTTGAGAAGAAGGCCAGTTACGAGGAGATCAAAGCTGCTATCCGGTAAGGATAAGGAATGCTTCCTCAAAAAAAAAGAAGGAATGCTTCCTTCTAAATTGTTTTGGTTAATTAAGGAGTTTTGCATGAAGTGATATGCCCCTACTACCACATAGGGACGGTAGAATTGTGTCATATATTTTCTGATTTCATTTTTGTTTTTTGTTGTCTAGGGAGGAATCTGAGGGCAAACTGAAGGGAATCCTTGGTTACACTGAGGATGATGTGGTGTCCTCTGATTTTGTGGGTAACAGCAGGTAATGTCGTTTTGTGCTGATTCTTGTCATATGAATATGATCATTACCTCCTTAGATGATTTTTAACTTTGGAGCATTTCAAATGAACTGTTTTTAAGCTTGGTGTCTACAAATTTATGGTGTATGTTCTGGCTATATCCTGTTTATTGTTTTCGTTGCCATTATTATTATTATTTTTCTATAAATGGATTTGGTTTCTTTGACATTAAATGGTTTTTTAGCTGGTACCTTATGTGAACGTGTAATTGAATCTTATTTTGTGGTTTGTCTCCTTGTTGCAGTTCTAGCATTTTCGACGCCAAGGCTGGAATTGCACTGAATGACAACTTTGTGAAGCTAGTAGCTTGGTATGACAATGAATGGGGTTATAGGTAATACATGTTTCTATACCTTCACTCATTCTCACAACTGATGGGGAGTTATTGCCAGTATCTCGTTTCTAAATTTTGGAAGTTTAAATTAGAGGCTTTTAGCTTGGTTTGGATAGAGATACGATTTCATTTCATTCCATCATTACAACTTTCCCAAATTCTCACATAAAATATAATAAACAATTCAACTTTTTCAAGTCTCAAAATAGTAATAATATTTAAAAAAGAATAATATTTTAACAATATTTTATTCGACTTTTAACTTTAATTTAAAACCATCTCATCTCATCTGACTATCCAAACTACACTTTGGTGTCACTATTTACTTCTTTTAATCTGGTTGTATTTGTTGCAGCACTCGTGTCGTTGACCTGATCCGACACATTGCCTCTGTTCAATGAGGGCTGTTTGGCTACCAGACTGAGATCGCTTGATGTTGAGCTTCCATTTCCTCCGGCTAGTTTGCAGTTTATTTTGTTTAAGGAGTGAGGTGTTTTGGAATAATGGATTTTTGACGAGGGTATTGTTAAAACTGGTTATATATCATCTGATCTTTTATCTTCAAACCTCTTTTCTATTTTCTCCACTTGATGCATTTTGACCGAATCATCTTAAACATTACTTGGAGACATGTTGAGCAATTTTCTTTTTCCTCAGACATGGTTTTCTTTCATCCTTCGTAGGGTTGCAAACGAACCGAATCGAGTCGAATTCGAACATGGGATCTCGAGCTCGTTTAGCATGTATCTAAGCTCGAACTCGACAGAAATTAAAAACTTATGCTCGAGCTCAGCTCGCCTCACAGAGATTATGATCAGACTCGAACTCGAACTCGAATATAATACATACACGAATTTATACGAGCTCGAGCTCGAGTTAAATTCATTGCTTTTATTGAAACCCACTGCCCAAAGGCCAAACCGCTCAAAGGGAAGACCTATCTCAGCCCCATCAGAGGCATGTAGCAGCAAAAGAAAGCAAACAGTGCAAAAATTAATCACAACATAGAAAAGCCAGAGCTTCAATAGAGAGATTGAAAACCAAGAAGGAAAAATCTCATAACAAGATGCAGATAAAAATAGCACTAACAAACACCCATAAAGATTCAAAGGATTAGAAATCTATGAAATCCTACTCAAAAATCAAATATAAAAATTTAAATTTAAATTAAATTTTCCTTGCCCATCCGAGATGAGGTGGTGGCTGACCGAGACAAGGGGTTGCCGCTCGACGAACGCGTAGCTAAGCTGGACCGGCGGCAGCAGGTGACAAGCAGAAGAACAGCAGAACCCATGAGAAAATGAGAGAGTGCAGCACAAGAATCGGGGGGGTTGCAGCGGCTATCAGAGGCAACGGGAGGCCCGGCCGTGTGGTGCAGTGGTGGTGGCGATGGGGGCAGTGAGAGCAGCTCACAGATGGTGGCAAGAAGAAGAAAGAAAAAAAGAAAAAGAAAATGAAAGCAGGAGAACGGGGAGATGATGTCGTGCAGCGCAGGGAGGGGGAGGAGAAAAAAAAATAAAAATGAAAGCATGTTGCAGGAAAATGGGGGAGATGAGGTCGTGCAGCATAGAGAGGGGGAGAAGAAAAAAGAAAAGAAAAGGAAAGTAGGGGAACGGGGAGATGAGGTCGTGCGGCGCAGAGAGGGGAGAGGAAAATGAGATGAAATTAGGGTTATGGGAGCTCCAAAACGATGTCGTTTTGGGTGTGGTTTAGAGGGCTCGGCTCCAGCGCACGGGCTGGGCCCTTCATATTACCAAAGCCTACAAAATTTTTATTGTAGTATTTTTATTATTTTTTATAGACTTATAGTGTCTTTTAAGAATGAAATAAAATTAACAAATATTTTTAAAAAATACTTAATAAAATTTTTTGCAATTGGTCATTTGTAATGTGGTTTAAATTATTCAATAAACTTGTTTCTACTTAAAAAAAATGACATTGAAAGAAAAGCATTTTTTTTTTCATAGATAAAATTTTACCTATATTTAACTAAGATGCTTTAGGCCATATATTTCTCTTATTGTCTATTTATTTTCCATCAGATTGATATTTGTTTTTCATACATTCATTTTTCTGTTATACTTAATAATTATTTAGGTGAATGCTATATAATAATTATATTTTAATAAGAGCATATGAAAATGTAAATATTTATTATAATAGATTTGTATTTTTCACTATGCACATGTGCCTCTTATTAGTAATATTAAATATGACCAAATAATCAAAATGAAATTAGATAAGAAAGTGTGAACTTAATACATTATTATACTCAACATTATTCTTTTGTCACCTTGTTATACATAAAGTAACAAAATATATTACTTATATGAAGTATAAAAAATAATACATATAAGTTTATAACACATAAAATATATGCAGTAAACGAATATATGTAAGACATATATAAATATTACGAGTATTGTGACGAGCTCAAAACGAGTCGAATCGAGTTTATACGAATATTGTTTACGAGTCTAAACTGAATCGAGTCGAGATTATACGAGTTTTGCTCGTTTAATATTCGAACCAATATTAATGCTCACGAACAACTCATTTATTAAATGAACCGAGTCCGAATCGAGTTTATACGAGTCAATCTCGAATTGTTCACGAGTGGCTCT
The DNA here is from genome assembly GCA_011037825.1 of Carya cathayensis. Taxonomy (NCBI): domain Eukaryota; kingdom Viridiplantae; phylum Streptophyta; class Magnoliopsida; order Fagales; family Juglandaceae; genus Carya; species Carya cathayensis. Next base: position 1,882,958 of record QGSO01000206.1, read on the forward strand.
GTTCATTTGTAGCCCTAATCCTTCGTCTTACTTGCTTGAGTTGTTTTTAATTATTCCTATATTTTATCCCATTACCTCATGCTGAGCTTCGACAATCCCAGTTTTGTGAATTTTGGCAGCTCGGGGGATTATATTGGCGAGTTTAAAAATCTGGAAAAGCTTATTTAGAAGAGGTAAACTATATCAGGCCATTAATGAAAAGATAATGCATTCAGCAAAGGTTAACCTCCTGAGTTTTAAATCTTATCTTTGAAGTTATTATAACTTATGGGAAACAAGGGGATTATTGCAGGATAGAAAGCCCGTGTGTCTTTAACTCGAGACCAACAACATCAAAAATTCCAAAAGAAAGTTTAGCTCTCATGTTCTTCGACACAAAAATGGAAATTTCATACACTATAAACCAACAATCATGCAAAATCCATGACCTTTTCATGTAGTTATGCCATCCTAAGACCCTGCAAACAAACAAAGAACATATATCAAAATATTATCATGTGATATGTGATCTAGATGTTTCATCATAATATTCATTCAACCACCAGTGACACTTTTGATGCCTCCGGCGTGCTACCCCTTAAAGAAGAATACAATTTACAATATTTTTCATTAAAATGACAGGTAATGAAGACATTCACATGCCAATTGAACCGGTGAATTCATCATCTGCGGAAGCGAGAAGCACGCTAGTTGATTTATATCTCTCTTCTAGCCCTAAAGACTCCAATAATGGTAGTATACAAAGGAGAGAAAATAAAGGTTGCAAACACAGACTATATGTTCTTCCTCCGTACTTGAAGAGAATACAATACCTCAATTAGATATGCAACAAGAATGCAAAACCTCAATACTTGAAGAGAATAGATTCAGTTCATTTAACCAAGCTATAATAATAATAATAATAATAATAATAATAATAATAATAATAATTGCTTAGTTATGAATTACAAAAAGCAGTCAGTAGTCCCAGTTATCAATTATAAAAAAATGTCCAATCTTTCTTTATATCAATCACCATCTAACTCCTGTTTGTTTGTTTTAAGAGACTGTCCTCAATTCCATTCTAAGTAACAACATTAAAAACTCATAAATGATATGAAATCAGGTGAACCATATCAGAAGTTTGCACTTTGCAGCTTACTACCGGTTACATACCCGAAAATGTAATAATGATCACACCCTTCAATTATCTTTATAAAGAGGATCACTTGACTTCCAAACCAATCTAAATTGTACACAAGTTTAAAATTCTCTTGATATCTCGAGCCCAAAGTAGCTTCAAACTGTTATTCTATCGAATTAGAGTAAGTCCTAATCCTATGCGAATGAAATAGAAACCCAGACTCCATGTACGGCTTCCCTGTAGAAAGCTAGGTGCCATAATTTCCGTTAGGCTTGGAACTACAGCATCGATTACCAAAATTCTATGTTCACTAGGCTCTATAATTGCTAAACCAAACAAGATCGCAGCAACAATACACTAAACCCTGAACCCACAAACACATTTTATGAGATGAAATACAGTAAAAAAGGCATTTCAAAAAAGGCTAACGAAATGATATGTACTACCAAATCCCAGTACAAAGGAACTTAATCATAAAACATCCTAATAATCCTTGCCTAATCTGAATGTTCCATCTCAACTGATTACAGTGGCCTTATCATTATCAATTAAAACCAGACAACTCAGTAACAAACAGTATCATACCGGACTCAACGCGAGGCATTGAGAGCCATGAGTATCTGCTGACCCCCGGGAAGGTATGCAACATTCGGTGACTTGGCCAGCGTGCTGGCGTTCTCCCTCATAGCCTCAATTTTCCTGAGCTCGATGAGACCCATCCCAGCCTGCGCAGTCGCCTCTGATATCATCTTGGCCGACTCGCTCTCTCCCTCAGCCCGAATAATTGCGGCCCGCCTCTCCTGCTCCGCCTTCGCCACCACGAACTTGGACCGCTCGGCCTCCTGCTGGGCCACTTGCTTTTGCTCCACGGCGCGCGAGAACTCTCCTCCGTACGACAGGTGAGTGATTGCCACGTCGTCGAGCACGATGTTGAAGTTTCTTGCCCGCTCTGTCAGGCCGTTGCGGACCAGGGCCGAGACCTGAGGCCGCTCCGTGAGGAGCTGGTCGGCGTTGAACTGCGCCACCACGGCCTTGAGGACCTCGTTGCCGATTGACGGGAGGACCTTCTCGTCGTATTCGAGCCCTAGGGTTTGGACGATCTCGGGCAGTTTCGTGACCTCGGGGCGAGAGAGGACTCGAAGGGTCAGGTTAACCATCTGGAGGTCCTTGGTACCGGAGACGGAGGAGAAGGTGTGGGGCTTGGTTCGGATGTCAAAGATGAAGGGCTTCTGGAGCCATGGGACCAAGAAATGGGTCCCCTCGCCCACCGTCTCGTCCAGTATTCCGCGGAGCCGGTCGAAGATGACGGCGCGTTGCCCTCCGTCAACGGTGTAAAGCGAGGAGTTCAGTACAGTAGCGGATACCCCAAGCCCCAAGGCGGCGCGTGCGATGTTGGTGAGGAAAGACACTGCGGCTTGGCTACCCATTGATGGTGGCGAGCCTGTGCAGAGTGAGGATGAGATGAATCGAGAGAGTGTAGGGTTTTAGGATTTAGGGTTTAGTATTTGCGGGGATTGCTTGCAACGTTTCCATCGAGCTCTTGTTTAATTCGAGGATATGCATTTGGGCCCGGATCTGGCTCAAATCAACGTAATCGGGCCTTTTATAATGGTCTCAGGCCCAAACATTGAACTCTTATTTACTTGGAAGAGATGCATTTGGGCCTAATCTGGCTCAGATGAACGTAGTGGCTACGTAATCTTGCCTTTTATAATCGTCTCAGGCCCAAACCACTCCGATCTCCTTTACAAAAGCAAGACTACCACTTTGTGTTAGTACGGTGGCTGGTGCCAAAATCCTCGATGGGGGGGGGGGGGGGGGGGGGGGCAGCTCCCAAGATCCAATCTGATTCAAGAACCCTGAGTTGCTGTGGACAAACGCCCAGCACCGAGTGCATTAAGGAGGAAGAATACTGAAACTTTCCCTTATGAAGATCTCAAACGCTTTGTTAAACTTGACAACCGAGCAAGAATCAAGGAAAACAACACCGTTGCATCCAAGAACCGTTAAAGAAAATCTGTTGAGGAGTCATTATTTATTTCGTGAGGCGTGATTAATTTCTATCTTCTGCGGTTCCTTTTTAGTGATTGCTAAAATGATCAAATGGGACTGGGATGGAGCAAAAATGATTTAGCATATCTGTAGCTTCCGGTACTTTTTTGGTTTTAGATTTACGAAGTTTAATTATGCAAAAGCAGAAAACATCCGATATGCTGTCTCTTGCACTGGGGCAGAAGCTTCCCAAGGTATCATCTTTTGGGTTGTACACCGCTTGAAGTGTTTGACAGAAGGATAATAATCGTCTAGATATGCAATATAGGTGGAGGTGCCATGAATTATGGGTGAAACTTGGACCTCCGACATTATATTTCAGTTCGACACCATTATGGATGCTTTAATGCGCTGATTGTGGTGCTGGACCCATCTGATTTGTGAGGCAAGAATGTAATATACCACCAATCAATCCATGTTGTGGGCGTTTCTTTGCAAGATTAACATGGATTTTTTATAGGGTCGATTGGATGTTGGGTCCCCCGACATCCTATCTGATTGCAAGGTAAAGATGCAACAGCGTAAGGTGCTTTCCATGGAGTTTGCTCCACGGCAGTGTTTCTCCTTATTGGATTAAACAAGTAAGATATAAGGTTTATAAAGTTGGGACCCGAATTTTGGTACCGCCATCAAACTTCCTAGGTGGAATCCACAGCCTCTTGTTTTCCCTCGTCCCCAAATTTACAATGGCGGGGGATCAGAGTTTATCCTAACTGAAATGTGCATCTGTTTTCCCTTTCCCTGGCATGAATGACAGGTGGTCCACACACCCCTCATGAAAGGGTTCATAATTTCATATCAAGTGACCTTGACAAGCCTGACTTTTTCTTTTTTGCATGTACCAGAACAGATGGACAGAATATCTACCACGATGCATGGTGATCATTATCATTGTAATATAAACCGGTGGTCCGGGTTAATCAGGACTTTGTTCGGACATCGGTGCCAGTAATAATATATATATATATCGGTGGTCCGATTTCTTGGTGTTCCATAGACCAGCATGATCAAGCACGGTTTACCACTTTAGCTCACTATAATGGTGCTAGTAGTGACCTGTGTCCAACAATGGAGATTGGTCATGCTTTTCTTTGCATGCACCATGAGAAGAGGAGGCTTCATGAATCCCATTAAATTGGGAAAGAGACTCACTGAGTCATTCTAGTGGAAGAAGCAGAAGAAAAGAAAAGCAGAGAACAAGCTTCTGCATTATTGTTGTTAAAGCAGGTTTACCTACCACTTTATTATACCTTTGATGCAGTACTGCAAAAAAGTAAAGCTGCCTGCCTCTCACATGCCCTTCTTTTGTTTTTAGAGCTGCGCAGTTTTCGGCTTTTACAGACTCCACATTAACATCAAAAACTTTGTGTGGACATGTTTCTAATACAAGTATTTATGTGTTCAATGCATTGAAAAATTTGTTGGCCAGTATGTAGGAGGGTCGCACAAGCCACCAAGCATCACAGCTACAGCCGGGGACTCCAAACGATCGTTGAATCCTAGACTTTGGCTGATTAGAAAAAGCATTTGGGTATAGCATAAATCTGAGAATAATAATTAAGTGAAAGAGAAACGAATGGCTTAGTACTTGAACAGGACAAGCACAAGCATGTGGAACTTGGAATTAAACCTTCACTTTTTACCACGCGTTTCTATCATTACACCAGCCATTGCTAATAAGTGAAAATACCCTCTCTCTCTCTCTCTCTCTCCAGAAAAATCTTTGTTTAGTTACTATTATTACTTTTCTGGTGTAAGTTTCTCTCTTACAGAGACCAGTTATGATCATCATTATCTGCATTACTCTGGATGCCATTTGAAGTTCAAGATCAGGGATCTCACCTTATAATAATATATGGTTTCTGTTTTTCAAATGTAATTGAAGTATTTTCTTTCCACAAAAAGTCCAAAAAAATGTTTCAACAGATTTTTAATTCTGCCTTGCTATCCCGTCTGAAAAGAATCCGATTTTGACCTTGTAACTGTGTTTTTCTCCAAATTTTCCTTGAAGGGCCTTTTTCTTTTTCTGCGGTTGCTTTGTGCTAGTAATGATGACTGTTTCCTTTGTCAAATCATCTAGTTGATAGTATTAATTCCCACTACATATCTTGGCATCAACCTTGCTTAGTACTCTTTATTTTCGCATACTGTGCTTCTGTTATCCTTCATTTCCTTTGCCAGATTCCTAATTGGTTTTGTTGCAGGTAGTTCAACTGCTTTCACTAAAAAGGTCCTCTTCTGTTATCTCCTTGTATAAGCTTTAATGGAGTTCTTTATTTCTCCACGTGGCTCTCTTGGATTTCTTGAGTTTTAACTCTCATTCATTTTCGTTGTTATTCGCTACATTTTCCCGGTCCAGTTACTTTGCATAGAACTCAGGAAGATCTTTCTCATATTGCTCTGAGTAATTTCATCTTTTCCTTCTACCTAGTTATGCTCTGCTCAATTGATTCTGTTGGCAACCTCTAAACTTGCATTATGCTTACTGCTTAGTGAATACCGTACCGTCCTGTTGAATTGATTCGCACTGCTTCTCAGAAGGGTTTTGATTAAACTCACATATAAGTTGTTGACCTTTATTATCACATTCCACCACTCTATTTTTTCAATGCCTCCAACATACTTTCCTCTTCGGTGGGAGAGCACCGGTGACCAATGGTGGTATGCTTCTCCCATTGATTGGGCAGCTGCTAATGGCCACTATGACTTGGTCAGGGAGCTGCTTCGCATTGATAGCAATCACCTTATCAAACTTGCCTCTTTACGACGTATTCGGAGGCTTGAAACTGTCTGGGATGATGAACAACAGTTTGATGATGTTGCCAAGTGTCGTTCTCAGGTTGCAAGAAAACTTTTTGTCGAGTGTGAATCCAAGAGAGGGAAAAATTCACTCATCCGAGCTGGCTATGGTGGATGGTTGATGTACACTGCTGCCTCGGCAGGAGATTTGGATTTTGTTCAAGAACTTCTTGAAAGGAATCCTCTACTTGTTTTTGGTGAAGGGGAATATGGTGTTACTGATATATTATATGCAGCAGCCAGAAGTAAGATTTCTGAGGTTTTCAGGCTTCTTTTCGATTTTGCAGTCTCCCCCAGGTTCTTGACAGGAAAAGGTGGAGAACTGATGGAGCACATTGGGGAGGTCCCTTCTGATTACAAGTGGGAGATGATGAATAGAGCTGTTCATGCTGCTGCTAGAGGAGGAAATCTGAAGATTTTGAGGGACCTTCTTGCTGATTGCTCTAGTATTTTGGTTTACAGAGATATTCAGGGCTCAACTATCCTACATGCAGCAGCTGGCAAAGGGCAGATTGAGGTGAGAGTCTATGTGCTCATACAGAGTTTTACAGTGATTTTGCGCTGATGCGCCATTTTTTATCAATCACAAATTATTCTAAACAATGATTTTGCACTGATGCGCCATTTACTGTATCGAAGCTTAATCCCCTTTCCCCCCCTAAACAATGATTAGAATGGTTTACTGAATATGAATTGCTTGAAAGTGTCACAGAAACTTTTGAACCTTTGCTAGGACATAGAAGCCCACATGAAATGCTTCAATCTCTCAATTATTAGGACTATACAAGTATGCTTACTGAAATCCAAACCAGCTTTTCCCTTCCCCAGACTTCTGCTCATCCAGGTATGGTAAACTAAATCCTCTAGGCCACCAACAATTTTACATATTGAACTGCTAATGTGGTTCAGCCTCTCTCTCGTGAATGCTAAAAATGATCGGTTCTGGCCTTTTACTGGCTTAAATGCGTGCCCCTTTTGATAATAAAGGCTACTCCAATCAGTTTATTTGCACAAAAGGACACTCAGATGGCAGATGCGTATTTATAGTTCGCTCGCAATATATCGTTGCTGTAAAATAAACTCCTGTAAAATTAAGGTGGTTTTCCCCTTACGTGGTTCACCAGTAGGAAAAAGTTTTGTTTCCCTCTCTCTCTCTCGCTCTCTCTCTACAAATCTTGACTATTGCAACCCTTTTGATCATTGTACTTGATTTATGATAATCTTGCTCTTGTTTTCATGCAGGTAATTAAGTATCTGATATCAACCTTTGATATTTTCAATTCCACTGACAATCAGGGCAATACAGCATTGCATGTGGCTGCTTACAAGGGCCAATTAGCCGCAGTTGAAGCTCTAATTTCAGCATCTCCTTCATCCATCTCTCTGAAAAACAGCTCTGGAGAAACTTTTCTCCACAAGGCTGTGTCCGGTTTCCAGACACCTGCTTTTCGAAGACTAGACCGACAAATTGAGCTTATGAAGAATTTGGTATGTGGGAAGCTTTTCACCATAGAGGATGTCATCAATGTCCAAAATAATGAAAAAAGGACTGCTCTTCACATGGCCATCATTGGGAACGTTCACTCCGACCTTGTGAAACTTCTGATGACTGCTAGATCAATCAATGTGAATGTCTGTGATGCAGAGGGGCTTACCCCACTTGATTACCTCAGGCAACGGCCACGTTCTGCTTCATCAGATATACTCATTAGACAGCTAATTTCAGCTGGGGCAACATTTTGTAGTCAAGATTATACTGCAAGAAGAGCCATTGCTTCCCGCATAAAGATGCAGGGTATTGGTGGCAGTCCTGGAACTTCGTTCCGAATCTCTGATACAGAAATATTCTTGTATACAGGCATTGAGAATGCATTAGATGAAACTGCTGATGAGGATAATGCAGTAATGAGTATATCACCAATGGAACCAAGTCCAGATCACTCAATCAATCAGAAAAATAGCTCGCCAATTAACAAGAGACCAAGTTCTGCGAATACCGCAGCACAACGATTGAAATCTGTGTTTCTGTGGCCCCGGGTGAAAGAGAATAAACCCGACAGATTCAAGAAACCGGATGATGAGAGTTCAGTGGAACAACAGAAGAAATGCAACAGTTCAGATGGTAGTCTAACTCCACTCCGTCTGAGATTCTCGAAGCCTTCATCACCTCCTAACAACAAACGGACACTTGCTGTGAGGAGTAATCAATCCAGTCCAACTGCCAAGAAAAGAATTGCTTCAGGGCCAGTGCAAGGTGTCATGCAGGCCATTCCACGTATTTCTGTGCCACGCCGGTCTCGTTCCAGTTCATTTTCAAAATCATCACTTTCACCTATTTCATTAGATAAACAGAAAGGTGTTTTTATTGAGGAAGATGTGGCAGGACCATCATGCTCAAATGAACTATATAATGATGGAGCACCAGGTTTGATTAAACCAGATCCCATTAATAAGAGATCTAGGAGCCAGTATTTCTGTTTCTATGCATCAGGCCAATCTGTGAAAGCCCCAGTAAGTAGGCAACAGCAAGGACAAAGTTACAAGTGTCCCATTGTTTCGGTGGCTTGATTAATGATGGAGGCCTCAAAGGCAGAGAGGAATCAACTGCTTGAAACCACGCGCAACAGAAAATTTACTAACCAAGAACTAAGACTCAGATCAGTCCTCTGGCTGGTTCCTAAAGTTTAGACCTTTATAGCATGTTTCCTAAATTTGTTTCTTTGTAAACGTTTGCTTGTTGAATATTTGTAAGTTATGTACTTGTTCTTCAATACCGGCTGCTTCATTACGTTTCAATCAGTGTTGAGAGCTGATTATGTAGGATAAGAAATATAGCATAGGTGTTTTATCTGTTATGCTTCATAACTTCTAGTCCAGCAAATTAGAAATGGGAAAGGGAGGCAAGGAAGGAGGAACATGTATCATACTTTTTAATGACTTTTGATGCTGTAGATAGAAAAATGCTCAATGTGCCCCGGCTTAGAACAGAGCATTTGTTTTCTAAGCACATTATAATGAAAAAATCTATTTATCATCCATTTTCTCATCATCCCATGATGTGGCATTAGATGATTAGAAATTATTTATTATATTTCACTGAAACTATTATCTAATGCCATATCATGGGATGATGAGTAGCATTACTCATAATTTTAATGTGTGTGTGTGTGTGTGAAGGAAAAAGTACATGCAGAGCTATAGTTATAAAGCTAGGGTGGATCTTTTCCACTGGAAAGTCAGTAAACATGGGGGGACTTACTAAGAGGAATGCTTGTAAACTGGGGACAAATTGGCTCATTGCACATTTGAGTGTGCACATCGATTCTAATGACTTTTGTGTGTGTGTGTGTTGTAGTGCTTTATTGATCAAACGAGTAAGGTGACAAATTACAATAGGGTTGAATTTGCCCATCTTGAATCAGGTGACTTTTCTGGATGACCAGAGTTATCACCAAGGAACCTCCCTCTATAGTCAAATTTTACAATAGCTTAATGTACTGTACTGCCATGTGGGCTGCAATTTCTTCTCCATGGTTTGGAAAGGCAATGTGACATGTTCTTACAAAGATTAGTGCATCAGAGCCTGTTCTTCCTATACCAGCATAATGGTTTGTGATGTCTTATTCCTCTAATTCTCACACATAACTTTTATTTAAGAATTTGAACTACTTCCATGCATTCATGATATGATCTATGATTAATTTGTTATAATCAAAAGAACACACCTCAACAAACAAGAAAAAAGAGATGGGTAAGCTACATTTCCTTTCTCCCTAGGATTGGTTTGTCCTTTTCTCTCATTTTTTCTGCATCGGGGCTCGAATAGGGAAATTTTGCTTGATCAGATATAACTAGCCAGGCTGTAAACTCGAATTGAGCCCAAGCCCTCATTTTTAAATAGCTGTTAAGACAGTCTTCAATTCATTTTCTACATAACATCAACAAATACATAGAAAGCTGTAGACTTTTGGCAAACACATAGTACTAAACTTTCTAGGAAACTTCCAAGCAAATTCTTCTTTTGAAATGGAGGTTAATTGCGCGCAGTTGTCAAAGAAAATGATGGAGATATTTCCTTGACATATCATGGCAATAGAAACATTGACCTCCTTTGTTCTGTTTGGAGCCAGAACGTCTGCAGATTCCATGCCCTGTCACTGTACTGCCATGTCACGGTGCCTATAGCATGATCAATAATACCAAGAAATTTTCAGCATAAGATGTCATTTGATTTGTAGCATTTGAAAATTGAGACCCAAAAGAGTGAAAAACTTGGCAGGTTTTGAAGATAAGTTTTAATTCAAAATTCTCATCTCATTATTACAACTTTTTCAAATTTCCTTACAAAATATAATATATAATAAACAATTTAATTTTTTCAAATTTCAATTCAACTTTTCAAATTTCAAAACAATAATAATATTAAAAAATAATATTTTAAACTTTTATCTCAACTTAAAATTCTCATCTCACTTGACAAGTCTACTAAAATAAATTCTTATATGTTAACATCATCGGTACAGATCCAACCACAAAAATCCACAGAAAATGCTTATTGCAAGCGCTTGAGGTAAACAGCGCACAGTCGGCGTCATTTAATAATTTTTTTTCTCTTTCTTTTATTCTCTTCGTGTCAATTCGTCAATTCTCCCTTTTTTTTTTCTAATCAATTTTAAGTGTTTATATAAACTCTTTCGCAGATGCGCTTCACGTTGGCCTTCTCCCATGCCTCCTATCATCTAGTTGACTTTCTTTCTGTATATCACTTTAAAGAATGATGCCACTATTTGTATTTATTTTATTATAACTTTTATGAAAACTTGTATTTTTTATTTCTTGGTGCATTTTTAGGCATTCTAAACGCTACATCCTTCTTTTGCTCCCATGGCCAACTCAAATTAAGAGAGCTGTGAGAGAGAGAGAGAGAGAGAGAGAGAGAGGATTTAAGAAGAAGGAGAAAAAAAAAAGAAAAAAAAAAAGATGAGGAAGGAAACGAGAAGTATACGAAGAAGGAAATAAATAACTTAAAACTTAAAAATGAAAATATCTAGATTTGTAACTCAGAGATGAGAATGCGATCAAGAGACAAGAAAGCGATTAGGGGTAAAAAAAAAAACAGAGAGATGAAAAAAAAGAAAAGAAGAAGTAGAAAGAGAGAGAAAGAGATTAGGAAAAAAAGAAAAGAAAGATGAAAAAGGATAAAAGAAGCAAGAGAAAAAATCCGGATTAGTATTTATTTTTTACTGTTTTTTTTTTCACTTCGTATGTATATCCGTTTACCTGCTGACTGTACATAGCTAACTGTATCTAGCAATTCTGGGTCACGGATTTTAACAGGGCAGTCAACCTATCACTGCACTAGCCCAAACTGCATGCAATAATTGGTCAAACCGCGTGCAGGCCGTACCTATTGACGTTAACCTTCAGAAAGAAAATTCTTCTGATTTTGTCGGAAGTGTTGAATAAACTCCACGAACGGTTTCGATAATTTACCGTCGTGGAATATTATGCTTTTTAATAAGACTCAGACAAAAGACTAGAGGAACAACTTGTGGAGGTTTTCAAGCCAAAATTTTATTTTTCTTGTTTTTTAGAAGTGATTTTACACACCCAAAAAAACTTTCAATAGTTCAACCAAAAAGAAAGCAACTTTTTCGACAAACAGTGAGGCAAGTTTGGAGTCGCCAATAGCAAACAGGATCTATACATTCATTCGAAAGCCATAAAGCATGTGGGGAGGTCAATTTTGAGCAAAACATGGGACAGCTCACACGATCACATGCCATAAATTCAGTGAACCAAAAAGTCCAGAACGGCATTTCGTGTTGACTACGTACAGAGCCAGCCTCCTGCTTTGGGTCCAAGTCTCTGCAAATTTTCTCAAGCTTTCAAGCTCAAGCTCTCTGGTCCAATTGTAGCTTGTTTTATTGTAAATTTTCAGATTTTGAAAAGGAAAGTCTACGGGTGAGCGACTGGATGGGTGGGTGGGTGGATTTGCGCGTGAATTAAAGTCCCGCCACTTTGCCGAAGGAACCAACAGATTTTCGAAACAACGACAGGTTTGCAATGATAGAGTTTCCCACTCAAAACCCCCCATTTTCAGGGGAATTGAGAGATATGGAAGGAAGGTTCAGTCTGAACACTTAAAAAGTTTTGCTGGAACTGTGCCTTTCATTCACCATATCCTCCTCATGTATGTAATAAACCTTGACCATATTGATCCCCGAGGAACACCTTCTAGCTGGGTGGGCATGATTCGGTTCGTTCTTCACACAAACATGAAACATCCCCTCTTTAAAAATAATATCTGGATTTGAATCATGGCAAACCAAGTGCAGTTACATCCTTTGAGGTTTAAAGAAGCTTTATCTGAACGTTCGGAGAAGTCAATGCTCTCATGGATTGCCTGTGAGATATTCATATTGGGCGTAAAATCAAATTTGGACAGCTTGCTATAGACTATATAAGATAAGGATCAACGTGTTTGATCTCATTATTACAATTTTTTTAAATTTTTACATAAAATATAATAAATAATTCAATCTTTTTAAATCTTAAAATAATAATAATATTAAAAAAAATATTTTAATAATATTTTATTCTACTTTCAATTTTCATTTAAAACTAATTCATCTTATCTCACTATCTAAAACGCATGTAGAGCAAAAAGAAGGATTATAAATCATGAAAAAGGAATATTCAAAGAAAAAGATATTGGAGAAACGGATAAACGAACATGTTTTACACTTTTACCTTTTGAGAGAATCACCATTTTAACTTCATTGATTTTCATGTGAAAATATCTTTTAGATTCCACCATATGGTGCTGATCATCCTATACCTTTTGGACACTAAGATTGTGCATGTGCGATCCATATGATTATTAACGTGAAAACTTGATAATAAGTTGGACATTAATCACATGATCAAGTTGAATCAAAGCCTGCATAATGTGTATATTGACCTTTATCCTTTCCTGGAGTTTTACCTCGTTTGTTAATACAATTCAGATCAGGCAAAAAGGTACGTAGGACTACAGCGAAAAGATGGATTGTAATTATGAGAAATGAATATTTAAAGAGAGATATTGGAAAAGGCTGATGGACGAATCCTTTTTACATTTTGTGAGAATCACATTTTTAACTTCATTGGCTTTCATATGAAAATATCGTTCAGATTCCACCATATGGTGCTGATCATCCTATACCTTTTAGACACTAAGATTGTGCACGTGAGATCCATATGATTATTAATGTGAAAACTTGATAATAAGTTGGACATGAATCACATGATCAAGTTGAATCAAAGCATGCATGATGTGTATATTGACCTTTATCATTTCCCAGAATTTCTAAGAGGAGGTGAAATTGGTAGTGTTATTTCATTTTTAAACTCATAACACATATAAAATTAAATTTTTTTAAAAAATTAAATTAAATTCTATAAATAATTTATTATATGTGTTATCACACTTCTTTATAAATATATATATATATATATTTATATTTTATTGTAGTTATTATGGAGTTATTTGTTTGCGTGATAATTATATGGTAGTTAATAGAATATTTTTAATAAAAATAAAAAATTTTATTTATTATTATACAATAATATCACTTAAATAAATTGTGAAAATTTTTCACTAGAGACAAATTTGGTCAACGCTATTGAAAATTGCAAAGCAATTGCAAATGCTTTGGAAGGAATCTAAAGGCGCCCCTAATCTAATTTCTAAGCAAAATGACGAAAAGAAGCAACAAAAATAGATTCAAAGTTCACAAAAAAATATCAAAAAAAAGGGATTCAAAGTCTACGTGACTACGACCTAACGTTTCAAGTGGAGCAGCCGTTCAGAGTTAGCAAATTGTGTGAACTTCATGCATTTAATTTGAAAAAAAAATAGGATATGTCATTTAAAAAAAATAATCTTTTCATATAGATCTTAAACTTCTTGATTTTTTTAAAAATAAAAATATGCAAAACTTATTCATTTTAAAACTGCAATTTTATCGAACTTCAATTTGACTCTACTCTCCTCTATTCATTGTTTATCGTCATGTGAGCTTCAAAATTGTTATAGCACGTTATCCATCCTTAATTAGCGTTTATACTATTAATCATCAGGAGTCATCCTAGGGAAAGTAAACGGCAAGTACTCTGGAGGAATCCCTATCATTAAGGGTGTGTTTGAATAGTAAGTTGAATTCAGATATTTTATAAATAATAATAAAAAAATATTAAATAATAATATAAAATAATAATAAGATAATAAATAATAAAATTATGAGTATATATTTTTTTATTTGTTGCTACTGAATCATTGACCATATCTATCAAAGCTGCACAACTCTAGGGCCCCAGGCAGCTTTATTTTGAGTAATCATTGACCAAATCCCAATTTCTAGACTCATATTGAGTTGATAAACTAGAAAACCATTACTCTGAGTAACTGATTTATTTTGAGTTCTTTTAAGTATTGAGATTTTACAATTAAAATATATTTTTTTATTTATTTAAAATAGTAAAACAATTCAAATATATCATATTTTATTTTTATTAATTTTAAATTTTATTTTTTAAATTAAATTATATTCGATTTTTTAAATATTTTTTAATAAACGGGTTTTAAGCGAAAAAAGTGTAAAGGAAAATGATATGTCAATATCACATTGAAATTAGAGAAATACTATTCTCACATAAAATTTATACCTAAAATTTATTTTTTCTTTTTACTTAATAATTAAGAAAATATTTTATAATAATTTATAAATTTTATTATTTTTTAAAAAACATTTAAAATGATTAAAAATATATAGATAAATAAAAATTTTAAAAAAATGAAAATATGACTCACACTATTCGGTACCGAATTTTCGGTAAGCGTCGCATCACTCTTGAAGTCTGGAAAGCGAGCAAAGTCGTGGGCACGTTGGAAAAAAATGGACCACTACCATTACATTATCATTCACTCCCTAACGTTAAATGGCCATAGGCAGTTGATCTAATGGGATGGAATAATTATGCATTTTTAGTTAGATAAATATTTGAAAAGATTACATAAGAATAAATTTATAAAATAACGTAAGTTAATATGATATGTCATATTATAAAGTTATTCTTATCTTAAAATAAATCTAACGAGCTACATTATTTTTTTTAATTTATTTTTATATAATCTCTTTATATCTGTAGTACTTCTTAACAGTATGTATTCAAATATAGATCTATACAGATTTTTAAACTGAACAGATATCTGTCTAGATAAAACTAGTTACAACTTGAGTGAGTGTCCTGTTCTAAACACCTTGAGTGTAATCGATATCCAGATTTAACTCAACTTTTTTCTAACTCTAGTTTTATTTTTTAAACTTTAGTTTTTTGTATACCCATTTTGCATGTATAAAAACAACGTTATTTTGAAGCAAAAATTATATTTAAAAAAAATACTCAGTTACATATAACCAGATCCATAATCGTATCCGGACAGATAACCATCCAAATTTACCAGGATTCCCATGCTTCGGACCAGACCACACCTCCTAGTACTTCTCGTTTAGACGTGGGCAGAGATTATGTGTTAGAAAATTATGGAAAGTAGAAGACAACCATCATATATTTATGACAATTAACTTAAGGCCTTGTTTGTTTACACAAAATTAAAAATCTCATATCATCTCATTTCAACTCATCATTATACATTTTTCAAATCTCCATACAAAATATAATAAACAATTTTACTTTTTCAAATCCCAATATAAAATTAATATTATAAAATTATATTATAACAATATTTTATTCATTACTATTTAAAATATCTCATATCATCTCATCTCATCTGTGTAACTAAACGGGGCCTTAATGGTTTGTCTTTGAACCGTTCTACAATTAGTTTAGGGATGGCTGCAGGAGAGAGGTATGATTCACCACCGGATTATGTACCCAGCGGCTGGCATGTAGTGATCAAATGCTTCTGCGAATGGGATGAGAGCTTGTGGAGTAGATCAAGTATTCAACTTTGTTGGCATCATAAAAAAGAACGGCGCTACAGGCACCGCTGGTGGCTGGAGCCACCGTTAAGTTAAAAAAAATTTTGGTTTTTTGATTTTTTTTTAAATCATTTTTTTATACTTTTAATATAAAAAATTTATAATAATATTAAACAAAATTTTCTTAATTACTAAGTAAAAGAAAAAAATTTTATTTTGTTTAGCCAGCGGTGGCCTCGAGCAGGAGCCACCAGCGGTTGCCTTAGACTTTTCCCATAAAAAAAATGGGAGACATTGACATGTGATATAAGTTTTACATGTTTTTTTTTATGTTCTTTAAACGATTTAAACAATTTATATATCGGTTTGCAATTAATGTTGTAGCTTTTTTTTTATATAATAATTTTAATAATTTAAGAATGCAGTGTAAATGATAATTTGACAGGGTTTCTTGTTTTACATTTTGACTTTTTTTCCCTTAGTATTAAGCATTAATGATCATAAGATCCCCTCCTTTATTTAAAATGTTAGTGTTTAGTTAAATTTTGGCTAACTTAAATAAAAGTAGTATGTATTGAAGTAGTTAAAACTTCTTGACTTTTGAGTTACAGTAATTTTATTTATTTTTCTAAATTTGTACGGCCTCTATTTATTTTTAAAATAATATTTTATTTTAAAAATATTTTCAAATGTGTTTGTTGGATAATTAAATTGAAAAAAATAGTTAAAAAATAATAATTTTTAATAAAAATTAAATTATTAATTAATATATAGAATATATTTGTAAAATAAAAAAAATTAAAAATTATTATTGAAGTATATAATGTTGTATTATTATTAAAACTTTAAGATTAATAGTCTAATATAAATTAATATCCCTATTGATTTTACTTTAGTCAAAACCTCAATTTTTAATCAAATTTTCAACAAATTTTGAACTTTGACAATGCCATTACCTTCAAAAAAAAGTTGCTGAATGCTGGGCGCTGCTGGCTTGGCGAGGGCCGGTTTCCTGGAAATTCCGGCGGATATCCTATATTTATTTATCTATTTATGAAATTCGCTGGCTTAACTGTTTCGTAGAAAAGATTTCTCGAAGTCAAACCAAAACACACATCACCTTCAACTCGGGCTCACACCCCATCCCCCCCGCCCCACCCCCCCCTCTCACAAACGTCTTTATATACAAAGACCCATTTCGACATTTGGTGAGCTGAAACTTGCAATATATTCAAACTTTCTTCTGCCATTTCTCCTTGCCAGGTTTCTGCAATTCACTGCAGTGCACACAGCTATGGGAACTCAAGCTCCGACTCACCAGGAGTCATACGACCGCGCTGACGTAAGTCTCTCTCTCTCTCTACACGAAAGTTCAGAACTTTGCAAAATTACTGGAGTTCTGTGTTTATATTGTTGTTTCTTTTATCCACGTTTCTGATCTGTCGCATATATATATATATATATTCCATTTGATTGCATGGATTACATAAAAATAATGACAATATTGGGATATTTATTAATTTTGTCCACTAATTAGACGATCCCTCTTTTATCAAAATGTAAGCTAGCGATAATGTAACTTTCACATCCCAAACTTCAACAAGTATTACAGCACCTTTCAAAAAAAAAAAAAAAAACAAGTATTACAGCAAATAATTTCGAGGCGTACGTAGTTTTTTCCGAGTTTCTGAAATGATATATACAGAGACTGAAAGGATTTGGGGTAATTTCATTGGCCAGGGAAAATATTCTTTTTTTTCCTTTTTATTTTTTTTTAATTTTTAATTTGTGGGGATAATGAAACTAGTTAGTAACTTAGTTCTAAGCCTTCATAGTTCTTTTTTATTTGTTATTTTTCACAGAATGAGCCGAAAATGGTTTTCCATACCAAAGGCTCAGAGTCTAGAGACAATACGGAAACTGGTTTTCCGTACCAAAGGGTTAAGTCTGATCAGAGACAGTACATGGGTAGGAGACAACCTCTAGTAAAATCGAAAACTATCCCATGTTACATAGCTAGCTTCATCTTGCGCTCCTCTCACTTACGCGTGGGCTCCACATGCAGGCTACATGTGATTTTTAAGGACCACATCATGCTTCCCGGACTTTTGCTTCAATCCAGCTTATTTATTTTGTTATCTTTCTTTTTGGACTTGCCTTCAAACAAGTTGACAAAAACTCTAATTTTATGAGCTGGCAATTTGATGCTCAATGTAATTATTCTTTTATATTGTGCTTTATGGCAACTTGTACTGAAGTTGTTTGCATAGATGCGTTTTAAAGCCAGGTCATAGTCGGTCGTACCTTCTTTTAGGGAGTAAGGCGGTGATCTTGGTACAGTTTGGTTTCTAATTTCACACTGCATGCACCCAATTCCATGTGGCTTCGTTGGAACTTGGAAATTCCTTAAATCATGTCTGGTCCACATGAATATACCAATTAGAGACCAAAATTAATAGGAAAAATATATTTTTAAGCTGTCGTGTACATACAGCACACTTAGTAAAATACTTACATGAATTAATTTGATTTGAAAAACAAATTTTAAAATTTGAATCTTACAAATCAAATTTTATCATTTAAGTAATGTAGGTGAAGTGTTCTACACACTGACTTAAGAGTAGAATAACTCAAACCAATAATATCTTTAGCATCCATGTTCTTCTTTCTTTCTTCAGAAGTTTCATATAAAAGCAATGCATACACCCAATTCCATGTGCCTTAGTTGGAATTTGGAAATTCCTTTACCATATTGGGTCGACGTGAATATACCAATTTTAATACGGTTTTTAGCAGAACCATTCTCTTTTTGTCTTCAGCAGTTTCATGTAAAAGCAAACTTACAATTGGAAAGTTGGGCAGTAGGTGCACCGAATATTTTAAGGAAAGTTACTAGGTTGGTTGGAGTGGAAAAGTTATTGGAGGCTTTTTATCAACTATCTTTAGTAGCCACTTATAAAAAGAATATCAACTATCTTTGAGGAGCTGGACCATACTAGGTGGCTGAGGATGTTAGTTTATACATAAGAAGCCAATGAAGAATTTCAACGCCATGGCCAATATATAACGTGTGCTGAATGAGTTTGAACAAACCACTTGGTTGGTTTCGCTAGGTACCCAACAGGAGGCGATTTCTACGTGATGAGCACAAATTGAAAACAAACTGTGGTCTATATACCTTCTGACAAATAAAGTTGAGAACTTGTAATGGCCTTCTTTGTTTGTTACCCTCCAAAGATTTGGGGAATTTCTGCTGTCAACGTCATTAGAATGATCATAATATTCCACATACCCAATAACTAAGTCATTACGAATGAGCTCCAATTTATAGGGAAACAAAAGGCAAGCATATTTTTCTGTCCATGATTGATGTTCATTGTTCACCGACTTCAACTGTATTGGATTTATTTATTAACTGCAAAAACTGTCCTGTTTTGCTGTCTTATTAGTTCCACATTGCTGATTTAATCAGCATGAATAAAAGTGTGCTAACTGTTTAATTATTATTGTGTTTGGAATGGTCTTTACGTTGTCATTGATGCTGATGAAGAATTGTCTAATTATCGAGTACAGATTGAAGAGAAATTAGCGAAGCAGAAGGCAATTGATGACTGGCTTCCAATTACTTCATCGAGGAATGCAAAATGGTGGTATTCAGCTTTCCACAATGTCACTGCCATGGTTGGAGCTGGTGTTCTCAGTCTCCCTTACGCCATGTCAGAGCTTGGATGGTAAGTTTAAATTATAGTTTCCATAAGATTTAGTTAGAGAATTGCTTCTTAAATTGCTTCAAAGGATATCATTTGCAGTAGAATGTCCAATTATATTGAGTTTTGCTTTCATCAATTTCAGGGGTCCTGGGGTGGTTGTGCTAGTCCTATCATGGATCATCACTTTGTACACACTATGGCAAATGGTTGAGATGCACGAGATGGTACCTGGGAGACGGTTTGATAGATACCATGAACTTGGTCAGTATGCCTTCGGTGAAAAACTTGGTCTCTATATTGTGGTGCCCCAACAACTTATCGTTGAGGTTGGTGTGAACATAGTGTATATGGTCACGGGTGGAAAATCATTGAAGAAGTTCCATGATACGGTCTGTCCACATTGTAAAAGCATCAAATTAACGTACTTCATTATGATTTTTGCCTCTGTTCACTTTGTGCTCTCCCATCTCCCCAACTTCAACTCCATCTCAGGTGTCTCTTTGGCCGCAGCAGTCATGTCCTTAAGGTACACATGCATTTTGTTTCTCTAATCGAAGTGCCAAATTTCGTTGCAAGCAATGACAAAATTGATTCTAATCCCAACAGCTCTCTGAAAAGCAATTGAAAGTAGGAAGATAAGAAAAAGTGAACAGAAGTGGGATAGATACTGATGTGTATTTGTTATGCTATTTGGCAGTTACTCTACCATTGCTTGGGGAGCTTCTGTTGACAAAGGTGTTAAGCCAGATGTGCAGTACGGCTATAAAGCCAAGTCTACTTCTGGAACAGTCTTCAACTTCTTTAATGCCTTGGGTGATGTGGCTTTTGCCTATGCTGGGCACAATGTGGTACTCGAGATCCAAGCAACAATCCCGTCTACACCTGAAAAGCCGTCCAAAGGGCCCATGTGGAGAGGAGTCGTTGTTGCCTATATAGTTGTGGCTTTGTGCTACTTCCCTGTTGCCCTTATTGGTTATTGGATGTTCGGAAATTCAGTAGAAGATAATATTCTCATGTCATTGCAGAAGCCTAGGTGGCTTATCGCAATGGCTAACATGTTTGTCGTCATCCATGTTATTGGAAGCTATCAGGTGATGTTCAAACTCTCGTGTATATTTTCTCGGAATAATCAATGTTGCTTTCCTAAAGAACTTCAGCTTTTATCTGTTAATGTAGATATATGCAATGCCAGTGTTTGACATGATAGAAACTGTATTGATAAAGAAATTGCATTTCAAGCCAAGTGGTATTCTTCGTTTCGTTTCACGCACTGTATATGTGGGTAAGTAAACTCCTCCCTTCCATCACCCTTTCTTTCCATTTACATATGCCTTTGAGTTATGACAAGACAAGGTGGTAGGATCCCAAACCACCAGTTCCTTTGAACTCAAGTTGATAAAACATTTTTCTATTGCAGCATTTACTATGTTCATCGGCATTACCTTCCCTTTCTTTGGGGGTCTTCTTGGATTTTTTGGAGGGTTTGCGTTTGCCCCAACTACATACTTTGTAAGCCACATTCTGTTTTAATATTGATGCTATTCCTAGTTTTAGCACAATATTATTTGTAAATTTTGCTTTAATACTTGCCATCTGAGAAAAGAGACTTCACATGGATCTTACTCTCTCTCTTTTTATTTTTTTTTTTAAATTCCTCAGCTCCCTTGCATCATGTGGCTTGCCATATACAAACCAAGGAAGTTCAGCTTGTCTTGGTGGGCTAACTGGGTATATGCAACTTGACTCATGTTTCATTGTCCCCCACTGTCTTTTGATCTGCTTAGTTTTGTTGATCTTATTTGGTCTCAATCATTTCAGATCTGCATCATACTTGGCGCTCTTTTGATGATTGTATCACCTATTGGAGGGCTGAGGACTATCATTCTTCAAGCCAAGAATTATCAATTTTACTCTTAAAGGCATCCCCCTAGCCAAAGAAGTATTAGGTCACTGCAGATACAATCTTTAGAGATAAAAGGGAAGCCAATATGCTACCAAACTAAATGTTTCGACTGCGTTTGGTAATCATTGTGGCACTAATAGGTTGTTGTCAGAATTTGAAGTATTGATACAATGCTATAGTGCTATGTCTGTGGAGAAGGAAATTCTGGGCATAGAACAGACTCAAAGGGGAACTTCTACAGGCCTTGCATTGTTTTCTTTGTCATTTTGCTTTGTACACGTGTATCACCCATCTCGTTGTGATCTTTTATGCGTTTCAAAGTTGGTAGGTGTTTCGTGCTTGCTAAATGCAATTATGTACGAGAGAAGGAATTTGTGAAGTAATTATAGCTTATGGACCTGGTGTCTTCTTGCTTTCTTGCAGCATTTTGGCACATGTAGTTTGGTGTTTTCTTCGTTTGCAATACATCCATCTTATTTACTTTTTAAATTCCCTAAAGGAAGCATGAACCTCAAATCATGCATAATGGAACCAAGAAAGAGAAAATTTTCAAGCTTCTTTCTTCACACATAGTTAAATGGAAATCTTGGAATAATAAACGATTTCGGACTCCTCTGGTTCTAATTAGTTTTATACTATGAATCTAAATCACAACATGGCTAAGATCAGAGAACTAGACAAATTAAGGAACCAAATGAGCACTACTAGAGAGAGAATAAAGCATTGTCCTAGGTTGGACCTCCAAACTGCAAGACGATAAATAGAAGAGTGCAATTTAACTTAATACAGCAATAGTTGCAACCATATGCGGGATCCAAACAAAGATCAATGTTCTTAGAATGAATAGAGTTTTGTACATGATTGCTCTTTGGTTGAATAAATTAAGTGACAGAAATTTGGGACGGCACCTGCACAAAAAGACTCGAAAGGTAGGATAAAATCTCTAAATGCAGACGCATAGGAAAGACCAGTAACGCAAAAGGGGTGCTTATGTTATTGTTATTATTATGCTTTAGCCGTTAGATGTCAAAAGCTTTAGAATTCACCCAATCTATTATGTGATTTTTGTCGTAAATGTCGTGCCAAACAAAAATGTCACCTTCAGGAATTCCTGTGTCATCCGGAGGCCAAGACTAGTTTTCTTCTTGAATTCTCCGTATTTGCACAGCTTGAGTTGCCTATATATATAGTGCTTTTCGTGACTTCGTCTTTTGTTGTGTGTGTCAACAGTGTCATCTTCTCCAACAAAACTTTGCGGTGTTTTCTGTGTGCTGCAATGAACGTTGAGGATACCCCTGATGAAAATGAAAATACGAAAATCATCAGAAATGTAACTCTCTCATCAGTGGAACTGTGATGTATTTTCATGAAACTTTAATCCGTAATTTAATATGGAGAAACTACCGAGGCCTATCAGTTGATGGGAGGAAGGGTGACTGGGATGGGATTGATTTGGCTTTTGAACTTTGCGTAAGAGATGTGTTTTCATTTATTAAAGGTTGATGAACGTACAAAAGAACAGAAGGAGATCGACGATTGGCTTCCAATCACATCTTCGAGGAACACAAAATGGTGGTACTCTGCTTTCCACAATGTCACTGCCATGGTTGGAGCAGGTGTCTTGAGTCTTCCATATGCCATGGCCAATCTAGGATGGTATGTCCGAAACAAAGCAACACATCCAAAAATTGGCAAAGTTAGTGTATCATTTTCTGAGACTGCCTT
Source organism: Carya cathayensis (assembly GCA_011037825.1). Classification (NCBI taxonomy): domain Eukaryota; kingdom Viridiplantae; phylum Streptophyta; class Magnoliopsida; order Fagales; family Juglandaceae; genus Carya; species Carya cathayensis. The sequence goes on from QGSO01000206.1 coordinate 1,906,256, forward strand.
ATTGATTGATATAGTTATGATGTGCTTTAAGTATATATGTTTCAACATAATTACATCATCCCTAGAATTTTATAAGAGTATAACTGGAATAGAAATCCTGTTCAGAATTGATAAAAGTAACAGTTCTGCTGAGGATGCTTGCTATTCAGACTCCATCAGTCTCTGTATTCTGAAAGAGTCGACCTGGTCTTCGCGCTGTTTTTCTATCTTTTTCATTTTAGGGGTCCTGGGGTAGTCATCCTGATACTCTCATGTATAATCACTTTATACACCCGATGGCAAATGGTTGAAATGCATGAAATGATTCCAGGAAAACGGTTTGATAGGTACCATGAACTGGGCAACAAGCCTTTGGCGAAAAGCTTGGTCTGTGCATTGTGGTACCGCAACAACTCATTTGCGAAGTAGGAGTGGACATTGTGTATATGTTCACAGGAGGGAAATCGCTGCAAAAGGTCCATAAAATACTTTGCAAAGATTGCAAATCAATCAAAACTACCTACTTCATTATGATTTTTGCTTCGGTTCATTTTGTCCTCTCCCACCTCCCAAACTTCAACTCCATCTCTGGGGTCTCGCTGGCGGCAGCGGTGATGTCTTTGAGGTAATCTCAGTCCTCTGGCAGTGAAATAATGCAAGTATCTGAATAAAAACAAAAAAAGGAGGAAAATGAACTTGATCCAAGGAGTTATACGGAAATCTAATGTCTACTTAATTAGAAACTGAAACCTATCAATGTCAAAGGCGAAAAAATTATAATAATAAACCAAACAAACATACAAATTTCACAGCAAAGAGTTCCCACAAGCAAAATACAATTCAAACTTTCATTTATTTGAGCTAAAATAACATTGTCTGCTAATATGGTTGTCATGCAGTTACTCTACAATTGCATGGGCAGCTTCCGTCCATAAGGGGGTTCAGGCAGATGTGGATTATGGTTATAAAGCCTCAAGCACGTCAGGAACAGTATTCAACTTCTTCACTGCCTTGGGTGATGTAGCTTTTGCTTATGCCGGACACAGCGTAGTATTAGAGATCCAAGCAACAATCCCTTCTAGGCCTGAGAAACCATCCAAGCTGCCTATGTGGAGAGAAGTGGTGGTTGCCTATGTTATAGTGGCTTTGTGCTACTTCCCAGTTGCTCTCATTGGATATTACATATTCAGAAACAAAGTCGATGATAACATCCTAATCTCATTAGAGAGACCTGAATGGCTTATCGTAGCAGCTAACCTGCTTGTCGTTGTCCATGTCATCGGCAGCTATCAGGTGTGCTTTGCAGTAGAGTAGCTCTTTTCTATAAACAAGTCAGCAAAACAGGTTACTTACCAAGATTTTGCTTCTATTGTCTTAATGTAGATATATGCAATGCCGGTATTTGACATGATAGAAACTTTGTTGGTAAAGAAGATGCATTTTAGACCATTAACAACCCTTCGTTTCATTGCACGCAATTTATATGTTGGTAAGCAAAATTCCCTCTCCATCAGGCAATCAGTGCCTAAGAGCTAAGTAACAACCTCATTGAGTTTTCTTAAACAAATGCTGTCCCATGCTTATTTCTTTTTTTCTTTTTCATTTCAGCATTCACAATGTTTGTAGCCATTACCTTCCCTTTTTTCAGTGGTCTTCTGGGATTCTTTGGAGGATTCGCATTTGCGCCAACAACATACTTCCTAAGCTGCAATCCATCCCTCTAAAAATTAAAAATGAGACGTCATAGATATGAGATTCTTATTCAGTAAAAATGACTTGCAACAAAATATTTCATACAAGTTTTTCCTGTATCATACATTCTTCAGCTCCCCTGCATCATGTGGCTTGCCATTTACAAACCAAAGAAGTTCAGCTTATCTTGTTGTACCAACTGGGTATGTTCAACTTAAATAATGCTTCATTGTCCTCACTGTACTTTCATCAGCTTTAAAATCCAAAATCAGATCATCTAATTTGGCTTGCTGAATTTCAGATCTGCATCATACTGGGCCTCCAGCTGATGATTCTCTCACCTATTGGAGGGCTAAGAAACATCATAATTCAAGCCAAGACCTACAACTTCTACTCTTAAACCACCTCAAACACCAGAGAAGTCAGCTGCTGTTATAAATCAAATAATGTTAGTACATTATATCTGTACTTATCAATTAGATAACCAAACTCTTGATGTGTGTTCTCAGCATGAGTGAAAGACATTATGTATTACTCGTCATATATAAGCATAAACAGCAGAATACTTGCCTTCATTAAGAGAGGGCACAAGGTTCCTCCAATCAACAGCCCCAGAATACTAGCTTGTGCGGAAAAGTGGTTGGTCAGGCAAAAGTCTCAGGTTCAAACGAATGTATTGCTCTATATTGCTGGCATGTTAATTATAATCCATTTCGCATAGGTCTTATACTTCTGTCAGAACTTTGATCTCAAATAACGTTAGCCCCCCCGTTCCAAATAATGTGTCTTGGTTCTAAATGACACGAATGATACTCAAAATACTTCCTGTTTCGTACTAGAGTTACAAGGGACTTCCATTTTTTTTTTTTTTCATTTTTTTGAAGAAAATGGAAAATTATGTAAAAATCGAAGAGCAAAGTACTTCCCTTTTAGGGCGTTCTAAAAAGGAAAGGAAAAGGGAGTATTAATTTTACAAAACTTTCAAAAGGGTACTAAGAAAACAACCATTAGTTCACCTGAAGAACATTTTTCATTTCATCCAAACTACTACGTACAAAGCTGAATGCAAACTGATACATAACCCACCTCCCATTCTGTTTGGGAACGTGCACGATATAGAGCTTAAAAGACACTCTAATTTCAAAACTCCTCCCAAATAAAAATTAAAAATACAGAGGCTAAAATAACAAGAAAAAGTTGCCACTAAAGCATAATTGTTTCTATCTAATTTTCTTTTCCAATTTGCCCGTTCTTTCTCTATATAACTCAACCCACAAGTTTGAAATCCACAATATACTAACAGAAATAGCCGTAAGAACTACAACAATCCAAGAAACCCAGACCCACTTCGGGATCACACTCTTTGCTGCCCCACTCACGTAAAACGCAAACATTTCGTACAGGAAATACGGTCCCACAAGGCCCCTAGCAATCGAGTAAACCGTATAAAAAGGGGGAGACAGGAGGCCGTACATTTTGGCGGCGAATGCAACGTCGTTCTTCCGCGCATTCGCGATGGTCCAAGCGTTCTGGCAGGCGCTGGTGAGCTCTGCGAGGATGAGGAGCACTAGAATGGCGTACGCGCCGTGGGAGACCAGGTAGCGGCAGGTGACGAAGACGAAGAGCGTGGCCAAGTGGTGGGCGATGAAGAGGACGTCCTTGGGGAAGAAGACGATGTAGTGGAGAAGGTCCATTAAGAAGTAGGCAATGCTGAAGTCGAGGACTAAGTTCTGGCGGTCGGTGTTGGGAGAGGCAAAACCGCGGTTTGAGTCCGCGAGTATGGAAAAGGTGGACAAGAGAACCGCGGGTGTGCCGTGGGCAAGGGAGGTAAAGCAGCTGGAAGATTCGGGTCGGATATTGGGGCTCCAATTGCGGAAGACGATGAAGTAGGCAACGAGGTAGATCGTGAAGAACATGAAGAAGAACAGGACGAGTAACGGGATGGGGCAAGCAGCTGAATTTTCCATTTTTTTATGGAATTCAAACTGGAAGTACGGGAAAAAGGAATTCTCCTTAATAAATCAGAAGAACGGAGAAACGAGTGGGAGCGAAAAATTAATGTCTTCTAGGGTTTGTTCAAGGTGTGAATTTTACACACCCTCCGCATATCTCCAGACCCCGACTCCTTATGTAAGATAAGTTAATTTTTTTTACTATCTTTAAATATCTAAAATATCTCTATTATACTTAGATTATTACTATAATTTATTTCAAAAAATAGAGATTATATAAAATAAAATTATAAATTAACATGTCTTCACGAAATCTGTTAGATCTACTTTATAATAAAAGTAACTTTATAATCTGATGTATCTTGTTAAATTATATCAATTTATAAATTTATTTTTTTATAATTTATTTGTAGTTCAAATATTTCTCTTATTATATATTGTAAAAAAAAAACCTTATTCAAATTAATTAATGATGATACTTTTAGGGAATGTTCTAAAAATATGATACGGTATTTTTAATTATGGTTATATTATATTTGCAATTCAAATTAGATAAACAATTTCGGAGGTTTTAATTAAAATTAATACTTTTAATAAAAAAGACATTATCATATTACTCCGTAATAAAATAATTTGAAAAATAGTTTTGTGGTAGTATCATGGTATCAAGTTCTATCCTCAACCAAAGTCTGAAACATCTTCTCAATCTAACGACAAAATTAACGAGGGGATTTAAGCTTTTGTCGGTTCTATGTTTGCCGTTCTCTACTTTTCGTTGCTTTCAGTTGAATAATAAACTTTTCTCCTGAAAAAAGAACGAGCCTTAATTGATGGGGGCAAGCATATTCTCACTACCACAAACCAAACGAACTTGATTTCTATTCTTCTCCCAATTCATTAACGAAGACAAAAGGTTAGTTAATTCATGTCCCTCCTCAATATCATTTACCGGATTACTTGGTGGCTCAACTTCCTCCTCTTCATCCACCTTCATGAGCAAGCCAAGTTGTTCCAAGGGGTTCGAGCCCCCAAAACTTGAAACTACCCAAGCCATCCTGAGAGTGATTTGGGCTTGTCTCGTCTACATAGCTCGGCAATTGCTCAGCAGGGCCACTTCGAAGCATTTCCAAGTCTTCAAGAAACTGTGAATTATCGTTGATTTCAACAGTCTTTTACATCTGCAAGGGTGGTGCTAGAAAATGTTACAACAAAATCCAAAGAGGAATAGTGCCATATACAACATGTGGTTTGTAATGTGCACATTTAGCTGTAGCAATGCCTGTCGTGCTGCTTCCCTCTCGAGCTCCCTCTTCGGTCTGGACTCTACAGCATCTTCTGCTTTTGCTCGCCATCGAGCTTCTTCAGCAGCCTTAGCTTCCATTTGTAACCTTGCCTTTTCTGGATCCCTGACGAAAATAAAAAAAGTTTGTTCACAGGTGTATTAGATTGACCTCGTATAAAAACAATAGCAGACAAATATCATCACAAACATAAAAAGGCATAAAGTCAAACCTTTCCACTGCTCCAATTCCAGCTCCTCCCTTTGATCACGACGCAATTTCTCAGGATCCCACTTCTCAATATCAATCTCAATTTCGTCCTCTCCACACTTCCTTCCATTAGAACTATGCTCCCTCAGGAAATCAATTATATGAATAGGAATTTCTCCAAGCAAAGACTCCAATTGTTTGTCTAAATTGTGCTTTTCCTCATCCACCATTAATATTACACGCTTCATAGGCTTTGGCATATCTTCACGAGGGCCATATTTTGCAGGTAACAGTTGGGCATCAGTCTTGAGTAGTTTCTTCTCAATAGTTTTCCATCTCAAGTCAAAATATTTAGCAAGAGTATCTACCATTAAGTGGACATTATTTCCAGATTATAGGTCATCGCATTGTTGAAAGTAAACTTTACATCAGCATGAAAATCCAAAAGGTTGGAGTAAGCTCCTGAAGCTAACTTGGTCTTTATCATCCCCAAATCCATAGGGTGCTTAAAAACAGCGTGATAATCTGGAATATTCAACTTCTCTACCTCAACAGGTGTGTTGAAAACCCAAGCATACTGGTGAGACATTAATCGCTTCAACAGAGCCTCACACTGTTTCATCAAAATTACATTTGCAGTGCTTGGTGCGGACTCAAAGCTGCCGGACATACTGCGATTCCATCCCTTTTGCTTAGGACCTGTAGGATTCAATTTCTTTCCCATTCCATGACATGGATTATTCAATTTCTTTTCTTTTGCATATGTTTTAAAGGAAATTTTATTTACCTTATTTTCATCTTGTTTTTATCTTAACACAACGAGCTAAACTGCCTATCAATATTTAATTTTTAAATATAAAAAATCCCACAACAGGGCTAGACGATGAAAAAGTCATTCTCAACTTATCGAGATAGCTCAAGTCTCGATAAAGCAGTCTGAAGCCCACAATGAAGATCTAAAATGGTGGTATGATGTCCGTACGTACACGGAATTGTCTCGACCAAACCTCATGATACTTTTCACTTGTGTTTTGCGAGTCTGAGACCTTACTTTGCGACTACTTTTACTAGTCCTTAAAAATAAAGACAGGAGGTGTCCTGTTACAGTGAAACTGGAGGCAAGCCGGATCCCTCAACAAAATATCATGAAAGTCTCCTCAATCTGAAAGTTTATCTTAAAGAAAAAATAACTAGCATAGGGCGTACCTACGGATTGTTTAGAGAGCATAAACACTATAATTGAAGTATTTTATAATTTCTTTCTATATAATAAAGGTCAGAGACTCATTTACATGAAGAATACAATATTTTTGAAACCCCCGTTCTAAGATTGAAGATTATCTATGTATTCTTATAATAGTCGTTCAGGAGTCACTTTCCCTAAGATCTCCGATCTCTTTTATTGTGGCTTTGTAAGTAGTAAGTGAGAAAATCAATTTTATATCAATCTTACCTTACTACCTTACGTGTCTAATTCTTCATGTCTAACTTAATTGTCTTTCTCTCTTTGCTTTTACCTTTTGTCTTGTCACATCTTTATCTTTTTTTTCTTATTTTTTTTTATAGTGGTCCTTTAATAGAATAGACTTAGAATTTCAACCCCAAGCCCATCACCTTTACTGGACCTCATGAGTCAGGTTGTCATTGGTCCAAACCTGCAAGGGATCCCCCCAATAGCTCTGGGCGAACTCTTGACCCATATGAGTTGGAGGCAACTACCCATGGTGAGATGGGACGTGGCAGGAACAGCGCGGGAAATCTCAATTGGAGGAAAGGCAGAGAAACACGCCAAGAAGAAGGGACAGAACTGAGCAATAATACTAAAAGACCACGCCGCATTTAATGAAGACACCAGACAGCCACGTCGTATTAAATGATTAACACCAGAAGATCACACCGCATTAAAGACAGCATGGCGGTGGAGTCTCTGAAGAGGCCTCTTTCTTTCCCAGAACGCAGGATATGGCCTCCTGACGAGAGGAACCGAGTATAAAGAGACATCCAGAATTACGAGGTAAATGAATTGATCCTTGAGAACAAATTGTTATTAGACTTCTACATTTTCCTTTGAAGCATTTCTGAGAGAAAACGACCGACTTAGGTATCGGAAGCTCCTCGAGCTACCAAGAGCCACCCATTTTTCCCATTGTAGGAGACTGATCGAGCAAAAGTCCAAACCCACTGAGTAACTTTGCCCAAAAATATACGAAACGCGACATTAACAATGAGTATAGTACATTTCTCTTATTTTGATCTTGTCATGGTGTGGCTAATTGATCACCATATTATATATACCATATTATATATATTTATATTTATATCATTGTGCTAGTTTTGAGTTAGATGTACGTAACGGGAATATATGAAAATCATTAAAGGGTCTGTGATCTAGTTTCCATGCTACAGTGGGAGTGATGACTCAGTCAGTGTTGTTAATTACTCTTTCACATCTATCCTCTTTGTAGAAAAACTATATTAGCCCATATATAATTACTTGATTAGCAAGCCTAGCTTTAACGTGAGAGTCTCTGCTGACCAGTCAGTGTCTTCGCACTTTACTTAGGGGTGTAAATTTTAACCCGCAAATCGGAAAACCGGCCCGGACCGGACTGGTTGTGCCAGTTTTGGACTAGTCCGGTCTGGGACCGGTTTCATAAAATGAAAAATCGGCCGGAACCGGTCCAATTTCGGTTCTGATCATTTTTAGACCGGACTGGTACTATTCAATATATTTTTATTTATTTAATATCATATATTATATATCTTATATTATATATAATTTTTATATATAATATATAATAATATAAATTATAATTATATATAAGATAATGTTATTATAATTTATAAAATAAAATTTTAATCTTAAACATGAAAATTTTATTGATCATATGCTTTAAGTATATAATATTATAAATATATATTATTTATTAATAACATTTTATCATAGATTCATAAGATGTAAGAACCAAAAAAAAAAATCACTCAAATAGTATTACTAAATTTTGATGGCCTTATACACTTAAAACTCATTATATTTTTTTTAGTACATAAGACATTAGTAGATAAATATCTATACTAATAGCATAATTTTTTTACATAGTAGATTTTTTTTTACATAGTAGTTTTTTTATATAGCAGTTTTTTTTATAGCAGAATTTTTTGACATAGCAGTTTTTTTTTAAACAAATTTTTAATGATAAATATGTATTTTATTAAAACCGGAAACCGGTAAAACCGAAGTACCGGTTTAGGAGGGTAACCGGTTCGTAATCGGTTTTAAAAAATGTAAAACCGGTGCCTACCGGTTCGGTCCTAGATTTTGTCCAAAACCGGACCGAACCAGACTGGTTACACCCCTAACTTTACTGCCTGGTGCTTTAATTTTATTTTTTTTGAAATAGACTTCAATTCAATTCATGAATGAAGGAAGTTACAGTTGTAACTAATAAGTCCGGGAACAAGCCTTGATTACAAGCTAACTACTCATCGGTTATAAGCTCCCCCATACACAACTTTCATTGTGCTGGACACTGTCTAAAAACTTCATAAAAACTCTCCAATGACACAGCTCTTCTGAGATGCGAAACTCTGTAAAAACATAGGTGTCTATCTCAGCTTGTCTGTGAGAAAAAATAACTCATAACACCCCCACCCTTCAAAGGAGGAGGGGGATTTTTCACTCTCATCCTTTAAAGAAAGATAAGGACTCACTATCATTCTCCTCCAAAAGAGGAAAGGGAATTGCCTATTTCAAATTATTCTCATTTAAACCTAATAGACATGACAAAATAAAATAAACTCAACTGAAAAAGAAAAAGAAAAACAGTGCGCCATAGTCATCGAATGCCCACAATGTACACCCATCCATTATCTGCACTTTAATGCCCACGCAGCTCCCCACTTTTGTCGCCCACTATCCCTGCTACCCATAACTGCCGCAGCCCTTTTCTACATCTTGCCATAACCTGCAACCAGCAAGCATGACTTAGCGAACGGATGCCTCAACGGACTAAACATCTCCATTAAAACAGCCACTGGAAGCATACAGCCACCGAAAGCCCTTATCACAAACTAAACAACAAACCAACAACTAAACCAACCAAATTTAAGCACCCAGAAACAGACCAAACAGAAGGGCTCAGCCACCGTACCTCTTATTACATTCTGAAAGAAAACTGACGAAAAAACTAACCCACAATAAAATGACCATGAAAAACTAGAACAAGACTGTAAAACGAGTAAGTCTGAAAACAAAAAAACAATTCGAAACTATAAGCACTGTCGCTGACCCCCTCCGCCCCAGAAAAGACACCTTATCCCCTCATGTACATTGGCATGCATCCGAAAGTCTCTTCTGTTTTCCATGGATAAAACAGAGGCCTTAACCCCGCGGAAGCACACCAATGCTATATACAACCTTCGCCTCCTAAGAGCAAGCCACTCTACCCCGCTCACACTGTAAAACCTCCCACGCATCCTCTCAGCAGACCGTTCTTCCAGACAACCCCACATACGTCTCCCAATCATACTTACTTCATTTTATACGTATGGAAGGTAACGCCTCTCAGTCGAAACAGTCAGGAATACCGGATAAAGTCTTTGATTTTCAGCCACCCAAAACCACGGCCATACGAAGTCGAGTTCCTCTACCTCCATCGTGTAAAATCTCCCTGCCCAGCTACGTGAAATATGGTTGAGAACTCGGGAACCAAACCTAGTGGTGGCCATCCATCCCCTCAAAGTTGTGGCCAACAACTTTTATTATCAATCTAAAAACACGAAAAACAAACACAGGAACGAGAGATCTAAAAACAAACTGGAAAAGAGAGAGGAGGGAGGCTCCCACCTCCCTCTAACGGTTTCGCTGGACTTGTTTCCTAGAGAGAAGGGAGACTTTCTCTCACTAAAAAACCTTGAATATGGAAGTATCAGAATCATCAGACTAAAGAATGCCTGGTGCTTTAATTTAATTATATACATTGGTCTCATAATTTATCTTCTTCTCGTTGAAGTCATGTTAATTAATTAATTTCCCATGTAATTAATTTATTTTGACATTTTTGTAGAATTGGCTGATATTGTGCCTTCTAAACGTGACAGAGATGTTGATTTTGTAGTTACTCAAGACAAATGTACCGATGCAATTTGCTGGACTTCACTATGATTTTATGCGCGCTACTCCCTCTATTTGTCATATGTTAGTCCAATCAATGCTACTTTCGAACTTTAGTAATGTTATATACAATCATTTTTACGTACTTTTTATGCATTTCATTAAGATGATTAATTGGATTAATTTTTTTAATACAAAACAAATCACATCACTAGAATGCACAGAAGAGTGCGTAAAAGTAACTGTACATAAAATTTTTAAATTTTATAAGAGAAATGCTTGGGTCCCAATGTTGAATCTCGAGCATTTCTACTAAGATAATTTTATTTATTTATTTAGTAATTAAGTAAATATTTTTTAATAATGTTGTAATTAAAAAAAAACGTTTACGAAAATTAAAAGAATACATGAAAAATTTAAAAAAAGAAAGAAAATGGCCTTTAAGTGGACACTGTAGGGAGCCACTATCGGTGGCTCTAGCACTACCCATTTTATTAAGATGATACTACTTTGGTTGTGCATTCCTATACATGAGCGAGAAACCAGATCATAATTAGTACATCGCAAGGAGCATTATTTATATAGTATAGTTTGATTTATAAGATTTAAATTTTAAAATATTTTTTTTAAATCAAATTATTATATATAAAAGTGTATAATCATGTAAAGACATTCAAATATAAATATTCTTTCTAGCTACTTTTAACACTAGCAAATACCTCGCATTTGATGTGAGAAGGAGAACATCAATCATCTCGCACTATTCTCTTTTTTTCTCTATATTTTTTCTTTCAAATATCTATATTTCAATTACAATAAATATAAAAGATAAATAATTTATATAAGTCCTTCTAAATAGATAAGTTCCGCACAATTCTTTTTAAAAAGCGGACCCACCTCAAAGTGTGTAAATTTTTTATTCTTTATTTGGTAGGACGTTTTAAGGAGTCTATTATACGGGGCTTGTACCCTAGTATTATTGAATATAAAAAGAGATGATATTTATAATTTTAAGGTGTACAAATTATAAGTATTTCTTTTTAAAAAGTAGATAAATATGAGATCCGCACAAAAAAAATAAGTTTGTAATAGTAAACCACACTATTTTTTAAAGAAAATATACGAAACCTGCATACTCTAAAATTGTATTTAGCATTACTTACATACATGAAAATATAATAAAATTAGAGAATTGCTACATATATAAAAAGATTATATAAAAATAAACTTACAAACTGATGTGGTATCATGAGATCCGTTAGATCTACTTTATAATAAAAGTAATTTAATAATCTAACGTACTATATCAAATAACATCAACTTGTGAATTTATTTTTGTATAATCTTTCTATGTCTAAAATATTTCCCATAAAATTATATAGCCTCACAACTGCAAATTCTCTTTCCAAGCAAAACTTGCTAGATGGCCACTGGCTTGAGTACTAAACTGATTTTAATTTAATTATTATTATTATTATTATTTAGAAAAGCAATATTATCTATCATGCTTAAAATGCTACATTTAAATGCCAATAAATGACGATGATCGTAAAGAGATAATTAAGAATTAAATAAATGAAAACATATATTTCTTTAAAGTACGTGCTCATGATCATATATACATTTATGATAGAAAAAATTTAATTACAAACATAATTGTGTACTAATATATATGTATATCAATCTAATATGATTGATCAAAAAGTAGATTTTATTGAAAATAGTGTCAATTTAAATTTTAAATATGAAAGAATCAGTATTGGTATACAGATTAGTACGCAACTTTATTTATATGTAGCAAAACTCTTCATGATAAGTACTACATGTATATCAAACATATACTGCTATGCTAGGAACTTAAATGGCATATAATCCAATTCTTGAATGAAAAATTTGGAGTCGAACCTCTTACCTCCCTTATAAAAGAAAAAAAAAATACATATATTGCTCCAAATATACAACACTGCGGTTGAACAACAATATTAATTTTTGAACGTCGACCTTCCTTCCCACTCTGATTGATTGACCGTCTTAAAAAATCATGCTTAGCAAACGTGCATTATATGTAATTTAATTAAATGTATGGTTTTGACTCGTGGGTATGTACGTGTACGCAGATATTATTATTATTATTTGGAAAAGCAATATTATCTATCATACTTAAAATGCTACATTTAAATGCCAATAAATGCCGATGATCGAAAAGAGATAATTAAGAATTAAATAAATGAGAACATATATTTCTTTTAAGTACGTGCTCATGATATTCATATATACATGCATGATAAGTACTACATGTGTATCAAACATGTATTGCTCTGCCAGGAGCTTGATGGCATATATAAAGCCTGATTCTCCAATATATATCAAACATGTATTGCTCTCCCATAAGCTTGACGGCATATAATCCGATTCGGAAAAAAATCTGGATTCAAACCCCCCACCTCTTTTATTAAAAAAAAATATACTGCTCCAAATATATAATACTGCCGTTGAACAACAATATTAATTTTTGAACGTCGACCTTCATTCCCACTCTGATTGATTGACGGCTGCTTCTTAATTTTCATCGATCCTCTTAAAAAAGTATACTTAGCAATCGTGCATCATATACCTATTTTATTTTTAAATAATACTACATAAATTCGTAGAATACGTAAGCGCCGCGTAATAGTTTTAAAAAAATTAGAGTCTACAATTAAGAAGTTTTTTTTTTCATGTAGATTCCGTATTAATTCATTTTTTTCAAAAAGACTGTACGACACTTACACAATCCACAACTGTAAATATCATTTTTCTTTATTTTTTCAACAAATGTGTAGTATAAAACCGCTAAATAGATAACTCATCCTCTTAACTGGTGGCCGGCATGATCATCATATGCCTTAATCTCAGAATAACGTACTTAGCATTGCATGCATGCATGAAGTACGTACTTTCTTATATATAATTGATGATCAGTGTATGCATGTGTACATATAATTTATTTCATTAGGAGTAATGCTATACAACTATACTTTCATTTTACTTTCATTCTACTAAGTAAAAGCGATAACACATTCATAACCATTAGATGATAAAGAATTATATAATAAATGATCATTCAATGGTGATAAATGTGTCACATTTTATTTAGTGGGATAAAAATAAAATAATAATATAGTATATATATAATTTTCCTTTAGTTAATAATTAATTTGAACTCATGACCCAAATTAAATACGGGTTCACGTAAGCCCCCGGCCCTTTTGAAACACAGTACTGCTTAATTGCAAAAGCCCAGAAACAAGCTGTCTGCTTGATCTCCAACGTTAGTTACAGTAGTACGTATATGTACACTTAATTTCTACGTACACATACGACTCACGTACGTGTTCGAGTAGTAGTACTAGATATCGATCTTCCTGATCTCTTGATACAGAAACTCCTGTTACATACAGAATCAAACTGATCAGCAACAATTTATTATAATAAAGAGATATATCATAATTATAAGGAATTACGTACGTATAAACCCACATGAACAGAGATCATCAATTTTAGAAAGAGATACAAAGATATTTAAATGGCTCAGAGCCCAATTACTAACTACACTGTTCATTCTGAACTTGCTTTTGTCTCCGTTTATACTTTCAATCTGAAAGTTCGTCCCTCGACCTTACCGAAAGATCAAAAATGAAAAAGAAAAATGAAAGAATATCGATGTATCATGTATGCATTGTTAGCCGATCGATGCTTCGGATCATTTCCATACATGTATGCATGAAACAGGCTGGGAATTAAGCACAGAAGATCAGAACATGCATGCGCAGTTAGCTAGCTAGCTACTGAAATTAAGTACTGCACATTAATATTGCAAAAGTAGTATTAGTACGAGGCATGCATGCATTTGTGTAGAATTTTTTTTTTCCTTATTTTGTTTTCGGAGTACTAGACTATCCTCAATTGGTCAAATAATTGTACTCATGCACTAGAAGCTAGCTGTCATTATTATCGTTTCTCGTTTTGTTTTTTACTATATTAATTAATTAACGTCGTTATTGCCAATAAAATAGAAGGTGAAAGAAGATAAAGTAAATTAATGCACTTCTCAATTATTTGCTACTGCTTAGTCATTCCTTAAAAAGGCATTTTGGTGTGTGGATAATGAAGTATAAGGATCTGACTTGTGTGATAGACAAGCTGGCTTATCCAATATTTTGTGGTTCAAAATACCTGAGCTTCTTCTGATCATCAACGGCTCAAACTGAGGGCAGCTTCAACGTCCACCCTCCATGCATATATGCAAAATCCTCCACCGTCCATTCCCGGCCCTACATGCACATCACAAGGCACTATATATATATATATATACACACACCTGCGAGTAGTACTTATCCTTTCCAGTTTCCCCACTTACGTACACTACAGCTTTACTTGGCAAGTAAAGCCCATGTACAAGTACGGCAACTTCTCTCTCACCGTCAACCACACCGTTATTCTCTCCTGTGACTGGCCGTCAATTCTCGGTCTCACCCCCCTCTCGAAAGCCCCAAATGACCAATAAAACCTATTAAAATCTTCCAATAAGTAAGTGGGACACGTGTCGTCCTTCGGATTTCTAATTTTCTCATCCTCTCCACGTCCCTACTTCCAAGTACCCCTCGATCGCACATTCATGCATGTGGCTGTCACACCACTCCACCGTCACCCACGGCTGCGTTTCACTTATCATCTGTCACATCACCACTGTCCGATCCTATCGCGGACAGCCTTATTAAAAGTTTAAAAAATTGGTTGGCCCCATTTTCCTAACCATCCTAATTTGTTGCCTTCGTACGATAAAAACTACACCGATACCCGTCAAGGGAACTCAATCCGCTTACAATTCTCTGGAAAAAGTTGCAGAGTCAGCACCTTCTTGCCCGTCCCATCTTTCTTTACTCTAATTCGTTTCTCCCTCGGTTTGGCTTATGACCACTATTCTTCCGAACCTAACATACTCTCCCGTTGTCCTTCCTCCTGTCACAATATATTCCTGTTATCAATCCTGAGCATTATCCCATTCGATCGCCATGTCCTCCATACCTCCTACTACTCCACTAATACGACCGACGACAACCCCCCCACCCCCCTTCTCTCTCTCTCTCTCTGTCTCTGTGTTTTGAGTGCAGGCGATAACCTAGAGTACCGGTACAGTAACGTCCTAGCGTGAAAGAACACGTGTCCAGTGAAGGGATCTGATGGAAAAGTAGCGTATCCAGTGCAAGAGCGATGCGGAATGGTCCCACAAGGGAAGCTAGCAATGTTATATCACGAGGGAGAGTAGTGTCCATCACTCCCCGAAACAATAGGTGGAGGTGGGGTTGTGACTAGGGCTGAGAGTAATGTTCGGTACATACCATGTGGGAAGCACTTTGGGGGAGAGGTTCGAGAAATCGAACACGTGTTTATCTTTTATCGGGACAACTAATTAAGGTGGGTTCTAACAGTAGCTTAACGTGCAATTTATTTATAATACTTGCACTCTCCCGTTAATTACAGCTTGTCTTCGTCTGTCTAAGTAAATCTTGCACGTACGTAAAGATTAAGTTTAAAACAAGAAAAACATGTTCTTACCAAAACAAGGCTTTTAATTATATATACATGGTGCATATGTACGTGAAGGAAATATATACGTGTACTATGTTAATTGGGATGTCTGTGCAATCATGCTAGTTCAACCACTTCTATCAGTACTCCTTTTATAAGATCGAGTTTGGTGGCTTTATATATATATATATATAAATAAATTTATGTGAAGTTATTTTAAGTATTTTTTAAAAAATTTATTAATATAATTGATTTTATTATTACTTTTAATATAAAATAATTATTTTGACACGTTATTATAACAGTATATAAAGAGGACACAAGAATTACTATTCATCTCAAAACATATATATATATATATATATTAAGTACTTTAAACCTCGTTTTCCATTGGTTTAGTAATATATTGAATGCCCTAGCTAGCAAGCAAGAAATAATTGCTAATTAGCTAAATAATATGCATATACCTGATATCGCTAGCTTGCTTCTCTGCTTTGTTACTTTCTTTATATTTCTAAAGTCCCAAACTGAGCGCAGCCTCCACGTCCAACCTCCATGCAAACCCTCCCGAGTTCATCCTCCACACGTCACAAGGCATCACCTTTGAACACTTCTTGTTCCGCCACGTGTGCTGCAGTCTCACTCGACCCGTGAACGCCGGGTACACATTGGGCAATTTTGCCTTTGCAACTAACCTCACTGTACACTCCCGTGACTGTCCGTCTCCCTCCTGTCTCACCATCCTCTTATACGCTTCGTTGACCCACTGCACCCTGTCCAGGCCCTCTGATATAAACCCCGGACACGTGTCCCTCTCCAGGTTCTTGATTCTCTCTGCGTCTGTACACCCTAATTCACGTACATCCATGCACGTGTCTGTCACGCTCTCCACCGTCACCCATGATTCGTCCACCGTGCTGATCTGTGGCATCACCACCGTATGATCTGAGCCGACACCGCAGTCCACGCTGCCGAACACCCATTTGTTGCCGTTCATCCACATTTGTAGGTCCAGATCCTGATTATTCTCGACTGCGACTTTATGAGCCGGAGGATCAACCTTAGACTGGGAGCCTCCGGCGTCGAGATCTTTATTTTGAGCTCTCTCGGGCAAAAGTTGCAGCGTCAGAACCGTCCTATCCAACCCATCTATAAATTCTTCCTCGGGAACCGTTTTCTTTCTGTTACGACCATTATTATTCTTGCGAACCCTAACATACTTTCTCTTCTTCCTTCTTTTCGAAACAAAAGGGTGGTTCTTGTTGTCCGTCAGCAAACCTGATCCGCCGGTGGCAGGTCTCGGTGCGATCGGTCGGAATCCGAGCATCACTCGGTTAATTATCGTCTTATCTTGCTGTCCGCCAGCAGCACCGTTACTCGCCACGTGCCACCGATATCCACCGTCCATCACCCTCCTAGCCCTACCTTGTTTAGTGCCTTCTCATGCGCTGTCCCTGTCTCTGTCTCTGCTCTCACTCTCTCTCTCTCTATCCCCCTCTCCCCCTCGGAGATGAGAACGATAATGATAACGGCAGTAGCAAGGGTGGCTTGGTTAGGGAACACCACGTGTCTAGGGCAACACTGAAACAGTAGCAGTACCTGATTGGATGGGTGGTATTGTCGGTGGGGCCGACAGCCATGAGGCGTATCTGGAAGAAAAAATATGGGACCCGCGATGTCAGCCAATGGGAATTGGGAGGGTGTCCAACACTTTTCGAAAAGAGTGTAACACTTGGGGCTTGCCTACCTTGCAGCATAATTCTCAATTCCTGTTCAAGCAGCTTAAAGTGGAAAACACCTTTGGAAAAGCTACCCAGAATGTGCATACGTGCTTTCATCTCATTAGCTTCCAACAGTTACCTCCTTTTAATTAATCATCTTAGGTGGAATTTTAATTTGTGAGTGTCGTATGTATATACATGCTGCCCGTAATACTTTGAATATAATATATTTTATAGTTGAATAAACAGTTATTTTGAAAAATAATAAAATTTATTATTAAAAAATTATTATTATTATTTTTTATATAAATTTTGTATTCATTCTATTTTTTAAAATAATTGTACGATATTTATATATTCACAATTATAAGTAATATTATGTGTTGTGTAGTAAAATTGTTTTGGTAATGTCTAAAGGCCGGGTAGCATTTATATAATATTATTGACGTGACAAATAGTTAAATCCTTTATTTTTTTTTAAATAATCGATATTGTAATTGATATATTAATGCATGTACATCAATGGGTTTGATTGTCTTCAACATCAGGAAAAATCTCCAATTAACACTCAGAAACTAAAAGTGTAGCATTTGTGTAATAATATTGATGTGACGAACAATTAAATCAATTAATTTATCTATGATTAATATGCGATAGACATATTAATTATATATAGAAATTAGAACCCGTTGTGTAAATATTCGAATTTGAACATTGCAAATAATAGTATGGCATCAAATTTAATTGGAAGGAAAAGTAGATAACATACCAAATGTGAGTGAGGGGATTATTTGTTCCTACTGAAGTTGCTTTTAATGTTAATTGAACAGCTTTGAATTGACCGCCAGATTCCTCCTCGAAGTAATTAATTACTGTGATAATAATATAATAAAAAATTATATCTACAGTTATTTTTATTTATTTTTTTATATATTTTATTAATAAAATTAATTACATTAATTTTTAATATAAAATAATTATTTTAACTAATCATGAATATATAAAAATATCCTTATATAATTAAACTCTAATATAGTTGCCCTGCCGGCCCACTCGAGTTAGTGGTGGGGTTCCATGTGATGCTTCACTCAAACCTTTATTTACTAAATTTATAAAACCTCCTTTTGACCTTTTTATGGAATGCAATAGACCGTACACATGACCCAATCGAAAGGAAATATAATGAGTGCACTACGACTCTGGCCTTGACTATCCTTTTTCTTTTTTTTTTAAATGATTTTATTTTCCATCAGAGAGACCCATGGAGCCTTTTCTCTTAAGGAAGAAAGCCCAATTCTCGGACTTGCTGGCCCATTTCTACAGGCAAATCTGACATCCACCCTTGAACTCTTCTTACTTACCAGCACAGATCCAAGGCCCAGTAACAAGATCTGGGCCCTATAAAAAATGAATAGGCCCAAGAGAATTTGAGTAATACTATTACTATTTATCTTTCATCATCTTGATAGATAGATAAATACAAAACTACTTATTATTTTCACTTATCTCCCTAATTTATGGCCACATGAAGTTACAATGAGGAGAAGATAAATAATCACAGCACCAATCATCATATTTGTGAGGCCCTTTGTTATGATAAATAACGAAAATAGTAACATGAATGAATGTCTACATACAAAAGATTAATGAACAAAAATTTAATGTGTAATCACTTTTGTGCACTACGTTACGTACTCCACTAATGTGATTGACAACATA
Source organism: Carya cathayensis (assembly GCA_011037825.1). NCBI lineage: Eukaryota > Viridiplantae > Streptophyta > Magnoliopsida > Fagales > Juglandaceae > Carya > Carya cathayensis. The sequence continues at coordinate 1,925,493 of QGSO01000206.1, forward strand.
ATTTTTTCAATACAAAATAACTATTTTAGCCAATCACATAAGTAGAGTACACATAGAGTACGTAAAAGTGATATCCAAAACTCTATTATGAATATTGTCATGAAAAACAGCCGAAACGCCAGAACATTCAATAATTTTAAGCATGGTACCATAACAGTAAAATTCTTCTGTCCTTTTTATCTACCGTATACCGTAGCGATAGATATAGCAAGTCAACAAATTTACTATATTGGAACTGATTCAAGATATGAAAAGAGGAACTAGTAGAAATAAAACTTGAAAAGGGCATGATGCTACCCGTTCCTCCTCATTTTAAAGTATCACCGATTATTGCTATCGCAAAACGCCAATAAAATGACAAATTTGAACAAAAATATATGACGATATTCCACCCTGAACAATTTGGAACTGATTACCAAAACGATGTTAATCGAGTGCGCAATAGCTTATTCTCAACTCAAACTCAAATTCAAAACAAAAAAACAGACCTTCAAGGTCACTCCATCACCAATTTACCAATTGGAGCAAATTGAAACGGCAAGAAAAACTATATCTGACATAATAATCATTGTCGAGTTTAGTCCTCCAGAAGCAAAAATAGAAAGGAAACTGGATGGAAGCTAGTTGACAACGTCGAGAACCAGCTTGCGAGACTTGAGAACTGACCACTTCAATCTACGGTAGTAAGCAGCTTGCAGTAATGCCAGTGACAGTACGAATATCCATTTAAATCCCATCTGCATTACACAATGCCATAAATAAAACATAGGTTTTCAATACTCACGGAAACATGACTTAGAAGTAAACATACCAGCTTTCTCTCTTCCATTTCGGGTTCTGCCGCCCAAGACAAGAATGTCACAACATCTTTACCCATCTGCACCACAGCATCATAAAATTTACCCTCAAGAGAACATGTGAAAACATGGAAGGAGCTACTTATTGCTCCAACGGGATACTTTTACAAGGGAAACTGACCTGAGCTTCTGTTGCAGGTGTACCATCCTCATACTCTACTGCACCATCATTAAGCATTTTAGGCATCGCAATTGCTCCACCAGGAAAATAAGGATTATAATGCAACCCCTCCCGAATCTACAATACCAATTAAGAACAGCTATGGAGTGAGGAGGTGTCAAATAGCAATAACTCAAATGAACATAAACATTTACACATTAAGAGAAGCTAGACAATATATGCTTATGCTTTACATAACCAAAGATCCCTGATGTATAATTCTTGACTCTACCAATGGGATGCGTGTAACCTCTGGGCTTGTTGTAGATCATACAATCATATACAACTGAGAACTGAAGCAAACAACTTTTGACCCTGTTCCTTGAAACAGAAGGGAACAGGGGAATTGTAGTCTGCATGGATAGGTAGTCTGCATCTGAGGGAAATTGGTTGAGGTACAAGATATTTCTTGCATCAAATGAAAAGTGCAACGTTGTGCAAGATAAGCACAAGATAAAAAAAAAAAGGTGGTGCTACACCTAGACCAGTTGAATGCATTATATAGATAGCAGATTTGATTTTTTTTTTTTTTTTTCTCGTATGTACTGCATATGTACACAATAGTTTTTGCTGTATGAATGCCGGGACTTACCCTTCCAAGAAAAAACCATATAGAACTATGAAAGTAGTGCTCAATTTATGAGAGACTTTGAAATCTGTTCTTTTCTCTTATACTTCTTATTTTTTGTTCTTTTTGGTGTACTACTATTTCAGGATTTCAAACTGAAATTTTCAATTGAGTACAAAAATACCTTCTACTTCAACCACAAGTTGTTCACATTTACAATAGAAAATCTGTAGTAAGAGAGGTGGTGGATAAAAATTTACCGAGACACCAGCAGGGGGATCACGGTAACCAGTCAGAAGGGCGAATGCATAGTTCTGACCATCATGGCGAGCCTGAAAGGACCAAGGGTAAGATAATTCTGGGACAGATAGCATAGACTCTGAACAAAATTAAGCGAAAGACAGGAATTACTTTGGTGATAAGGCTTAGATCTGGAGGATAGGCCCCTCCATTAGCAAATCTAGCTGCTTGTTCGTTTGAATAAGGCTGAGGAAAACGATCACTGAGTTTACCGGGGCGTGTGAACATCTCACCCTCATCATTAGGTCCATCAACCACTTCAATCTCGGCTGCCATAGCCTTTGTCTCCTCTTCCGTATATGCAACACCGACCAAATCACGGTATGATATAAGTGACATAGAATGGCAAGATGCACAGACCTGTTGATAAACTTGATGACCACGACGAATCCTACTCAGGCAAAATTGGTATTAGCAATTGATATTAGGAAAGTGCATCTAATAGGCACAGCGCACATCACTATGTAATTCTCCATACCAAAAAGAACAACTTTACAAGATTTTCTCAGGAAACTATAAGCATATCATGATTCCAGTTGCCTTGTTAGTTATTGTCAACCGTTATCTCATTAATGACTTTAAGACAAAAATGTAATGTGGTACAACCTCAAGGCACTAGAAGTGCAAAATGAAAATAATGCCACAGAGGTTGGGACAAGCGATTACCATCTATGACTCTAACAATAAAAGCATAGACATATAGGACTACCATAGAGGGGTCAATTTTTAGCCAGACATAGTCTAGATTAAGGTCTATCGAGTCACAATACAAGCTCGGTATCAGTATTACTAGAGCACAAAAGATCCGAAAAAAGAAAAAATCAAAGGTTCCATCAGAACTCACGAAGCATGATCATATGAACTGAGAATGCCCTTGTGAGGCCAGGGATAATGAGCAGGCGGTAATCCATGTTCAGCCTCATCAGCAGATGCTATCATTCCAAAACTCAAAAGCCCTGAAAGACCTGCTCCGAGGAGTACGAGTGCTCTATAGGACTTCATGCCAGTTGACCCAACATTATTGCTCTTTGATATGAGAGACGACAGTAAAGGAGGGGCCTACATATTGATATACAACAACATTATAACAAATACAGTAGTCAAAGGACCAAAGCCATTCTCCAGAGAGAAAAAAAAAAAAGTTTTCTTTCTTATCAATACAAATCCAGAAAATTATTCAAAAAAGAAGAAGACTTGGATTATTACATTAGTTAATATCAAAAAATAATAATAAAATAAAGAAGATGATAGATTCTATCCCATATAGGATAACAAATAATGACATTACCATGTCAGCAAACGTAAACAGTCATGAGCTGGTATAAAACTGTAACGTGCTAATAAAAGGCCCAAACCACATGGCCTATACTCCAAAAGGACTAGTCAATGATACAATTAGAGTCCCATTGGAACCTTATAAAAAGCAAGAATTTCTCATTCCCAATCAATGTAGGATCACATACACCACCTACTCTTATCCTTATTATATGGAGTATTACAATCTCCTCCTCTTAAATTCCTGACGTCCTCGTTGGGCCTATCTGTTGTAGGCGGCACGGCTCAAATCCCACATTTCTGGTTGGGATAGGCTCTGATACCATTTGTAACGCCCTAAGGAAAGGCCCAAACCACATTGCCTATATCCCAAAAGGACTAGTCAATAATACAATCGGAGCTCTATTGGAACCTTATAAAGAGCAAGAACTTCTCATTACCAAACAATGTGGGATCTCATTCACTACCTACCCTTATCCTTATCATATGGGATATCACAAAAACTAAATCTATGTATTCTTATAAATATAATTTTTTTATAAGTAAATATTTTAAAAACAGTATATATTAAATAAATTAAGCATGGTATTGGAGCCTGACCTACCTATGGAATTTTCGGAGGAGAAAAAATGGGAGAAGAAAGTGTTAAAAAAGCACATGAAACTGAGTAAGGGGATTCACATAAACCTAAAACTGGCAAATCTTTTAATCAACACTAATCAATAACAGAAGCCAACATCATTTTTATCTGAGTGAGGACGGGTCCGAAGGGAGGAAGTAGTTGCAGGGATAGACGGAATCTTACTGTTGATTGAGATTCAAGTTTCCTTCTCAGTAGCTGGTGGATCACTCGTCCAGCCATTGCAGTCAATGCTTCTTTCAATTACTCACCCTTCAAAAAATGAAAGAGCAAGTGTTATTGGTGGAAATAATTTTTTTTTTTAAAAAAAGAAGATTCAGACAGAGAAGTATTATCACTAAGTTGGGGAGTACAGCAGCACAAAAGAGTTAGGATGCATAGCCAATAAAATCACAAATCATTCACCAATATCCTCAGAAGAAGAAACAACAAAAACAATCCCTAAAAAGCGTTGGAATAAAATAAAAATAGATATACATCAAACTGACTATGTTGGAGTACATGTATTAATTGAATCAGTTTTAAACACGTGAGAACCCCGGGACAAGTAAATGCAGAAGCATATGGAACTCTAGAGAGAGAGTGGTTATGATTATTCCACTTTCCAAACTATCTAAAGTGCTAAGGTGTCTCATTTGTGTTTATAACAAAATAATTCCAGCAAACACCGAGATAACAATTTAGACCGTTAATCATCACTGAAGCTAAAGGTATTCAAGGATGAAAGTGTCTCTCCCTCCTCCGTGCCTTCATCAAAGTTAATCATTACTGAAGATCAAGTAGAAGATGAAAGTGGCTCTATATTTCTCCCTCCCATGAAAGTACATTAAATTTTAGGTACTCCATGCATTTTTTTTTTTTTTTTGATAAGTAAACGATAGTATTAATTATAATAGGCATAGCCCAAGTACACAAGATGGTGTACAAGAGATAAGACCTATCTAGGTCGCTATAGAAGTCGCAAGGAAATCATGTACATTTAAGCCATTAAAGTCTAGGTACTCCATGCATTCATCAAATTTGTTTTCCTTTACTTATCTTTTCCTATAACAAGGGGAATGAAAAGTAAAGGAAATAAAATATCCACCTAACCATGACACCAGCAATCAATACATGAACTCATAACAAGCATTGTCAGATTGTAAGTATATCCTGTACGAGGAAATTCTCAATAAATGAAAGGTCACTCACACACCTTTCTTCAATCTGAAATCAGCTGTAGAAGCTGTATCAAAAGTAACCCAAACCACTATCCTTCAAGTTGAATCCAAAATACAATCACCAAAATAAAACACAGCCAAAAAATAAAATAAATGGGTCTTCATACTTTAGCTCCCCCCTCAACAAATATATAACCCCAAACACACCCCCGCCCCCCCCAAAAAAATGCTCAATTTGATTCAACTTGAAATGTTTTTGGTGAAACCAAAAAAAAAAAAAAAAAAATCTCCTTCATGTCACAATTTTTTAAATATATATAATCTCTTATTGAATTTAAGCAGTGGATAATAACCCAACAAAACTAGATTGTAGTATTCATTTCTTTTCTTTTATTTTTTTTAAAAAAAAAAAGATAAGAAAGAAAGAAAACATGCATATTTAAATTTCATTCCATTTCACTAAACTATTGCGTCCGCAGTGTGCGCGCAAACACTGACCAATAGACATAGAACGAGATACATAAACATGCCTAAACCGCTAAACCAAATGTCTTAAGACTCTTATATGGTCTACCCATAAGCCGCTAACATTCACATCCATACAACCAATAAACAGATTATAAAACTTTCTTTCACCTCATTTCTGCTGAAAATAATTTTTTAAAAAAAAAGTCTAAGAAACAAAGCCTAAACTTGAGAGTGGCACACAGATCGAAGAGTGTTGAGAGATTAACCGAGAAAGAGAGGAGTCAAATGGGCAGAGAGTGTTTATTCGAATCTGAAATCGTTTAGAGAGGAACTTACGGGGGAACGGAGGCGATGGAATCGGCGGGGGGCCGCCTGTTGGTCAAAGATGCAGCTCGGAGATCCAACGAGGAAGAACAACTGCTGCGAGGGGCAATTGGGGACGAACTCGCCTACTTTCCCTTCACCTATCTTCTACCACGAGTGAGAGGTTCTAGACCTTTGGGCTTCAACCGAGGCCCACCTGTGATTTTTTATATTTATGGTCACCATTTTTTTCTTAAGATAATAGTATATTAGAATTCAAAAGATATGAATATTTATCATATTAAGTTAATTGGATTTTTCTTATTCGGTTTTATAATCTAAATTGTTCAGTCATTGATATTATTTTTTTTATATATTTGTAAAATAAATTTAGCATATCATATTAAAACACATTAATTTATAAATTTTATTTTTTATAGTTATCTTTATAAGCTTTTTGATATTTTCATTTCCTTCGTACCTCTATTGTTGTCCTCAATGCTCATGCCATTGTCGACCATAACTACATATCCTCGAACCATTAGTCTATCTTTATATAAATATTGTTCTCTTAATGGAATTTTACATTTTACTAAGAGTATTACAAAGAAATAATATTTAAAGTCGTAAAGTGCGTAAACATCGTACAATCTCTTTAAAAAAAATTGATTAAATATGAAATCTATATAAAATAAATAATTTTTTTAATAATGAATCTCACTTTTTTTAAAATGATTATATAATATTTATGTATTTTACCATTATATGTAACATTACTCCTTTATACAAAGACTGAAAACTTGAGCCAAATTACCTATAATTTGTGGTACTTAAAGTGAAAAATGAACTGTTCTTAGTTTGTCAAACTTATATTCTTGCATTTTCGTTCATATAATTCTGCTTTACCATTAACAATGTAAACTTAAGAGGATCCTGCTATAGCCATAAATGAAAGTCATACATGTTAGCCACCGAATAGACTATCGATTTTTTTTTTTATATGCTTTTTTATACATTTTTTTATATATTTACTTTTTTAAATAAATATATTATTTTAAAATACTTTCTTAATTATTAACTAAAAAAAATAAAAATCGGTAGCCAGGTGGCTTTTATCTGTACGAGTAGCATTATCCAAACTTCAAATGCCGAATGGCTTATACACCACGCAATAAATAGTGAGAATCATGAAGCTCGAGTTGTCTTCGGTCTTTTCATGTTTGCAACTTCGTCGTGTAATATTATACCTCCAAATGGGCCACTTGGACGCTGGCTCGTTGGCTCCTCAGTTGCTTTAAGCCACTAGTTTTGCTGTAACTTCTAGTGCTCAATAGCTCTCCAACGAATTGAGGGGAAAAAAAAAAAAGGCAACATATTCCAGCTGACAGGCATCCCTTAAGGATGAACGCCACATTGCACAAAAAATGATTGAATTATTTGAGTCCTTCGTGATCGCATTTACAAAGTAAGAAGAATATCCTCAAATCAACTGTTGCCTGCACAACTCCGAGACACTGAACAAATTCCATAGCAGAACAATCGCATGCATGAAGCATTTTCTTTTCCAACTACACAAGCTGAGTAGCAACTCGCTTCTTTGGTTTCAGATCACTGTCTGCCAACTAACGTGATAGACAAATATCAACCAAAACTAAGCAAACAATAAATTAGATTTATAATAAAAATTCACACACAAATTTGAAGAAGCAAGATTACCAAAGACTCGTGTCTTCATTCAACAAAGTAGGGTGGATGGCAAGTTGGGCGATAAGATAATCAACAAGTTGGTTCAACACTGATCGTTCCAGACATGGGCTCACCTGTAAAGTTCAAAACATGTCACCCTAGGAATCTGCAAGACAAGAAATTCATTCTGATCCATTGCCGATATAGGACACTGATAATCACAATATACCAAATCATTGCAGATTTCTCTGCATGCTTGAAACCCAGCTAATAAGGTTATTACATGAAGTAGGCTTGTGCTGCGACTCCGACGGAATCGGAACAATGTCGGTGTCCAAAAACCATTTCGACTCCGACTCCGAATGGAATTCGGAGTTCGACTCCGATAGGATCAAAATTCCAACTTTTGAATGGGCCCAATTTTGAACTCTAAATAAAAAAATATATAATATAATTAATGTAAATACATCATTCAAAAAGTCCTTTACAATGGTTAAAAACATTGATAATAGAAAAAATAGTCAATTTCAAACCGTCTATAAGAAGAAACATATTGATTAAACTAAAAGAAAAAACATTATCTGCAGCACCATGCTTGGTCGTTCGTTATACCTGAAATTAAAATAAAAAGTCCTCAATCAATAAAAGGAACCAAATTGATTAAAAAAATTGAACACAGTAAAAGTAAAATTTGATTACTATTTATCACCAATAAAGATTAAAGGGGTTCCATTATTAACTTATCTTTATCGATGGTCCATCAATCATCTGCAATTATGCTAGGATTCACAATTATATCTGTGAAATCATAAAAAAGTATAAATAGATTTACGAAATCTTAAAAAGAATTGACTAATCATTGAAATACTTAAATAATTATTTCAATAAACTTTAATAATAAAAAAAAAAGTAAAATAAGGTTACCTGATTCAAGCCTATAGCTCTCAGTATCAATGCCAATGTTATCTAGTCCAATGGGCGTATCACTGATCCAGTTCTGCGTGCAAACGAGGGCTTCCACGATTGATGGTGACAATGAACTCCAAAAAGCATCCAACACTCGACCTCCAGTACTAAACGCTGATTCAGATGCAACCGTAGTGATAGGAATGGCTAGCACATCTCGGGCAATACAGGAAAGAATTGGATACTTGGTGGAATTAGCCTTCCACCAAGTTAATATTTGAAATACAGCACTAGGTGCCTCGACCTCTTCCATAAAATACCGCTCAACCTCAGAAGTACACTGCATAATATTTTTCAATGTAACGAGTTGATGATACTCACTCATAATGTTGTAACTTCGACGGCGTGGACGCAATGCTCCATCTGGGCTAAGGTCATCAGAGGGAGGTGTCGAAATCAAGTTTGAGGTAATCGTTGCGGATGAAGGTCGGCCACTATTGCTGTAGTGGCTGTATAAGTCATTGAGATCAATTTTAAGCGCTGTAATAAATGACGCAGCCTTCACTACTCCTAGGACGGAATTTGCCCAAAATTCTATCACGGCCAACTTGACTCGAGGGTCAAGGATCACAGCCACAAAAAGTAATCTATTTATCTCCTCAACTTGCCCCCAATATTTATCATATTTGGTTTTCATCCTCTTAGCCATATTAGATAACAGTCCGCTAGGGTCATCACAACCTTGTTGCAAGTGGTGGTGTAGTGCCGAGACCTCGCTGAACCACAAGTTTGCAGTCATATATACAGATCCAGATATCCGCATAGTTATGTCATAAAAAATCTGTAAAAATGTGACAAAATACCCCACTCTTGTCCAATCATGTGTGTTCGGTGGACCAAGCCCCTTTCCTGCAGGCTCCAACAAAGCATACTTAAGACCTTCATCCTCAACCTCCATCCGCTCGAACACTTTTTGGTACTTCTGTGCCATATCCAACATCATGTATGTAGAGTTCCATCGAGTCGGAATGTCCAAGCACAACGTCCTAGAACATGAAATCCCAAGCTGTTCTCCTATTGTCCTAAACTTTTTGAGCATTTGGGAGGAAGCCCTCATATACCGCATAATGTTACGGACTTTGGTAATGGAATCATTAACCTCTTTCAACCCCTCAGCAACAATCAAGTTGATTATATGAGCACAACATTGAATATGAATAAATTCGTGGTTACGAATGACATCATCCTTCACCCTCGTATTCTGCTTGAACCATTCAATTGCAGTATCATTGGCACTAGCATTGTTAACTGTAATGCATAAAACTTTCTGAATTCCCCAATCTTTCAAACAATCATCCATATCCGCTCCAATGGATGCACCCTTATGATCAACAATTTCTTTAAATCCAATAATCCGTTTTTTCAAATTCCATTCGTTGTCAATGTAGTGTGCTGTGATACACATGAAAGAAACGTTTTGTACGGACGTCCATGTGTCAATCGTAAATGACACTCTTTGGCTAGTGGTGACAAACATCTTTCTCATCTCAGCCTTGTCTTTTGCATGCCTCTTCATACAATCTCGCATCACTGTATATCGAGATGGCAATAGAAATCGTGGCTTAAGCAGTTTGACAAACTTTCGGAACCCTTTTTTGTCGACTGTAGTAAAAGGCATCTCATCTTCAATTATCATCTCTGCAAGCGTATCCCTCAAAATCTCATCTTCAGTTATCATTTCTGAATGACATCCAACATGTTGCCCATAATGGTGGCATCTCGCTTGCAGTTCCTCAGAATTACCGTCAACCTTAGTGAAATGTTCCCATATCCACGACTTTTTTTTATTTGATCGTGGTTGTGGTGGCCTTGCAAATAGAGGTGGTACATCCAGCTCGTCCCCAATAGCCATCTCCTCCTCCTCATTAAATGCATCATCACCTTTTATGTCTACTGAGAGAGGGAATCGACTACTTGCACACGAAGTTTGTACTCTAGAAGTGGATCTAGATCTCGATGCTTGGGACGGAATTGTGGCATCCTGATCCAGCTTTGGAGTCCCACTAGGTGAAGCATCCATATCTAGAATATGACACATATATATAAACATCAGTACTTAATTATCAAAATTTTTTAGAAAGGAAACCTCTCCAGAATTTAAGGAAGAAAAAATCACATTAATGCTCATTTAGTTCTCGTAATAAATATAAATCACAAACACTTGAATTGTAATTCAGATTCCTCAATTATTCTCTCTTTATACCAACATGTTTAGTACCATATGGCTTGCAAGAATTAGCTTAATTCATTGATGCAAAGAATATGATGCTATATATATATAAATATATATTCATTAGAATCCATATTCTGTGTGTCACCTCCCATGGGTTCTGAAAAATGATTCAGTCTAGCTAGGGATTTGAGCATATATACGGCAAGGCCAACTTCCTCCATGCAAATTAACCTCGTTTTCATGAATGCATGCTTCTCAATGTGTCTGGCCTCCATAGCTAGATGCTGGAATACCATTAGAAAATGGAAGGTCTATATATAAATTATAATGCATTAACTTTTGGTTTTGTGGTCTTAAAAAGAAGTAACACATGATCAAATATAACACCCCAACTGTAGATCCTAAAAACTAACACATGATAAAAGTTTATGGCTGCAGGAAGTTTCAACTTTCAAGTCATCATATGGAGGACTGAGTTTCTAAGTCGAGCCTTTTCTATGGTGTTTCAAGTCATCATATGGGTACTGAAGGAGATCCCATGAAGTATTACAAGAGCATTAAGGCCACTTATCAGGTTACTCCAAAGGGCAATGGCACCTTGGCAAAATTGTCTCTTGAATATGAGAAATTGAGAGAGGAAGTGCCTGCTCCAATTAAGTACCTCAATATGATGGTTAATATCACTAAAGAAATTGATGCCCATCTTGCCAAGGCTTCAGAACCAGAGCATGCAGTGTAAAAGAAACATAGCCCATCGAAAAGGACTGGACTTGGTATGCCTCAAGTACAAACATAGCCTATCAAGTGCTAATTAGTGATAATTTACCTTGGAAGCAACAAGAATATATAACATGTGACTGGAGAGAGAGAGATAAAGAGTAAATGATTATTCTTTTGAGTACATGGGCTATGCCTACTTCATTTGTATGAATAAAATTCTCTTATTACTTATAAAAAAAAAATGATTATTCTTTTGAATATAATATGAATGAAGTAAGTGAAGCATTATTGAAGATCTTTTTTTCTGGCTACATTATTAACTAATGTCATTATTTATCTCAACTTTGGTGGGACTTGATTGAAGTTGATGATTCTAAGTATAGAAGCTCTCTCTCAACTACTGTAAGCAGTGGACAAAAATTTTAATCAAATCATGATAGTTTTCATTTTTTAAGTTGAGTGTGCAGTTCAACATGAGTATAGTTTTTTTTTTTTTTTTTTTCATTTTATTAAACACCAAACAACCAACCACACGTGCAATAACCTATGGGTGGATGCAAATTAATTTATTTGCTTAGTTAGACTATAACCTATGGACTGAGGAGTGAGCCCTGCCCAAACATAGAAGTTTTCTTGTGATTTTTTCTCAGTGACATTTCCACAAACACCTTTTGTTCACTATCCAAAATCAAGAACTTCAACAAAGTTCATTAGAACCATTTCCTCAATACAAAAGTACACAATTATACAATCTACACAATCCAAATTCCAAAATCAATAACCAACGTGAATAAGAAATAATAAAAAGAATTCCATGTAACTAAAATTCCTAAATTTAAAACCCTAAAAATTAAAATTACCAATTGGCGGCGGCGAGAAGACGGCAGGATGACTGCACTGCGGCGACGGCGGTGTGAAGTAATCTACGATATTTGAGTTTTTGTTAATGGCGGACTTTGCACAACGTGCAGCGTGAAGAACTGAGAGAGAATCGTGAGAGCTGAGAGGAAAAGAGGGAAGAAATGAAGAAGAAAGAAAGAAGGCCAAAATTATTTCATACCGGTGAGGCAAACGACGTCGTTCCTATTTAAATGGAACAACGTCGTATAAGTTAGGAGTTAAGAAAACCACAGATGCAAAACAACGTTGTTTCTATTTAAATAGTCAGAATTCAGAGTCGGAAGTCGAAGGCCCACTGGACTCCGGTTCCGACTCCAAACTCCGTTTACGGAATTGGAACTACTCCAATTTCCGAACACTCCAACTCCGTCGGAGTTGAAATCGGAATCTTCGAAAGTTTGCAAACCCCTAACATGAAGCATTTAGGGTTTCTCTTTTGTTAGTCTTTTGTTTTTTTTGTGGAGTTTCTTTGATCATCAACCTTATTTATATGACAACACACTTGCTAGAGAAATAGGTCCTTCAAAAGAAATAACGGATCTGAAGGATTAGCAACATAGTCCAAACGCAGATAAGGAAGCATATACAAAACAGTTTTTTTTTCCCTCTCTTTCCGACATACACCTGCTGAAGGAATGCATTAAGTAACATATAAGACTCCCAAACATATGAATGTTTGAGTTGATACATGAAAACCTTAAACTGACAGTTCTCCAAACATGGCCTAAATGTACCTTGCAGGACTGAACTGCCACAAATGCTTGTTTGAATATCTCAAATGAAAACGCCTCAACTCAAAATCATATGGATATTGCTACAAAATACCCAGAAAAAAAATATTACAATGATGTCGCACATCAACTCAAAATCACAAGAACAAGATCTTCTTTTCTAGTGCCTGAAACAGAGAGCTAGCCATAAACCAGACAATGTCAAGCTCATAGTATTCCCTTTTAATTCCTTTAGCCCGTTCAAGAACTTCAGCTTGACTCAAGACAACCAGAAAGCAGTAGTTGCATTAACCATTAAACTTTTGCCAACTGAATGTTAGCAACATTTTTTAATTCACCCATTAAAAAAAAAAAACCGAATGGTAGCAGCACAATCGCAACCAGCTAAAACATTTAAAAAGTTCAAAACCCCGACTTGAATATATCGCATATCCAAGATCGGGAATAAGATGAATCAATTGCCCTCCCCCACAAAAAAAACTGCACCTTACCAATGGTCTTGTTTCCCAAAACTCTCTCAAGCGTCACGACCAGGGAATTCGGAACAGGGAATGCAGCATTACCCACCAGCAATAACAATAAATCAGAACTACAACCTGTCAAATAGCCACGAGTCCCACACGTTTCTCACCTGAAGATCTTCGCTCGCAGCGACGAAATGTATAGGCCTGTGCTTCTTACGTGCGTTGGCCTCCTTGAGCAATGTATAGGGCTGTTCGGCTTCTCATCTTTGCCAGCTACCAAGGTATCGAAGCTGCTGGCCGATCCGGTGAACCGACCGGAAGAAAGGCACGAGCCTAAGGTTCCTCCGAGCCGAGATTGAAAGCAGCTTAGAGAGAACCGAGAGGGGATGATGAGAACGAACTGGAGACACAATGCAATTGCCGTGAATTTGAAGAACTTACAATAGGGTTAGGTTAAGGGTTGAAGAATGCACAGGGTTTTAGGAAGCAGCGGTAGTGTGGTTTTGGGGGATGGGGGTTAAAAATCTGGTTGAGGATGGCAATTAACAGTGAGATAGCATTTGGTTTCCGAGAAAGCGGTTTAGAGGGAAACAAAAAACACACAGAAAATTCAACCAAAAAAAAAATTTATATATATATATATAATTTTTATTTTTTTGGTGGGAAAGAACCGTACTTTCAGCCTCCAGGATCAGCACTGCTAAATGCCGAAACTAGCCTTATCTCAAGAGAAAGAAGGCAGAGAAGAAAAGGGTTTGCAAGCGGCCCTATGATGGTGCCACTGCCACTGCCGCCACTGTCCAACCAAACCATCTATCATTTCCCAAATCCACGACCTTCCGTACTGTCAGCATCAGCTGCCGAGTTAACTCCGTTCCCTACCCCGGCTCTGTATCATACTGTCTGGTCCGCCATTCGTCGCTCCAATTAAAACTCCCACAGAGAGAATGTAATTAAATAAACAAATAAAAATTCAATCCTCCGGCTCCATTTCCTTGTTTCCCGTCAAAACCTGATACCCGTTGGATCCGGAGCTGTCCCCTAGAATATGGACATTCTCTTCGCCCAGATTCAAGCTGACCTCCGCTCCAATGACGCTCTCCGCCAGACCGGCGCTCTCCTACTGGCCCTCCAGCAATCCGCTGCCGGCCGTGACATCTCTCTCCTTGCCAAGTCCTCGGTGGAGGAAATTGTCGCCTCCCCGGCCTCCGCCGTGTCCAAAAAGCTCGCCTTCGATCTCATTCGCTCCACCCGCCTCACTGCCGACCTCTGGGATACCGTCTGCGTTGGCGTCCGCAACGATCTCGATTTCCCCGACCCCGACGTCACTGCTGCCGCCATCTCCATCCTTGCAGCTATACCCTCTCACCGTCTTGGCAATCTCATCGCCGACTCCAGCAAGGAGATCGAGAACTGCTTTGGCTCCCCGAGCGACAATCTCCGCTTCTCCATCACCGAAACCCTCGGCTGCATCCTCGCCCGCGATGACGTTGTCACGCTCTGCGAGAATAGTGTGAACCTCCTCCACAGAGTCTCCAACTGGTGGACCCGCATTGGCCAGAACATGCTAGACAAATCTGACAACGTCTCGAAGGTCGCGTTCGAGTCCGTTGGCAGATTGTTCCAGGAGTTCAATTCGAAGAGAATGAGCAGATTGGCCGGTGATAAGTTAGTGGATAGCGAGAACTCGCTTGCGATTCGGTCGAATTGGGTTTCGTCGATGGTGAACTTCGTGTGGAAGAGGCGGAATGCGTTGATGGCAAGGTCTTTGGTCTTACCAGTCGAGAGTTTCAGGGCCACGGTGTTTCCAATTGTCTATGCTGTGAAGGCCGTGGCTTCGGGGGCCGTGGAAGTCATTCAGAAGCTATCGAATTCTTCTTCCACCAATGGCAGGGCTATTGTGGATTCGAATGCTGAAAGGTTGATTGGAGTTTCGGACGTGGTTTCGCATCTGGCACCGTTCCTGTCGTCGTCTTTGGACCCAGCTTTGATTTTCGAAGTGGGGATAAACATGCTGTATTTGGCTGATGTACCTGGAGGGAAGCCCGAGTGGGCTTCACAGTCGATTATTGCAATTCTCACGCTTTGGGATAGGCAAGAGTTCTCGTCCGCAAGAGAGAGTATTGTCAGGGCCGTTGTTACGAATCTACACCTCCTCGATCTTCATATGCAGGTACCACGTGCTCATTTGCTAGTATTATTCGCCTGTTGAATTTGATTTTGATTTTTGTAGTGAATTTAGAGTGTATATTGTTGTCGACAGAACAATCTGTAGTGGTTTTCGTATTATTTTATTCGACTTAACTTGCTGCTTGAACATTAGGAGCTAAAAAACTGTAGGCACCTTCGCAACTTGGATAGATCACCTTGAAGTCAAGTAGGGTTTCGGTAAATAGGAGATCTGGGAAGCAATTCTCTTCATGGTTAGTATAGATGAGTAGGGTTTTGAGCTTTGGTTTTGAACAATTTACTGTAGATAAGCTGAATGAAACTGTAGCTGTGGTTTTGTTTCTATTTATAAACCCTTTCTATTGTTTTATGGGGTTCTTCGGTTGAGGCTGAAAAGCGTAAAAATGATGGTATTTTGAGGCTCAATTACCACCTTAAAAAGAGGAATAAAGGACACCCCATATAAAAGTGATCAAAATGTGTGTCGGTTCTAATAAAAGTTATCCATGTATGAGGGTTGATTTTGAACATGAGCTGAGATTGTAAATCTTCTGCTCATAGGTTTCATTGTTTAAGAGGCTGCTTCTTATGGTGAGAAACTTGAGGGCCGAATCGGACCGCATGCATGCTTTGGCATGTGTTTGTAGGACAGCTCTTTGTATTGATCTTTTTGCAAAGGAAAGCGTTCGAAGAGGTCAGAAACCTCTTGCAGGAACTGATATTGCTTCTCTTTTTGAGGACGCAAGGATAAATGATGATCTTAATAGTGTAACGAGTAAAAGCTTATTTAGGGAGGAATTAGTAGCATCCCTGGTGGAAAGTTGCTTTCAGTTGTCTCTACCTCTGCCTGAACAAAAGAACTCAGGCATGGAGAGCAGGGTCATTGGAGCTTTAGCATATGGAACTGGTTATGGTGCACTAAATTGGACAGAGCCTGCATTGGAAGTGGTGGAAGTTTGTAGGCCTTGTGTCAAATGGGACTGTGATGGCCGGACCTATGCAATTGATTGTTACCTGAAGCTGCTTGTTAGGTTGTGCCATATCTATGATACCAGGGGAGGTGTAAAAACAGTTAAAGATGGAGCTTCTCAGGATCAAATTTTAAATGAGACGAGACTGCAGAACTTGCAGCGGGAACTTGTGAAAGATCTACGAGAGGTATGTGAACTTAACTTAATAGTAATAATTACATTTCCTTATAATCTAACATTTTGGCAATGCTTATGTGGACTGTTGTACTTACTGATTCACTATATTTGTGGCTATCACATTTGGAAGTGAAGTATTATAGGTATTAATCTTGAAACGTAAGAATTAGAATGTAGTTAGGCATTTCTTCTGTATACTTCCTGTGTACATAGGCTTTGCCTATCTTCATTCACTTCAATAAAATTTACTTCTTACTTATCAAAAAAATAAAATTCTTGAAATGTAAGAAATAAATTATTCAAATATTAATGCTTCAACTGAACATGTGAAAGAATTTTGCAGTACTGTCCTTGTAATATAAAACTATTTAGTTCTTAAAATAATATTGCAATAAGTCGAAAGGAATGAATCAAACTGTCACTGGGGAGTCTGCAAGGCCATGTCCTCAGGAGTACTGCCCTGCATGTCATTAGTTCAATATACTTTTGTTTTAGATTTAATCAAATAGCTGATCTTTGGATTGATGCTGATGATTCCACAGGCTATTAACCAACAAGTGCTGCACTAAAGTAGCAAGCTTTAGGATGGCAAGTAATTCTTAATGCTTGAAACACGGGATCATAGTTTGGGAGAGCAATTCACTTACTCTCTCTTTTTTTTCTTTTTCTTTTTTTTTTTCTGCCTTTTGCTACTGGTATATGATTTCATATCATTAGAAATTGTCTGGTTGTTAATTCCTTCAAAACAAAACGTAGTTGTTATGGCTTTACTGTTTTTCTGTTCCTTGGATGTTTGTTTCTTTACATCCACATTCCTTATTATTGCCACTTAACTCCAAGGTGTTTTGAGTGCTATCATCTTTCTCATTTTGGCATAGTGTGTGTTGAATTGCTTTTATAAATTTTTCCATGTTGTCTCAAACCTTTCTCCATTTGGCAGGTGAATACCCCAAGAATATGTGCCCGCCTTATTTGGGCTGTTGCTGAACACATAGATCTAGAAGGATTGGATCCACTTCTAGCTGATGACCCTGATGATCCACTTAACATAATTGTAAAAAATATTCACAGAGTTTTGTTCAACATAGATTCATCTGCAGATACGACGAATAGGCTTCAAGATGTTCAGGCAGTCCTCTTATCTGCTCAGCGGTTGGGATCACGTCACCCTAGGGCAGGGCAGTTACTTACTAAAGAACTCGAAGAGTTTAGAAGCAATGGTTTGGCTGATTCTGTCAACAAGCATCAGTGCCGCTTAATATTGCAGAGACTAAAATATGTTTTAAGTCATCCGGACAGTAGGTAAGCATATTTTTAAATTCTTGTAATCTGAACAACGGCAGGTTGAAAGTTCTCAATTGATTATATATTCTGAATATTCCCAGTATGTTCCTTAATTGTATCCAACTTCTCAATGTTAAATTTGTTCCCCCCTCTAAAAAAAAAATAATAATTAACCCCAATTTTTTTATCCAGATTTTGTACAGAAACGTCCTGTTTGCATTCAGATTTGTGCATTAAGTCAACTGGCTATCAAACTTCATTCATAGTAGCTTTGATTTACCTTGGTTATGATTTCCTCAACCATATTTTTGTAATTTCTGAACAAGTACCTCACTATTTTTACAAATATGGAAATTGTTGAAGAGTGGGATGATTATGTTTCTTCTTCAGGTGGGCAGGGGTTAGTGAAGCCAGAGGAGATTACCCATTCAGCCACCACAAGCTAACTGTTCAGTTTTATGAAGCATCTGCGGCTCACGATAGAAAGTTGGAAGGATTGGTTCACAAGGCTATTTTAGAGCTATGGAGGCCAGAACCTAGTGAACTAACTCTATTGCTGACAAAAGGAGTTGACTCTACTTTACTGAAGGTTCCACCAACCGCAATTACTTTGACTGGTAGCAGTGATCCATGCTATGTTGAAGCATACCATTTAGCAGATTCAAGTGATGGAAGGATCACTCTGCATTTAAAGGTCAAACTGTTTTCTACTTGATAACTATTTACAAATACTTGCATGCATCCTTTTATTTATTATTAATTAGTATCCTACAAAAGTTTCTTCAGAATTTTTAGTAAGACACTTTCCTAACATGGTAATGGATAATGATAATGTGGAATAAATAATGTTTGTTTGTGCTTGGATGTTGGCTATAACTCACTTCATCTGAACTCATTAAACTTTATTGCTAATATTCAAGCTGCTACCAACCACCTTCTTTTGGGTACCCACTTTATGGAGCACACCTGATATTAATGGGTAGGGATTTATTAACTATAAAAATAAAAATAAAAAGGGTAGGGATTTATTAGTTTGGGGTCATGATTTGTATTAGTTTCCATGGGAGCTTATACAACAGTTACTAGTTTTTTAGACTACCGTATTGAGATGTCATTGTATCATGCCATCATGCTTCTTAACTCAGTACATGCACGCACGCACTCACAAACATATATAATCCTATCCTCATTGTTCATTTGCAAACAGACAAGTTTGTCTGAAAGAAGTGATAGACTTGGGTTTGAGCTCATTCAATTAAACTGCATTATCCCAACTTCCATAACTAAAGGGATAAAAATAAAAATACTTCCTTTCTGTCTGTATAAAGTTATGGCAGACATTGCTCTGATTTTGTGCTTTATCTTTCTGACCTTCAGTAAATATGTTGCAGGTCCTAAATTTAACAGAGCTCGAACTAAATCGAGTGGATATCCGTGTTGGTTTATCCGGTGCATTGAATTTTATGGATGGGTCTCCGCAAGCAATTCGGCAACTGCGTAATCTTGTTTCACAGGTTTTCTTTTCCTCCCTATCTGTATCTTTTGTGTTTTGCCCGTACATACATTTTCAGAGGGCAGTTGCCTTCATAGTGAATCTTAAAAAAGGGTTTTCTTTTTTTCTAATGACAATCAATTCAATCAATAAAGGAGTTGTAACTCTCCAACCGCTAATTCACCCATACTATTACTTATCAGCGGTTCATAGTTAAGAAGAATAGGCCTGTTTCCAGGTTATAACAGGCTTTAGTGATTAGAATGCGTCAATTAATCCATTCCTAAATTTTATTTTCCTTCTTTTTGCGCATGATCTTGGCAAACCTTTATCAGGACATGTTTAATATTTAATCCATTTTCTTCACCTTGTTTTCAATGTAATATAGACCCCCCAAACCCCCCCAAAAACAAAAAAAAAAAATCTTTCGCTTTGAGATTTTGACCCATCTCTTTCATGATGTTATCTGTAGGATCCGGTACTCAGCAGTGTGACAGTGGGCGTGTCCCATTTTGAGAGATGCGCCCTGTGGGTTCAAGTATCATACTATCCATTCTATGGGAGTGGTGCTGTGGGAGATTATGAGGGTGGCTATACTGAAGAGGATCCACAAATCATGAGACAAAAGAGAAGCTTAAGACCAGAACTGGGAGAGCCTGTGACTTTGAGATGTCAGCCTTACAAAATTCCTCTCACTGAACTTCTTTTGCCCCACAAACTCTCTCCTGTTGAATTTTTCCGCCTATGGCCTAGTTTACCAGCTATAGTGGAGTGCACAGGTACATATACATACGAAGGAAGTGGCTTCAAGGCTACTGCTGCACAACAGTATGGTGCATCACCTTTCTTAAGTGGACTGAAATCTTTGTCGTCTAAGTCATTCCACAGAGTTTGTTCACATATCATCCGGACAGTGGCAGGCTTTCAGGTATAGCCAATTCGTTCTTGATGTTTGAGTTGACTGTCTCTTTTGCAGTTCATTTTCTTAATCATTGTTTGTTCTGAGAGAAATTTCCTCAAGCATTACTTAGACCAGTCTTAAATTTTTCAGTCTTGAAAGGAACTCACCTCTGTCAGTGGAAATTTTCACTTTTGGCTCTTAATCGTTGTTGGCTAGAGGTGATGCTCTTGTGTATATCCCATGTACTTAGGCTATGCCTATTATTATCAATAAAATATTGTTAACTGATAAAAAAAAGATCTCGTTGGCTAGGACCTGTAATGGTTGAAATGTCAAAGTTAATTGGAGATGAAATGTTTGGTAGAACAGATAATTTGTTTTGTTGATTTAAGCTTCGGCATTCTGCCCATGTGTTATTTTGTTGGAACATATTATTTTAAAAAAATTACCGGTTATATCACCATCTTGGAACAGCTTTGTTTAGCCGCAAAAACTTGGTATGGAGGCTTCTTGGGCATGATGATCTTTGGGGCCAGTGAAGTGAGCAGAAATGTGGATTTGGGAGATGAGACAACTACCATGATGTGCAAATTTGTTCGAGCTTCTGACGTGTCAATTACAAAAGAGATTGGATCAGATCTACAGGGATGGTTAGATGACCTTACTGATGGGAGTGTGGAGTACATACCCGAAGATGAAGTGAAGGTGGCTGCTGCTGAGAGGCTTAGGATCTCAATGGAAAGAATTGCCTTATTAAAGGCAGCCCAACCACGACCAAAGACTCCAAAATCTGATGCTGATGATGACGATGATGATGAAGAGGAAGACGAAGACAAGGATAAAAAGAAGAAAAAGGAGGAGAAGAAAGATGATGAAGAAGATGGGAAAACAAAGGGACCTTCAACCCTGTCGAAGTTAACTGCAGAGGAGGTTGAGCATCGTGCTCTTCAAGCTGCAGTGCTCCAGGAGTGGCACATATTGTGCAAAGAAAAGAACCAAAGTTAATACCCTTTTTACCTTCTTTAAGTATATGGAACACATTCTTTGAGCTTGCTTATATTCTTTTCCTGGTGTATGAATTAGGTTGTAGTTGAAGGTTTGATGGCAGATAGGTATCTTTTTCCCTCTTTTTTTTCAACCCAGGGAGGGGTAGCCGGTTGTACATCTTGTATCGGGTGGTCGTTGGTCTGTTGTTCACTACGGGAATTTAACTGCTAGGAATATGATTCGTGATGGTATATATTTCGTGGCAGACTTCAATTTCTATTTTGAAACTTCATTTCCTCTGTACGCTTAATGTGATTTGAAGAAAGTCTTGGGCGATAACCATTTGAAGTTGCATTGCTGGTTTCTGGCATATTGAAACTTACCCTAGTGTTCTTTTCGTGCATGTCTTTTTCATCTGTTTTCCAGTGAGCCAGACCATGATTTTCATCAGGCTGAATCATAGAAGATAGAAATTGTATACCCACGATGGATTGAAAGACTAATTTTCTTCATAGAGATAAGCTTGCTCAAGCTGCCAATCCTTCAGAATTTCATTTTTCATCGTCAAAATTTTGCAATGTGCATAATGAGTGAAACATCCTAAGGAAGGATGCAGGAAACAGAAATATACTTGAATACATGAAAATTAAAACCTTCATAACCGGCTAATAACAAAAAAATGTCACATATATAGCCACTTCTTTTTCATTTTGGGATTAAATAAACAAAAGAAAAGATCCCAACTTTTTGAACAATAGAAGCCAACAGATCAGATTAAGCGCGGGTCTGGTGCAATGCTTATAAGCATGATTCATGAACCACTTCCAGGTATGGCCAATCAAGCTTACTTCATATGTTAAATTTCTGGGGAACAGTATCAAAGTCATCGAAGTCAAATCTCTGTCTCTCTCTCCCAGCCTGAAAATATGCATGCATGTACTGGCAATTAGTGAGCAGTAATTTACAAAACAAGTCAATAAACATGAAAATAAAAGTGATGGCTCACCTTTGCTAGGTATAGAGGATCACATGAGATCTGTTCATCTATAGTAGTCAGCTTCCTTGACAGTGCCATTATCCTGTCACAAATAAAATAGGTATAGAACTGGAGATGATTTTCCCAAAATTAAATAATAGCTGTTGTAAAAGAACATATGACACCAGCAGAAGGTCCAAAATGTACATTACAATGGAATGAAACGAGCAAAAACAAGATATTGTAAGAAATGAAAAAGTAGCAAACAGAGGCAAATTATGGGCTCTGCACTACATTTTTCTTGTCTTTAGAGCTCTTCAAAGTTCAAACCTGTCTTGGAACTATCACTGTATCATTTTAGAGGGTTTATATAACCTATGAGATTTACTCTTCACAAAAGACTTATAACTGGAAGATGAAATTCATTCAATCCTATCCCACTGAAATCAAGATCCCACATTGAGGGCAAAGACATCAAACTCATGGACTTCTGGAAGATATTCTTTCTTTGATAAGTAAACTTCTGGAAGATATTGATATCAAGACTCTCCTTTTCCTCTTAGATAACCTCCGAAATGTATATAAATACCAGCGACATACCTCTGGATGGATGAATCAATATGCTCAATCATCTCACAGGTCTTATATTGTTCAGGATCCTCTAGGAATCTAACCATTCCGTCCTTCTGGTTGATTGTTGCAAATATCTCACCATCTTGAATCTAAAATTTGCCATAGAAACATTAATGACATTTTAAATCATATTACCATAAAGAGTTGCAGAGAAACTACCATTTGCAGGACATGCATTTCTGCCTCCTTGGGACTATTCAGTTGTACTGTATTGGCAATGTCTTGAAGGGAGAGGGTCAGGTATGTCTGAGTCAATCTCTGGATATTTCGCTTATAGATGGATGATACAACCTGTTTCACTAGTCCAGAATTGCTGTCCTGGAAAGAAATTATTTCAAGCCACCTTTAGATAACCAATCATTCAGGCAGAACTTCATCAAGTAACTGTAAAAGCTAAGTGTATTTTTTATACAACATGATTTCGTCTAATCTCAGGCTTCTAACCAAGACACTAGAAAGTGCGGAACGAATTATGTATGATAGAGAACTCACACTTTCAAACTGCTCCCTGTTTGTCTGAACGTATGCTTCTAATTCTGCAATTTTGCCAGTGCTATAACTAGTTGCGAGTTCAATATAGGGCTGCTCAAAGCAAAATAATAATAATAATAAAAACAATAGCATAAACATAATTTGGCTTATAAAAAGAACATAGATATGAACTGCAAAGATTCTCAAGGATCCAGCTTTTCAATACACAGTTCCTTTGGGCAGCTTCTGTAGATTTAATGGGTTGAGATTTCATGATTTTCTCGTCTCTTTTTCTATTTCTAGTTTGGCATTCCCTCTTGTATACTTTTTGTGTACTTGGACTTTGCCTTCCGCGTTTCTTAATAAAATCTTCAGTTAGTTGTCAGGCAAAAAAAAGAAAAAAAGATCAAGAATGGGAGCAGGTGGACAAGTGCAGTTACTTCCTTCTAGGTGGTTATACTGAGTCAACAAACCTAACCATAAAATAAAGTTCAACCAAAGAAAAACCCAGAAAAAAGACATTCCATGAAGCATGTTAATAAAAGCAGGTAAAGAATCACAATGGTAAGCTCATAAGACAAATTACAAAAAAAAAAAATGGAGATAGAAATGCTCCATATCCAATACCATAGAAACAAATACAACCGTGGGTGTGACCAGTAGCTTTTTTCTCCATCCCACGTATGCATCTCTTAGTTCATGTTTGTTGGGATGTTAGAGCCTAAATTTGGTAGCCACAAATAGAAATTTTCTCCCACAGCAGAAGTGTAGGCCAAATGCCACTTATCATAGTGGTAGTTCACACACACACACAATGTTACAATGTGAATGCAACAATGCATAAAATCCGTACTCAGCAAGGTATCAATCATATAAAACATAGTCCAACAAAAAATATACATGTAATAGGCACCAAATCAACCTGAGGACTCATGGAATTAAGAACAATCCCTAACTTAATTTAAGAAATACCTGACAGAAGTTCTTTAGAAGTCTCTGAGCTACCGAAGAGGTGTACTTAGGGAGACTGGTAGAAAACTGCCACAAAAAAAATTTAAAAGATAATTTGACAAGTCTACAAGAGAGTGATGGCAAAACTTGCTCAAAAATTTCTTTCCAATTGTGCATTATTTGATCATATATTTCCAACAATAGCCTTCATGACTTAAGTTTTCAGAGGAAGGTAGGAACGAACAAAGAGCATACCTGTCCATGGTGAATCAGAGAAACCATTATGTACTTTTTGTAAGCTTCAACAGCTATAGCATTTATAGTAGACATGGGAGCAGTAACAGCCTGTATTAAGCCATAAGCAATCAGGATTCTCATGCGCATAGAAATTTAAGATGTCAATCAATAATTGCTAATTTAACAAGTTGCACATAGACAACAGACATTATGAAGAAGCTCCAGTGCTTTGCGGAAACGCTTTTGTCCTATGCATATCATCCCCCTGGAAAAAATTTGAAAATTTTGTCACTCACAAAGGCAGTAGATGCTCTTTATATCACCACAAACATCAAGAAAGTAAGTATGCAATAAAACAAGAGATTTCCCAATACCTACAACATATGCCCATTTAGAAAAAATAATGACGAATAAGATAGAAATATTACCAAGAAGCTAAAACAGGACATGACAACATGTCCAACAAAACAAGAAGAATTCACAGAACAGATAACCACAACACAAAAGTGAAAAGTATCATATGAGTGACAAATGAATGCTTAGAAGAAAAAGCAACCCACCCATAATAACAGTAGAGAAAAAGGTCCCTTGGCTGATCGACTTCAGAGATATCATCCTCCAAAATGGAAAGGCCAGTCTTATAGCACTTTGCCAATAAACAAAGTAGAAGAAACTCTGGATGCAAAGTAGTCAAATGTTCTGAGGAATGCTGGAGTTTCCGCACAGCAGTCAACATTGGAGCCACCCCCCGAATTGGCGTTCCAAGTAGCAAAACCTGGTCCTTAAGCCTCTTACAAACAGATATGACTGAAACCCCAACAAATAGCTACATCAATGGGTATAAACAGGTGATTTAATTACAGTCTTGACCATCAAATAGAATTAAATCTAAGGGTAAAGGGACATACATTTATCTGGCACCAAACCAATTTGCTCCGGAACACAATAACTGATAAATCTAGCAATGTAGGGAACCAATGTTGTGGCTTGCTCTTTCGAAATCGGAGCAGATGTGCAAGCCTCTCTGTCACCACAAATCCACACTCCAATGAGGTCAATTTCTTTCAACATCCAAAATTTTACAATATCTACAAATCAGTATCAAATGTAATATGATAATTACGCCAAAATTCTGGTCTCAAATAAATTGGTATTTGATGAAATGAAGTAACATTATTCTCTATAACTTGTACCTGGTTTGATTGCCCGAAAAATGTTCCAAAACATTCGTAATTTTTTAATAAAATTTCACCTAATTGACAGTAATGAAACTATTCCTAAAACTTAATTCTGATCCTTCGTTTTTTATACGAAAACAGATAAATAGCTATACAAAAAAATTTTGAAATTCTCATCTATTTTGTTCCCTTTTTTTATTTCACAACCAGCCAACCGGTTGGCTTAACTAAATACTAAAACCCTAACACATTCCAAATGCTTTCAGTTAGAAAAATTATTAGCAAGTAAATAAAACTGCAAAAGAAGAAAGTATACTGTTTGGCAGAATGAAGCAGGACTCACAGGATGTAGAGGTATCCGAGAGAGTGCGTGGACGGGTCGAGCTCGTTAAGAACCGCAGACAACCGAGTCGACTCGGCGCGGAGAGAGTCCTCCGATTGCTTCAGGATGACATGGAGGCGGGAGATATCTCCGGCGCTGCTCGAAAGCCCTTGTATCTGAATGATCAGAGCTTCCAACGAGCCCATGTTTCTGAGTTCGGTCGGCGATACCAGATCAGTCGCTGAGAGAGAGAGAGAGCTCTGAATAGTGCAGTGCCTTTGTGAAATACCGGCTGATCCGACTCGGGATGACTCAGTTATACTTATCTGGTTGGGCTTAGTCGATCCGATCTGGTTATCGAACTCTATTACATTACTCCGATCAGCATTGGGCCGATAATCAAGGCCTTGGCTTGCGTCAGGCTTCAGCCATTGAAAATTTTACAACGCGGTAATTTCAGTATTATTTATGCCCGATCTCGGCCAGCCCAGCTCGGTCCAAAGTTGCAAAGAAATAAAGTCTAATTGACTAATTATATATACAGTCGTGGAGAATGCAAATATGACACAATTACTTTGAAAAAAATAGAGTCCATGATTAAAAAATTAGTTTTTTTCGTGTGAATTTCATATAAATTTACTTTTTTCAAAGAAATTACGCAACGCTTACGCAATCACAACTACAAATATCATTTCTCTTTCAAGTAAAATAATTGAATCTCGTCTCCTCATATTTGATATTTTACATTAACACTATTGATAAATAACATAAGATAAAAAATATATATAAATAATAGTAAAATAATTTGTAAATAATAGTAAATAATTTGAATTAAATTTATTTTTTAATAGTTTTTTTAATATTTAAAAAAGTTAAATTATTTTTTGTGTTTTATTTGAAAGCTTAGAGAAATTATAATGATTAGATGAAAAAATTAAAAATTAAAAATTTGAAATAAAATAATATGTTTTTAAATAGTATTTAGATATTAAGATAATAGTTGAATCTCAACTACAAATATCATTTCTCTTTCAAGTAAAATAATTGAATCTCGTCTCCTCATATTTGATATTTTACATTAACACTATTGATAAATAACATAAGATAAAAAATATATATAAATAATAGTAAAATAATTTGTAAATAATAGTAAATAATTTGAATTAAATTTATTTTTTAATAGTTTTTTTAATATTTAAAAAAGTTAAATTATTTTTTGTGTTTTATTTGAAAGCTTAGAGAAATTATAATGATTAGATGAAAAAATTAAAAATTAAAAATTTGAAATAAAATAATATGTTTTTGAATAGTATTTAAATATTAAGATAAAATAAGATAGAATGAAATGGGTTGTTATCGTTGGGAAATCAATTGGAGCCTAAATTCATCCATTTTCACTTAAATGGAGCAGATTAATATCCCAATTCCCGAACCTAAAAGAAAACAGGTAGATTTTATGGATGACGTTAAATGGTTAATCAATAGTGATTGAGAAATGATTTGTACTATGCAAGTGACTTATCAAAAAATAAAAAATTTATGCAATTGAAGAGGCAAAGTTGTCCATTGGAGAGAGGTGGGGGCTGGCAAATGCTGTCGTCAGACTAGCTGGTGCTTCTTTTATGCAGCGGAAACATCATGCGGCAATACCAGAGGGATCCGACAAATGATCAAGATGCACTGTTTGATTGTGCAAACCACCAAATGTAGATGATGATGGATCTTTGAGTGAATAAGAAAAACTCTTTAAAATCCCTTAAGAAAAAGTGCCTTCCAAACAATCACTGATACATTTATGGAGGTTACATACAAAAGATCAGAAGTGCTCCATCTCAGGAATGCCAACACGCTCCAACTACTACTTTCTACGAACTCACGTCTGCTTTAACTTCTTTCCTTTTACCTTTCCTGGTCTCATTACCGCTCTGTTGTTGCAGTTCAGCCTTTTTCTGAGCTCGAATCATTGTTCGCCTTGCACGGGGCCGCATTTCACGTACCCTTCGATGAGGTATGATGTATGGTTCAAGGGGCGTGTCATCGAAGGAGTGTTCACTTTCAGCAAATATCCTCAATTTTATATCTCTATCCTGCATACATCGATGGCAGAAGTGCAAGATTATACGATTGAGATAGCTAATGCACATGACGGAAATATGACCAAAGAGAACCACAACAGAAATTGGAGCCTAGAAAAACACATAGAAAGGCACTTTGCAACAGTATATGCGAATAAACCAATTGTATGAAAGAAGAGGCACATGCAACGAAATGTTAACATGAGCTACAACCATACTTTCATCCAAGTTTAGTTTAATAAAATAAAAAAACTATTCTCAATTATGTAGAGTATCAAAATGCATAAAATACAATTTCTCTCTACTTAAACAAAACTCACATCACGCAATTTGGCATGCGCAATACAGCTTTGTGGATAACTTCTGTAGGATCTTTAGCCAGCTGGTAAGCTCCTTTCCTTGAGGTGACCCACGTACGTACAGGAACATACAGTTCACAGTCAATATCAAAATGCACAAAGTGGCCTAACTTGGGAGGAATTTGACAGCTAAATGAACATATTCCTTTTTACATAGATCTAATTTGAACATCAGTCTACCTTGTCTCAAGTGGCACTTAGCTCCGTTTAGTTACACACAGATGAGATGAGATGAGATGAGATGTTTTAAATAGTAATGAATAAAATATTGTTATAATATAATTTTGTAATATTAATTTTGTATTGGAATTTGAAAAGGTAAAATTATTTATTATATTTTGTATGAGAATTTGAAAAAGTTGTAATGATGAATTAAGATGAGCTGAGATGAATTTTTTGATTTTGTGTAACCAATCCGGACCTAAGCTAGGAACTTTCTAGTCTCATCACCTATCATCAACAAGATCTTTTATCTATAATTACAGGCACAGTGTTCAGATATTTGCTTCAGGAGATCTTGAACAACTAAATACAAAATAACAAGATTCCAAATTCACTATTGGAATTAGGTAATGGTTCGTTTTGATCTCAAACTCATACACTCAACTTTAACAAAAGTAAAGAATTAAATCATTTAATTTACTTTCATTCCCCCATTTCCAATAATGGCTACAGTTCAAAGTGTGTTACTTGCCCAGTGTGCCAACGATAAGTTGTCTGTGAGTTTTCTTCCTGTGACACAGACATCCTTTGCGTTAAGCACAATGCACAATATCCCCATCATCACGATTTGGAGTGTATGTTGGCTTATCTTTCCCTTGAATCACAGTAGATATTTGGGAAGCCAACCTGCCAAGGACCTACGAAAGAAGCTATCATCATAATTAAAAATAGGCGATTTGAATCCACCAAGTTGAGAACAATTTAACAGAAATAACATAAAGAATCAGACTCGTCAGCAGATATAAATCTGACTTTTTTCGTAATAATCTGCTGATCAACTAGGCTACTTCTTTCCTCAAAAGGGGAGTAGAAAGACCAGCATCGTTGGCAAAATTCAAATAATAAAAAGAACATTTTCTCTCCAACCCAGCTAGAATACATAAAGGTCTTCTAGCATTATAAATTATAATGTGCCCAACTAATGGCATATAGCGAAAAAAAAGATGGTACACACAAACCTGGCCTTTGGCATCAAAAACCCTCCAACGCAGACCTTCCAGATTTATAAATCTCAGCCCAGCAAGTGCTTTCTGTATGAATATTGGGTGGAAAGTTCTGTTATTGATTTGGTCATATTAGTTCAATATTAATCACCAAGTCACACACCAACGGGATGGCATGTGATATAACTTTTGAAACGGTTTAATTATATCAAGTACTAGTTAAGAACATTGTGTATGTCGCAGATAAAGCACCTGGTCCTCATGGGGCTTACTATGGCAAGTTTTAACACAGCGGGAAAGTAACGGAGAAAGATGCAATGGGGTTTTTTTTTCAGAAATTCCATGTTACTTACAACTGTGCAGCCCTTCCCAAGAAGAAGTTGGATACCCATACCACACAGAAAAATTCCAGAATATTTGCATAAAAACCCATAAAAGACAGAACTAGTCGTTTAGCAAATGCCACAATCATGCGGTGCGCTTCAGCGGCACCCAAAATTTGAGAATGATGCTCATAAGACGGTGTTAAATTGGAATTAAGAAGTAACTTGGGTTTTTCACAATGAATGAAAAATATGAGCTATATGAAATACGAGAGAGAAAATAAGATGGAAATAGTGCTTTCACGTTGCCATTGAAAGAAACAGCTGCTTGGCTTGTCATTTCTCCGTCTTTCTAGGAATTACCTTCTTCACACCCAAATCATTCAGCTCTGAAAAATAAGTTGGAAATCAAAGCTAAAATAAATCTTAAAAGATAATGTCTTTTCAAAAATATAAATATAAAAAGGAAAGGAAAATGTAGGCCTAGGGCTGGGGCAAAGAAAGAGAAGTCATGTTCCGGCTGCGATCCAGTACAATTTTTACATTTGTTTCGTTTTTAATTTTTCAGGACTTGAGGTTAGATTTGAGTAATCAAGGGTGATAAAAACGGACTGGGTCTGTACAATTGGGTTTTAAAAATCCCTCGTTAGCAGACCCAATATGGTTGTTGGAGCCCAAGCCCATTAGCTCATTTTTCTTGGTGGGTACACTTAAAAAGATTTGTACCGACTTGTATTCTTGAGACTTATATATAATTGCTTTAAATTTTATAAAAAAATATTTAATTCACAATTACATTTCACTAAGATAAACTTATAAATTAACGTGTTGAAATTCTTATAAACAAATGAAATTCTTTGGATCTGTGTTGTTGGTCATTGAAGTTTGAACCCTTCCATGAATGTTAGCTGATTCGGCAATAACTCTAGATCAGTTTAAATTGAGGGCCGAGTACTTAAAAATTCGAGCACTTTCAATAATATGGCATGTTTTTCTTTGTAGTTTTCATAACGGTTATGACAGAAGATCTCCTTCATTTGAATCGAAATCTAATAAAAAAAGAAAGTAAATGTAGTTTTATGGGTTTAGGATGCAAAAAAAAAACTGATAATTCAGAGTAAAATGTAAGTTTCCCTAATTTGTTTGTTCCGAAGTAACAAAAGGTCATGTTAGCAATACAATGACTAGTGACGCAGAACTAGGCTACACCCCTTGGGAAGCTATACTCGAATTGAATCAGATGGAATACTATTTCAATAAACAATCATTATGCTTCTATACTTTCCTAATGTCTCATCATCAGAGAATATATAGCACCACCAAGCAGGTAGTCCTTCACCCGCCAGGGGTGGGGGTAGCGGGGGATTGAGATGACCGGGGATGGTAGATGGTTCTTCATCCCCTTTCTTGCATGTAGCATTATGCACCAAAATGTAAGAAACTTGATTAAGCCTCACAACAGCACTGACATGGCCATAGCTTGCAAATGCAGCTGTAGATTTGTCTACATGATCAAAATTTTCCAATACAGTGCAATAATTCTTATGCTCACTCAACGACACCAATATTTGTTTCTGACCTGGCAATTGCACCCCACAACGATGCTTTAAATAGTGTACCACGTACAGTTATAAATCTGCATACAAACCTCAAACCTTCTTGTACGCGGCCTCAACGGACGTCATTGCTGCTACAACTCGTATCCTTGTCAGGGAACATTTTCTTCACTTTCTTTTTCAAAGTCTTCTCAAAGTCACTACCCGACAGTGATAACACCTGGTTCAGCAGCATTGAAACCCCCAACTCCTTCACCTGTGCATACCTCGGTTTAATCCTTTCTTCCAAACTATAACCAAAATATTGAGGGAATTTCACTAGATCTGATCTGGAATAATCCATGGTCAAAAAGTACTCCCATTTCGGTATCAAATTCCGTGACAAGCTAAAAGTATACAACGCTCCATATCTTGAGATCATGGTCCCAATTTCCTTGATACTGTATCCCCTCTCCAAAAAAAATTCTGTCACTGGCTTCAAATGGGCCTCAATGCTAAGACCAAAAGTCTGTGGACAACGATAGAGAAGAACAGGAACATCAACCCCCAAAGAATGGAAGTACTCAGCAGTTGGCCGTAACTTCTCCTCCACACTGTAACCAATAATGTGTGGGCCGCGTGTCAGAATCTTACCAATTCTCTCTGCTGAGAGGCCCATCTCGTAAAAAAATTCTACAGTGGTCTCCACCTTCTGCTTGCTATAAGTGAGAAGTGCTGGAAAGCGATATATCACTTTTGCCCATTGTTTCTTGTCCACACCCAAATTTTCCAAGAACGTCATTGTGGGTATAAGATTTTCGGAGAGACTGATTCCACACAACTGAGGCCTTTTGTTGAGGATGGTGGGAATATCTGATTTTGGTACCCCAAGCTCAAGAAGAAACTCAACCACTGGTTTGATTTTTCCCTCCAAGCTATAGTAGGCAAAAGCCGGGAATCTTTGTGTAATTCCCTTGATCTGCTCAAGATCCATACCAAGCTCTATGAGATAGAGAACATGAGGGCGAAGCTTCCCGGCTTGGTCTATCTCACTCACTCGAGAGATGGCCTTTAGCTTCTTAGTGTCAAGAGTCAGATGGGGCTGAGAAACTGGCACAACTGTTTTTTCTTTAACAGGTGGGTGTGGAAAGTTTTCCACTACATCTACTATGAAGTTCCCATGCTCTTCGAGAAGGGCTTCAAGGAATGGAACAAGAGCGTCCCTGATCTCAAGAGTTGTAAGCTCACGTCCTGTCATGTTAAAGGGAGATGTGATTAGCAAAGACTCAATTTAGAATTATAGATGTTAGCTGTGGATCGAGAGAAGCAGCAATATGTTGAAATCGAACCTACTAGATATCGAGATTTATGAACAGAATGAAGCCTTGAGACAAGGTGATCGATGAAAAGGTCTGACTTGTTGATGGTTCTTGCTGCAACTGCATTGCTCAATCCTTGTTTCTTTAAGAACAGGGTCAAAACAGCCTTGGCTTCTTCTTTTTCTGCTGCTAACAAGGTTGGAGGCACCACTTTCAAGCTGAACAATCCATCTACCCCAGAATCAGCTGCCATAATATCCAAAAAAGAAGCTTAACATCATAAAAGAGAAAATAATGATGACAGAACCAACTGCTATCGTATCCAAAAAGAAGGCTTTCTCGTGGAGGCTACAACAGCCCCACATAAGCTACATGAAAGAAAATGAAAATGTAGTTGCTTACCAAACTTTGCTTTGCAGGATAAGTGTTTTGCAGGAAATGGAAGTCGAATCCTGAACAAGATCAAACAAAAATCAAATTTTCGACACTTAGCAGGAAAATCAAATAGATAACAAAATAAATAGAAAGGGAGATAGCCAGGAAGGTGTGAGGGATCTGCAGCTTCAGTTACTTTAGCTACTACAATCATTTGTATCATCCGGTAACTCATCTGTCACCCTTTTATATTACCAAAATAATTCACAACAAACAAATTAAATCAGAATTATACCTACTTAATACCTCCTATACATGTGTTAACAGAATTTCATGCAACACTTCATCATCTCTAGCAGTATAACATCTTTGGTTTTCCTCACACCACACCACCATTGCACTACTTCATCACCGCTAATCAGCACCAAGTAACCGTTATGGCTCATCCTCAAATGCTTCAAAAGTCGCACCACCTTAGTACTACTATCAATATTACACAATCACTCACTCCCACCCAACGGTTACTTGCAGTTAAAAAACTCTTTTTAAGAAGAAGAAAATTGAGAGATTGAATGAAGGCTGAACAAATTTCGTGCTTATTTAGTACAATATTCGGTATTTTCTTCCCCTCCACTATATTATTGGCACAACATAATGAAGCCCATGAATAATTTAGCTTCGAAAAATGAACAGTATCCATGATTTAAAAAATACACAAGCATATGTTGAAGAAAAAGAGAACTATAAAATACAATTTCCCTCAACCTCACAAAAGCAAAGACCATTAATGCCCCCAACGGATATTCAAGAATGAATTTTTACTTATAAGCCATCAAAGCTACACTAATTAAGCACCAAAATGGAGAAGACTAACAAATATACTATAGAGAGAGAGAGAGAGAGAGAGAGAGAGATTAATAGGAACAAAACAGAGAAAGGACCATGGAAGGAGTAGTACCTTGAGGTAGTGAAAAGCCCTTTAGATAGACGTGAGAGGTGCTCGACAGAGCGGACTGGACAGAATGCGCTCATCTCTTAGCGTATAAAGCAAATAGTATAGGAAAAACCTGTATTTGTTATCCAGATGGTCAAAACAAATACAGGGTTCGTTGGCAGAACGAGGGCTAAGCAGTAAGCACGGGGAAATAATAGAACAATCACTGGTGGGGCGCGGCCCATTTTAGCCGCTAGTCCGTGTATAAACGAGGCATTATCACGTGCAAATATCTGCCACTAATTATGAAACGACGTCGTATAATTATCGTTAGATTTGTGTGTGTGCATATATACTTTAAGAACTAATACTCTTCCAAAATATTAGCCAATTTCTTAGATATAAGCCGAAATATTAGAAAAAGATAAATACCATTAATGTTTCTAAAAAATAATATTTCAATTATGAGCTTGTACGTGAGAAAGAAAAATACGTTAACAATAAAGAAATTATATAAAAATAAACTCATAAACAGATGTGATTTAATGTGATACGTCAGATTATAAAGTTATTTTTATTATAAAATAGATTTAAATTTAATGAAACCATGTCAACTTACTGTATAATCTTTTTATGTCTAAGATAGTTCACCCGACCTTTAGACTTCTGGAAATTAATCAGGGAAGAGTAGTATTTCTCAAGAAATAAATTAGTTATTATTTTTTTATTTATCAGCCGGTTTTTTGAGAGTTTTTAAAAAGCACGTTCTCAGAGAACTAATTTTAACTAGAAGCGAAACTACTGGCAGCGAAACCCTTTACAATTAAAAAGCAAGGATACTTCAAGATGAAGTAGCTCTCCATATCACTATACAAATTATTGCCCTCTTCTTAATCCCCAACCATCTATGCATCCTTGTGCTCGCCAAAAATAACTTCTTTCGTCACAAGTTTTATGCCCCTCACCCAAAGCTCAGCCGTTTCAAGCCCACCCTCGCATACAAAATGCACCTCCCTGTTCTTTGTGGTCACCACCCTAAACACTCCAGGTACATCAGCATCACCCTTCTTCCTGTTCTTCCGAAAAATTGGGCTCGGCCCCACCTCAGCATGCCGGCAGGTCACATTTCTCCGGCTTGACTTCCCCCATCGCAGCACTCCTGCAGACCCTATCATTCTCATCTCCTTCACATGTGGGGTTCCTTTCCCTCCCCTGGTGTGTTTCTGTACGTAGGCACCACCTAATACTAGCTTGCGAGCAAGTTCGTCTAGTATCACGAGTTTCGCGTCATTTTTCCTGCCATCGATTGTCCTTGCAAGGGAGAGTGCTGTTTCGCCTCTAGCAGTCTTTATGTTGCAGTCGGCCCCACGTGAGATCAAGAGCTCACACATGGCCCCGTGACCTTCCTTTGCAGCTAGCATGAGTGGAGTGTAGCCTTCCCCATCAGGGATGTTTACATCATAACCTCTACTTGTAAGCAATTTGACTGCAGCCAAGTCCCCACGACGAGCAGCACAATGTAAAGCACAGAACCCTCCAGGATTGCGGTTGCCCCTTTCAAGGGCTAATTCAAGCATTACCTTCTCAAATAAGTCATGGCTCTGATGTAACTCAGATAAAGCGATTGCCGTTTGGCCGTATTTGTTATGCAACTTTACGTCGGCCCCCGCATAAACAAGCAACCTGAATGCTTCAACATGACCCTTCAGAGCAGCAAACATTACTGCTGAGAAACCATTTTCATCCTGATAATCAAGATTAAATCCTCCCCAATCAATCAGGATTTCCAAAGCCTT
Source organism: Carya cathayensis (assembly GCA_011037825.1). Taxonomy (NCBI): domain Eukaryota; kingdom Viridiplantae; phylum Streptophyta; class Magnoliopsida; order Fagales; family Juglandaceae; genus Carya; species Carya cathayensis. The sequence goes on from QGSO01000206.1 coordinate 1,961,495, forward strand.
AATGTCACCAGCTTGGGCTGCAAATATTATAGGAGAGAATACAGACATATTGCTGGATCTGGGTATCTTTGTGGCTCTTATTGCATCCAACACAGTGTCTTGGAAAGCAAGGGACCACCGGTTTGACCCAGCAATTGAAATTGCAGACTGATCGGCAACATTTACCAAGCCAAAATCAGCACCGGCCATGGCCAATAACCTGAGACACTCTTCATGCTTATATTTTGCACAGATCATCAGGGCCGTGTCCCCAGAATCTGTCTTTGAGTTTATATCACAACCAGAGTCAATTAGGCAATGAAGTATAGTTGATAATCCAAGGCGGGCAGCCATGTGTATAGGACGGAACTCATTTTGCTTGGCTGTCTTAACAGGGCATTCAACATTAGCACCACAATTCAAGAGCACCTTGACAGCACCGGCGTTGCCACATAGGATGGCATGATGAAGGAGACTTCTCCCATAATGTGGGATATTGGGGGAGAGGTGTTGTAGGAGCATAGACAAGATTGCACCACTCACTTCAAAATACTCCACTGCACACCAGGTGATGGCATAAGGCTCTGCCAACCCTGCACCAACTCGATATTCTTCCCCAGTAGCCATGTCCCAAGACCAGGCCCCCAACTTCTCTTTGATATCCATCCTAGCACCAGCCTGTTTTTCCATTCCAGGAAAAAGACCCAAAGTTAGGGGGGAAGAGGTAATCATGAAAAGATAAACACATTAATATGTCTCTGACTATCTTATATCTTATATCTCATACTGAGTCTGCAGTGCAGATCATGCATTACCAACTCAAAATTAAATTGCTTGATATTATAGATTGATTTACATTTACCAGAATCTATATACTCAGAAAGGGTAGAAAAATTAATAGCAAAAAATGATCGCCCACGCCACCTGGTCATTCTAATATTTAATACTGAGAAAAGACTCACCTGGAGCAGCAAGCGGACAATGGCAACCTGCCTGCCAACCACAGCCGCAGCAAGTGCAGTACAGTCCACATTCGTGTGAACAGAAGGCTTAGATGACTGGAGCAGGAACCGGTCAGATGCACTTGCATCTACACCACACTGCCATTAAGCAATAATATCAGTACAAATATCATACAAGCTTTTAATACAGTGGAGAGTACATCCAAAACCAAAATTTTCAGCCAAGACAAATACACATCAGTGTATTGCACATGCTAAAATTAGCCAGACTACCCACAGATTACACCCGATAATTTTGGTTTAGAGGTGAGGATCTGCAGAAACTGTACAAAATTCATCAAAATACTGAGGAGCAATTAATTTCGTAACATGATCTAACATTAAAAGCAACCATGTAATGTTCATTTCAATTTTACTGGAACAGTCTGCAGTAGTATCTAAGAGAAGTTGGTGATTGAGAGCTCATACGAATACAATGTTTTACCTTCATGAGAGTGTCAACCACATCCACATAACCCCGGAAGCATGCGGTGACAAGAGCATGTCGACCAACGTGGGGCCGGATGAGATCAGAGCCCATGAGCAACTCTGAATGTCTTGCACGGCCATGACAGCTCGCCTCCAGCAAAGCCTCCTCACAGGCTAGCTGTGACGCCCCAGCTTTAAGTAAGATCTCAAGAATCTCAAGATGTCCCTCTCTTACTGCTGCTGTTGTCACGCAGCCCCTGAAGAGTTTCTGGTTCACATCAGCTCCAGAGTTCTGTCATTTAAAAAGCACCAACCCTTAGTATTGCAAAGCTGTTGACAAGACTTCAGAAGGAGATATTTCATTCTTCTCTTTCCTTTTCTTTTAATTTGCTCAAAATCTCAAAGAAGACAAAGATCCAGAAAACCAATTCAATGCAAAAAGTAAGGCCACAAGCAGACAAAAAGGGGGAACAAATCTGATGTAATAGGCAGAAAAGCATGGAACTTTCATGGGCAGTACATTAATGTCATTAATAAGGAAAAATGGGATGCACCACGTATGTGTGCCATCATGCAATTACCACGCTCTAGCCAGAGGTCAGAAACAACTAAATGCATTGAGGAGCAATCAAGACTGATAAAACCAGAAAGGTTAGATTTAAATGCATTGAGGACCATCATTCATTTCTCTCTCTCTCACAGATCCAATTGGATCTGAAGGCACAGACCTAGCTTTTCAAATGAATTAGTTTGAAGCCGGATTTATAATCTGCTTCAACTTTAACTATAATTACGGAAAAATAACAAAATAAAAAGATAAGCAACACAAAAGGGTGGACCACAACCATGAATAAGCACTCAATACGTTGAATAACGTGCATCTTCCTGAATCAAACTAAAATAAGAAAAAAACAGTATTAAGTAAATTAACACTCACAGCAACAACCAACTATATGCATCATGAAAAAAATTCATCAATAGGATAAACTTGAAAGGGAAGCTGACTAATTAGGGCCATCATAATTTTGTGGTTTTTAAGTAATGCATAAAAACTTCACAGTGGATAGCATGACGTTTTGTGGAGTGTAGTTGAACTGCCTCCAGAAAGAAAACCCTTTATCTAAAAAAAAACTGCCAAATACAAATCATCTTTATCAACTACAAAAACGCACTGGCAAATGCAAAAATCAAACTGCCGATCTACCGCCTATCAGAACAGGAATACAGAGTACCAACTACCAACAATTCTCGTTTCCATCAACTGTACATAAATCTAAGGGTGCAAATCATCAACAAACTTCAGTACAGATATCATTCAATTAAAAGTTAATGATAGAGATTTTAAAAGCTGATAGGTGCTATTCCGAAAAGAGGACTGCTAGAGGCACGCAAGAATCCTACAAAAAGATCACACAAACTGACGTGTCACTGCGACGTTCAGTTAAGTTTTTTTTTTTTTTTCCCTCCCCAGCCCCAATACCCCTTTCCCCGTCGCAAACCCACATTGTTGCCCCCAGCACCCCCAGCAAACAGCCAGCGCATTAGTCAGAGCCAGCCCCAAAAAACAGCCAACGTCGCCACCACCATTCCCATCCCTCACCAACAACAAACAACAGACCTCTGTCTCTCGGTCTCTCTTTCTCTCATATTCCTTCTATTTTCCTTTGCAATTTTCTCAACAACCAAACATATTACGATTTTCCCTCTCAACAACCAAACAGAGAACAAATGTTATTTTACATTCATTTTTTCAACAACCCAACAAGAGCAAGTTGTGATTTTCCCTCTCAACAACTAAATAGCTAACAAAAATTATTTTCCTTTAATTTTCTCAATAACCAAACAAAATTTTCCCTTTCATTTTCTCAACAACCAAACGTAGAGAGATATACGGTGGTAGAGGGCTGTCGGCGACTCAACGGGAACGAGGTGCAGGTGAACTGATGAATGGGTCTCTGTCTGGAGGAGGGCTCGCTTCAGGTCCTCAGGATCGTGAAATGGGGGGAGGGAGACTAGGCGGGAGGGAGGAGTGAGAAAAAGAATAGAAAAAATAACCTCTCGTTTGATTACACCTACAATTCAATTAAATGAGATGAGATTTTTTAGATAATAATTAATAAAATATTATTATAATATAATTTTATAATATTAATTTTATATTAAAATTTAAAAAAATAGAATTATTTATTATATTTTATACAAAAATTTAAAAAAATTATAACGATAAATTGAGATAAAATAAGACTAATTTTTTGATTTGATGGTATCTTATTGTGTCCCTAGTAATTTCCTTCCGAAAAATTAGTTACGGGCTACGAATTTACATTAGTGAGAGATAATAAGGCATTTATTCACTGGACCCAACGAGGGAAAGCATTGAAGACAATGAATCTCTAAAGAACCTAAAGTAATAGGCAACTTTAATACCAAAGGTAATAATGTCTGAGAAAATCGAAACCGTAGCTTCCATAGCACTGATTTCCATTCAAAAGCCTAAAACGCATCAAAGCCGTCTTCTATTAATGTTTCAAGTCTTCAAATACTAAAAATATCAATAGAAATTTTAACAGGAGATTTTAGAAATGACTAATGAGAATCACAAACTAGTAAGGACAAATACGAAGAATATGCTTCCAAAACAGCAAACATTAAAAAATTAATATCACAAATTAAAATACTTACGACCAAGTGTGTGAATACAAAACGTAAATCTCAATCAGCAAAAATAAAATAGACAACTAAGTAAGATAATACATAAAACGTTTTCGATATATATTTTAAAAAACAAAAGAAAACAAAGAAAAAAATCGACTTTGGAATTCAAAATCAGTGTGAATCAGAAGACGAATAAAAACAGCACGAATCACAAATTTGAGCACCAAAATGCAGAGATAGACAGGTGAGAGAAAAAAAACACACGCTTTCAACAATTTCAAAACAAAAGAAATAGACGCAACTGTTTCAAAATGCTTCGAAATGGGAGGAAAATCAACAATGCGAATGCAACAGTAAAAAAACTCAAGCTTCGGTGCCAGTACTGAACCGAGCAATTACCAGCAACTTCTTCGCGAGGTCGACGTTGCCCGCATGGACGGCAAGGAACAAGGCGGTAACGTCTGTCTTAAACTCCTCGTAGTCCACGCGGACCTCAATAGGCGATTCGTCATGCAGGACCAGCTCGGTCTTCCTGCTCTTGAAACACACCCCGCCGACGAAGTTCACGTCCACGAACGGATCGGCGATGCACTCTATCGCCGACTTCAGATCGCCGGAGAGCGAAGCTTCCAGCAGCCGTTGCGAGACATCGGCCTCGTAGTCCACCGGAAACACCTGCTGCTTCCCGGAAAAAAACGTCATCTCGGCGGCTTCACACGTGGCGTCCCTCGAGCTTCAGTCGTACCAAACAGTGGCTGCAACTTCAGATGAAAGCTCGCAGTCGCATGCGCCCTCTCTCGCTCTAACAAACACGAGGCTCGAGTCGAGAGAAAGTTGGAAACTTTGAAAGAAGTGAGCGCCAGAAGTGAGGAAGAAAGCCGGGTGCAGATATATTGTGAGGTTTTAACTGCGATTTAACCACGGTTACAAAATTTGGTTGACTGTGTGGGGTCCACTCTCACTTGTGGGGTTTTAAATTTTTAATTGGTAATTCATGTAATATGGTGTTTATTAGAGTAAATAGCAATCCTCTTCCCCAAATGGCAATACACGACAACGTTAGTAACGGTTGTTGCTGCCCATTTAATTTCCAGAATAATAGTGTAATTACTTTTTGAGTATTTTTAATAATTAAACTGTTTAATAGTGAAATAATTTACGAATATTTCAAACCATCCCTAAATAATAATAAAATAATTTATAAATAACACAACGCAAGAAAGTATGTCTAGAACATTACACATCAGGATCACAGTGACCTTATCTTGTAACTGAAACCCATACCTGCATGCAGGCTGCTGTCATTGATGAAGAATAGCATCTCTGTGCATATGTTACCGGAAATGATATTTGTAATTATGTTTGTGCAAGTGATGTGTAGTCTTTTTAAAAAAAGTGAATTAATATAGGATCTATATAAAAAAAACTAACTTTTTAATCATGAACCTCACTCTTTTTCAAAACGATTGAGTAATATTTACACATTTTACAACTATATCCAGCATTACTAATGTTATATACAGTGTAACATTGGAAAAAAAACTGTGAAAATTAAAGATAAAGGCAGTCCTCCTGCAGACTCCGCAGTCACAGGAGTAATATACAAGTAATAGCCCCCCTCGATCATTGCTTAATGATCCCTGCCCAGCCCAAACTGCAGCAGCTCACTTAAATCTCTTTTGACCCTCGTTTTTATTTCTCACCTCTTCAATGCAGGCTGAGGCCCCTCCCTCCTTCCAATGCCATATAATTGGTCCTATATATCTGCCAATGTCAGAAAAAAAAAAATAGACATCATGGTGAATGAATGAAGATGTATTCATTTATTCGATGATAAATTTATTAAATTAATTTATTAAATTATATATATATACATATAAATTTTTATAATTCTGCTTTAAATATAAGATGATTATGTAAAATTTGAACTTTGTTGTTCAATTACTATTGATATACATTAATTGATCGTTGCATTTTTTTTCCTGACTGGATTTTAATTTTGTTATTAAGTCTAAATCTCCTTTTTTTTATCATGTATTAAAATTTGGATTTGAAGATAAATGAATTCAAAATCATAGTTATTAATTTAAAATTTAAATTCAAACTCAAAATTTTCATCCAAAAGAGAATATATATGAAAAATTATACTTATCATCTTCACACCATGTTGAATATTTTGCTCATTTTGATTAATCCCACATAGGTGAGAAATGGATGAGAAGTAAAGGCCAAAGCCTATAAAAAGAGGCTTAAACTCATTGATAAAGTTACAAGTTAAAAAGCTTATTTAGTAAATTTTGACTTTAGTTAAAATTATTTGTTGATTTTTTTTAAAAAAAGAGAAGATATGTGAGTTAAAATTTTACTAGTGAAGAAGTTTTATAAGTGTATTTGGGGTAGGAAGATAAATTATGTGATTGTAATAATTTTTACATAGTATATTTTCTTTTCTGTATCTTGTAGTTTTTATTTTATTTTGGAAGTTTTCTACCTAAAATCTTGTTTTGTTATTATTTATTTATTATTATTTTTTTGATATTCTGACAAATTACAGATTTAGGGGGTGAATTTGAGAGGTCTATATTTCCAATACACCACACACCATATATAATTTTTAAATTTTTTATCTTATTAAATATATGATGTATGTATGATAAGTTGATGAATTTAATTAATTTAAAAAGAATAAAAAGAATATAAATATAATATATAGTGAATAAAAATAATGAGTAATAAAAATTCAATATATACTTTTCTAGTATGTATGATAATATTAAAGTATAAATCCAGGATGGAATATGACAAGAAGAATTCCTCCTGCAGAGTGAATTGACAGTAGATAACAACATCGCCCAGAAGTCTGAAATTTGATTAGATGCAATGCATGCGATTCGCAATTTATTCATGAAAAAATAAATTAATTAATTAAAACTTCTCCAATATAATAATATATAGAGAAAATAAAAGGGGTTGGTCGTGAAATATCATTATTTGGCAGGATAATGCCACGAGGGCAGGCAGTAGTAGTACCACACTAGTAGTACAAGAGGCACCTGTCCCAAAAATGCAGGCCCCCCCTTCCGAAGGCAGAACAATATCTTGCAAATCACCATTGTCATTTCAGGAATCAGATTCAGAACATCTGAGATCCTGGACCCAACCAATATTCATAGGAAAATAAAATAAAAAAATAAAAAATATTTAGCATGTTTGACTGCATACAGTACGTACATCCGCTTTCATTTCATGGTTCAGAGTACCTCACAGCTCTGTTAGAGATAGAGCCCACCGTGAAGGCTAGGATCATGACTCATCGAGCTACAGCTAGCTGTACGATTCATACACATCTCGATTATTTTGGTATACATTTATCAGCCAGCTTATAAATAAAATAATGATCACTATTGATGAATAAAAGCTTTCAGAGGTAAAAAGAAACATAGTAAAAGAAGGGCCGGTGCTAAAGTGAATATCATGTCTCCGTTGGTTTTTTTTTATAATTAATATGAATTTTTAAAGGGCGTCGTGTTTTCCAAAGTTTCATCCACTTAAACCAGCAAGAGTCGGTCCATAATGAAGAGGTAGCTAGCATTGATGGGTTGAGTGCAAAGCAAGTTTTGATGAATGCTGCTAGTGTCGAAGCCATGTATGCATGGTTGGACAAGTTAGCAAGAAGATCCCCAGAGGCCAGAGCCATTGCCAGACTGACCTGCACGTGATGGGCACGGAGGAGTTTCGTCCCTCTCTGTCTTTCCTTCTTTATGCCTTAATGGATGATAGAACGCTGTGCACGAGGGGATCGAAGCAGCATTGCATTTCCACCGCACCCCTTTCATGCACGTGACCTTCTTTAATGTCCCTTCGAACTTCGAGCACGATTTTGACCCAGAAAATAAATAAAAGATAAATTATTAATAAAAGGCCTTTCCGCCTCTTCCTACAATACATATATATCCATTATTATAATTGTAGTTATTAAAATTAATTTTTGTTATGAAACTAATGAAAAGATAGAGAGCAAAAGAGAGAGAGATGTTTAGAGAACTTTATTTTCTCTTATTTCTTGGGGTCTTACACAAATGAGGACTCCCTCTATTTATAGGGATTTCTTGGTACAAAGGATGGTTAGGATTGTTACACTTGTCATCAATCCAATGGTAAAGAGTACAAAGGAGGTTAGGTGTACCTAAAATCACTATTGGGGGTAGGTGTACCTAAGATTACCATTGATGGCTAAATGTGGTCATACAATACAATTTGAACTTAGTTTCTAACAATTTTTTATTTTTTATTAACTTTTTTTATATTTTTTTTAACTTTTATTTTCCCTTTGATTTTTCATTAACTTTTATTTGTTTGTTATATTGAAAAAAAAAAGAAAGATAAATACATACACATGGTTAAAGTTGACAAAAATATCTCTTCAATAGAAGGCTTTTCTATTTAATGGCCAATAGATAATAAAAAATAAAATTTTAGAGATCTCATGAATATGTTCTCATGTATCCCAAGTCTACATATTTTATGGACAAACAAATTTTTCTTTCTAATCATCAATTTCTTTAATTAAATATGTTACTATTCTTTTAAAATTATAATTTTCAGATAAAAACAGTTGCTATGAAGATAGGTTGTAAGTGTACTATATGTAGTTTTTTCTTTCAAAGTTAATCAATGTGCATGTTGAATGCATGATACAGAAAAGAGGCAAGTAATAAAATGGATAAAAGTGAAAGCTGACATACTCTCTCTATACTACTTATCAATAATACTCAAGAAGCTAACAATAATTTATCTCATAATTAAGCTAACATTTCCACTAATTAAAGAATTAATATTAGGAAATCATCTAAGACGTGTATTTGTGTATTATTTTGTTTATGGATTTGATTATTTGTGATTTTTATTTCTTATATATATTTATTATGAAAAAATGATAAACACACATCATATTTTACAATATTTTACACAATAACGTTTAAAATGATGAGTATTTTTGTAAGCTACCTTATAAAATTAACATAACTTTACAAAAATATCATTATTTTACAATATTTGTTGTATAAATTGTAGTGAAATATGTTATGAATATATCATTTTTCATTTATTATTACCAGCCATATATATACATTTGTTTTTTTTTCTTAATTCAAAATTACTTTTTCGTTTATAATTTACTATTATTTAATCAAGCTTAAATATATAACTAATTCTCACAATCTGTCTAATTTCTGTAGTATTATTTAATTCTATGATGGGTACAACTTTGAATACAATTTATTCATACTAACATATATATTATATGTCTCTCACAACACTTTTTATTTTTAGAGATTGGTTTTTTGGATCTTAAGTTGTAGATGTAATAATTAAAAGAAGTTTATGTGCTTTTGATTTTAAAATCAGTAGGTATCTCTCTTTTATAGATTTTATTTAGAAATAACAGAAAAGGGTAAGGGATAATTTGATCTCCTTGTTCATAATTTGTATTGATTTTTCATGTTTTGGATTTTTTGCATTTATATTCTTTATTTTTCTATTAATCATATACTGGCATTAAATTTATAACATGTAGGAGATTTGCCATATCTAGAGAACATTTCAACACGAACTTCACAAATAGGTGATTTAACTTGGTGCATTAATTAATTTTTTGTAAAAAATTATATTATTTTGATTAAAAATCTTGTTTCATACAATTAGAAAAATGTGTTTTGCACGGTATTTCGACCTAGTGTAAATATATATAAACTCATTTTGGTGCACCACTGTGCATGAAATGTGACCTTTCAAAAACTTAGACCCTGCGTTTTGTGGTGTAGGACTGGAAAAATTCAAACGCCTTCCTCCGTTTTTTTTCCCCTTAGCATCCCTCCCCCATAACATTGTTTCTTGCTGGTTTCCTTTGGTGGAGTGATTCTGTAGCACTAGGATTTATGTCTCGTTTGCTTTCGCGAATGAAAATCAAAACTTTGAAAACTTTTCAAAGTTTTCGTACTGTAAGAGGTTTTACAAAAACAAACACACATTTCGATCTACCATTTTTCATTTCAAAAGATCTTAAGTTTTTTCTCAAGTTTTTATCTCTCTGGATCTCACCTTATTAAATATTTGATTAAAAATAAAAATATTTACACATAAAAATGTGCATCATTGGTAAATAAATAAACAGGGGAAGTAGCCAAAAAAAAATTTTGACCAAATGGTTTAAAAAAAAAAAGAAGCAGAAAAAAATTACACTATTGGTAAATAAATAAACAAAGGAAGCAGCAAAAAACAAAAAAACAAAAAAAAATGACCAAATGGTTCAAAAAGAAAAGAAAAAAAGGAAGCAGAAAAAAAAATTGTACCATTGGTAAATAAATAAACAAAAGAAGCAACCAACAAAAAAACCAAAAAAAAAAAAAAAAAAAACCAAATGGTTTAAAAAAATGCATCATTGGTAAATAAATAAATAAAGGAAACAGCCAACAAAAAAAAAAATGACAAAATGGTTTAAAAAAAGAAAAAGAAAAAAAATGCACCATTGCTAAATAAATAAACAAAGGAAGCATAAAAAAAATGACCAAATGATTTAAAAAAAAAAGGAAAAAAAGGAAGTAGAAAAAAAAAAAAAATTTGCACCATTGGTAAATAAATAAACTAAAGAAATAACAATAAAAAAATTGCACCATTGATAAATAAATAAACAAATAAAATACTATAAAAAATATTACAAGTACTTGTAGGTCCTATTATATTACTAACTATAACAAAGTCAAACTAATCTTATCTCATCTCTAAAAATAAACACATATTTCATTTAATCTCATCTCATCTCAACATATCTCAAAAGATTTTATCTTATCTTATCTCATATCAGAAAACAAACGAGGCCTTAGTTGTCCAATTTGCAATGACACTCCCTGGTACCTACATTACATTTCTTTTCTTCCATATCAGAAATTTTTAAAAATTCCTAATTCGAGTCAACATTTCCAATTTCCTTACTCCTTCAGAAAATATAACATTCTCTAATTGTTCATCTAAAACAGAGGAATCAACTTTTGTCTTCCTGATAGTTAACCTGACTCGATGCTGTTCATTTTTTACTCTACTTTTTGCTTCTCGAATCTCTTTTTCAAGTCTCGAGATATGTTTAGCTAGGAACTTAACTGGGCTTGGAACTTCTTAAACTTATTTAGATAAGTTCAAAACTGAAACATGGGCGGGAACTCTTTCTTCTTTTGTCGTTGGGGTTGTGGAACAAGCATCCTCTTCATCATCTTGAGTCTTGACTTGCTTTTCCTCCAGGTTTTGTACTTATCGGCTTCAGCAAAGCTCCTACTAGGCCTTCATACAGTACTGCTTGCGGCTTCTTCGGGACCCCTATCCTTTAATCAAAACAAAATAAAAATCAATCATTCTACTTTGATCAAAACAACCCAAAACGAAGCAAGCACAAAACAAATTAGAGTGAAGAGTGTGGACGATAAACACAAGCAGGCCGAGGATAAGATTGAAGATATAGAGACATAGAGTTTATCTATAGTTTGATCCCTAGATAATGTATTTATATGATATACAAACTCTATGACTTGATTCTTTATATATAATAATATATCATATGCACAATGTGCACTTTAGTGAATTGAGCTTACAAACACTACGTTATTTATTTACTTTATCAAGAGAAGGATAGAGTCGTGATCCCCGAATAAGTGCAAACAAAACCGAGAGAATGGAATGGTTGGTGAATTGGATTAGAACAGAGCGAAAAAATAGAAATATGAATTTGTGTCTATGTTTGCGAAACAAAGCAAATCAAGAAAACAAGTTATAGAGAGGAGGGGAATAAAGGCTTTAAAGTCTCGAGACATGTTTCACTAGGAACTTATATAGGCTTGGAACTTCTAAAACTTATCTAGGTAGCCGAGATCTGATGTGCGTGGCAGAAGAGAGCAGTCGAAAGCCAACCCAAAAGAGAGAGACGTCGGTGGAGGTGGAGAGTAGCCGAACTGTGGCCTTTTTATTTTCTTTTGATTTTTTTCATACATTTTATATACTCTTAAATATATATTTTTTTAAAAAATCACAATATCATTAAAAAAAACTTATTTAATCATTAAATAAAAAAATACACCTACTGTAGCTTTCCCGTCCCCCCTTCGTCAAGGGGTGCTTGTGTGGGGGTGCGCCACCAGATATCGGGCTCGAAGCTCTCACCTTACCAACGAGCCGACAATTGATGGTTGTTGGTTACAACTACTACCAAAAAGCTCCAATGAAGATGAATCGAGACTCACTGTCGGAATCCACTATCGGTGAATTTAGTGTTTTCCTTAAAATTTAAATTTAAAAAAATGACAAAATGAGTTTTTAGATTTTTTTAAACTAAAATAATAAATATACGTACCACTACTTAAAAAAAAGAAAAAAATTAATTGCAAGTACAATTGTGCATTAATCTGTGCATCAATTTAATGTGATTGGTTAAAAAGTAGATTTTATTGAAAACATTATTAATTTAAATTTTAAGTAGGAATGAATCAGTATTGTTACGCAGATTAGTACGTGACTTTGCTTGTATGTAGCAAAACTCTAAAAAAAAAAAGCTGCTGTATAGGATTTGAGTCATTTGACCATTGGTACGTTACCTCGTATTAGAGCATTGTTATTGGATTATGCATATGTAAAAGAAATTGTTGATGAATATAAAATGAATTTAGATATTGACTATTTCATTTACATAAATCTTCACATTGGAATAACCATTTTTTCATTATATAACAATAAAATAATATAAAATAAATTTGACTTTAACTATTTATATCAAATTTTTACATTAGATTATCTATTTATTTATTATATAGTAATAAATAATTAAAAAATATTTAATTTTTTTAAATATTATTTTATTTTATTTTATCATATTTTACTATTTTACCTATTATATGTTAATTAGTAATCATATTCTATTTAAATTATGAATTAAAAAATAATAAAGATTTAAAAAACAGTAATTATCAAAAGAGAGAGACTTAAAAAATAATAAAATAAAGATTTGCTTGTAGAATAGTAACTATCAAATTTGATTTTATCTTTACATATACTGTAGCTAAAAATTAATAAATTTGATTACAGATAATGTATTGCAAGTAGTTTTTATGTCTAATAGGTAAAAATGAGCTTTAGTTTTGGATATAAATAATCTAATAAGAGTGCTCTTAGCTGAAATCGGACCGTTTCAGCCTTTCAAAGCTTGTTAGGCCTTGTACGAGTGGCCCATATTGTAAAACATTGCACAGCATAAACTAGTTCTGGTGGTACTGTTATCTCCTCGTCTGCTCCGCTTCATCCTTTGAATTTTGCAACAACATTGACTCCTCACTCCTCAGAGTACCAGCGGATCAACCCAACGCAAAAATGGTCTCAGCTACCAAAGAAGAAAGCCGCAGTAATACTCTCTCTCTCTCTCTCTAAAGCGATAAAAAAAGTACAATCGGAACAAAGTACAATCAAAACAACTTTACAATTATATCTTTGTCTATGCACCGCAATTGCCGCATAATTTGGCGTTAAGTTTTGCTTAAGTTCATCTGCTTTATGTTTCCTTGTTATTATTACCAACATTATCGATGGTAAGAGTATGGTTTTAATAATTTTTCAGGTTCTGCCAAAAGGGTAGCTGTTATTGGTGCTGGTGTCAGGTATTGTTCTTCAATGTTCGAGGCCTTCGCTGATTTTGAGTGATTATGTGGTCGTGCGGCTATGTTTTATAGTCCTAAATTTCCAGACAGTGTTTTCTCAGATATAGGCTGAGTTAGGTAGATAAGAGGCCTTTGTTGATTATAGCCCATATGAATTTAATGTGGGGTTTGGTCACGAGAATCACAAGAGTACGCAGATAATTCTAGGTTGTCATTAGCTCTTAATCTTGATTATTATGAAAGCCAAGCGGACAAAATGCTGTGGATATAGGACTATTGATCTTGTTTTATTCGACTTGGGAAGGTGGCTGAGCTGACTGAGAGTGCCTCTTTAGCCTTTAAGAAAAAGGTTCTGCTCCAACTTTGGACTCAGCTTTAGGCGTTTACGATATCTCTATTCTCTAACAATTTTTGAGCTTTTTTAGTGCTTAACTTTCTGTTTAGCCGATTTTGGTCCCTTAATAATATCTGGAGCGTTGAAATCTCCTGAAGCAAGCCCATCAATCTGGCACTTGTTTTGTGCTTCATAGATCGGGTCACATTAAACCTTCTAAATTGACATGTATCTAACTGTTTCATAATTCTCACATGTTTATATCTGCAACTTGATTTGCGAGTACTAGATATGTAATTTGTTTTGTCTCTTCCATGAGTTGACTGTGACTTTATTTTGATGGTCAAGTGGGCTTGCCGCAGCATACAAATTGAAATCACATGGTTTAAATGTCACGGTATTTGAAGCTGAAGGAAGAGCTGGAGGGAAGTTAAGAAGTGTTTCACAGGATGGTCTAATTTGGGATGAAGGAGCGAACACAATGGTGACATTTTTGGCAGTAGCCTAGGGTGACCACGAGTCCTTACTAAGATTGAAAGCAATCGTAATGGAGGTTTTGTTGCTGTGCAGACTGAAAGTGAAATAGAAGTCAGAAGTTTACTTGATGATCTTGGACTTCGAGAAAAGCAACAATTTGTAAGTGTTTCTACATTACATCAAGCATATAAAATAGAAGACCATTAATTGTGCATTGGCATGCTAGTGCAGGAATCTTTGTCTTTAGCTTGTCCTCTATCACCAATTTTTCTTATAGAAATTTGACTGCCAGACTTTTAAAGTTTTGAATGGATGTTCCGTTGCTGTCTAAACACAAATTTGAAGTTTATGGTAGCTGTTCTCGCATTCGTAAGGAAACTTCACTGATGAAATGAATTGTTGTCTGCTGTTACTAGCCAATTTCTCAAAACAAGCGTTATATTGTACGGAATGGTATGCCAGTACTGGTGAGATTATCACACGAGGACTATTTTCTGTTTTCATATTTTGTTGATGTTATGTAACTGCAAGTGTCTAACTGGGATCATAACCTCTTGATTGTCCACATCAGATACCTACAAATCCCATTGCACTGATCAAGAGCAATGTTCTTTCTGCACAGTCCAAGGTTTGTTTTCCAGAAGCAACTACATCCACGAGATATTAATCACGAGATATGAAGTGTGTGACCCACTGGTACTATTAGCTCATTACATTAGGATGATAGTGATGGCCCGACATGAAGTGTAAGAATAAGAAGCTTCTCCATAACGTTTCACTGGACACTTAAGGGCATTGAACTCTATTGTTTTCAGCTTCTCCCTGGAATTGTCTGTAATTTTTTTTTTCAGGGGTATGCTTTTGTATACTCCCTTTGAACTTGGAATACATCCAAGGCAATGGGGTACAGAATTATTTTTTTCCTTTTACTTATTGAAAGGGGTTCCTAAAATTGAGATATATACAGAACTAGAAAAAAAAATTGAGATATATACAGCTCTTCACATGTTAGCACATGAGAGTTAACAGGAATAAAATGGGGAGAAATATTAAGGTTTATATACCCACAAAAAATTGAAAAAAGAAAGAGGAAATGTAAGTTTCTCGGATTAAATATTGCATGTGGCCGCAAATTCTTGTTGCAAGTTATTGTACAATAGGAGGGCATCCCATGGTTCTTATTATTATTATTGTGTTTGAAGGTAAGGTGAACTTAATCCTCTCTATGAATTTTGATAAGAATTTTATACCGTATTTAAAAGTAAAAATTCACTTTGGAAGGCCTAGTACAAACTACGCTGTGCATCTTTCTGGTAAGAGCTCTTTAAACTTAAGAGCATAGTTCAGCTCTTATGAAGTGCATTTCTGCGTTTGCAGTTTCAGATCATTTTGGAGCCATTTTTGTGGAAGAAAAGTAACTCCAAAGTTTCTGATGATTATAAGGAGGAAAGGTGATGGCTAATATATAATTTAAAAGTATTCTGCACTTTGTCTCTTGTTTGTCTTTTACCATTTGAGGGAGTTGTCCCTTTATTTGTTATTTGTTATCTTGTAGTGTGGGTGGGTTCTTTCAGCGCCATTTTGGGAAAGAGGTATTTCTCATATTGTTTCATCATTACTTTGTGGTACTTACTTTTCTGATGATGAAATGGTGATAATATACAGCATGATTTCTTACGATTTACCTGATAAGTTGATTATCCACACAAAATAATCAAAACTCATTAGCTTTGGAATTGATAGATGGAAATACCAAGTAAATTTTTTAATCACTGGTTTTCAATTGTAAGGTTGTTGATGATCTCATTGACCCTTTTGTTGCGGGCACAAGTGCTGGAGATCCTGAATCTCTTTCTGTAAGTAATGTCTTGGATCTTTGGATATCCTAAATACTCGTCATCGCAAGAAATATTAGTATGGGATTTTTTTGAATTGATCAATTATTTTACTAACTAAAAAAGATGCTTCATGCTGAAATGTGATGTCTTTGTCCTAAATGATCTGTTTATGATTGACGTAAAACACTTTTTTTTATAAGTGAAAACCAGGCTGACATAAAACACTTGGCATCTTCTTTTTGCCAAAACTTCACAAGCTATGACAAATCTTAGTTGAGTTTGGGAATTAATTCTAATTCATTTGTATTCATTCAGTAACCTTTTTTTCATCTCCTTCTTATTGTTCAAACAGGTGCGGTATTCTTTCCCAGAGCTATGGAATTTAGAAAAAAGGTACTCGGTAGTTTGCACAAATTTTACTAACTACACTTGTTTTTTGCCAAAGAATTCTCTGTACTTAATTCCTTTTGTCAATTCTCTAGTCTTCCGTTTGAACTTGGATTGGCTGTTGATTGTGCCAATCTGTGTTTTTAAAAGAGATTATGGGAAAATAGATATATCATTTCTTTATTAAAGACTGGAAGACTTGTACTTGAGTCGTGCTCCGGTTGACTTTTAACGGAACAATCACATGATTGCATTTTAAATTTCAGTCTAGTTCTGTGCACATCGTCTAAACCTTAAAGCAGTTGTCTCTTTCTTGCTATATTTTCTATAATTGATTTTAATATTGACAGAATGAACTATTGCAAATGACTGGCCAATCCCAAGGCTCTTCTATTTTTTTTTTGTTTGTTCCATGATATATGTCCATTACCGGCCAACTCTCTACTCTATCAGGTTTGGCTCTATCATAGCTGGCCTAGTTCAATCTAAGTTATCTACCAAAAGGGAGGGCACCTTGGAACAAAAGAAACGTCCACGTGGTTCATTTTCCTTCCTTGGTGGAATGCAGGTATTGATCCCTTTTTCCGATATGTATTGACACCGATTTCTTTAAAAAAAGCATAAGAGGTGCCACCCAAGGACACTAGGAGTATACGTAGGAAAACACCTAGCTAAGAAAGGGAGAGAACAAGAGTTCAGACAATCTACAAAAGATAAAAATCTATTATTATTATGGAAGATTGACCATTCATACAAAATATTTGAGTACAAGGATTTTTCGATCCAGTAACCTTCTCTCATAGTCTTCAAGATTGCAGGCATTGCATTTATTCCAAATACACCACATTAAGCATATTGGAGCCATCCTCCATATGTCTATATTCTAATTGCCTCCCAGTTTACCTCCCCATGCCGCCAATAACTCCATCACCTGCTCAATCTTAAGAAAGTGAAAAAACTGACACCCACAAGGCCCTAGCCACATCACAATTAAGCAACAAATGGTTGATAGTTTCCCCACCCTTCTTGCACATGGAAACGGCAATTCATCACCATAAGATGCTTCTTTCTAAAGTTGTCCATTGTTAGTTTTTTACCTTGAGCTGCCATCCATATGGAAAAAGCCAGCCTTGAAAGGGATATTTTATTGAAAGATCAAAGCTCAAACTTTTTCCTTCTTGAATGAATCCACCCCAATTGATCTTTGTGGTTTTCCTTCACTTTGAAAAAAGATATGTGGTAGAGGAACGAAGAGACCTATTCCACTTCTCAATCAGGCACTAGTCTGATGAAGGATACACTCCAATGTTTGAATGCGATTATTGAGTTCGCACATGTCAGCCACTGATGCCTCCCACAACAGCCATTTTTACCTCTTAAGAATTGATCTTTGTTGCATACTGCTACTTTTTAAAATATGTAATTGGTCTTTTTGCAGACACTTACCGATACATTGTGCAAAGAGCTTGGGAAAGATGACCTAAAACTGAACTCAAAGGTTTTGTCATTATCTTACAGCTCTGATGGGAAGTCTGCATTAGAAAATTGGTCCATTATTTGTGCTTCTGACAGCGACAAGCATTCTCAAGCTTTAGCTGTTGATGCAGTAATCATGACGGTTAGTACACATCTGTTTTCAACACATGTTTGGTCCATGTTCTTTGAAATACTCCATTTATTAGTCCATGTGCTTTGCAATACTGCATGTGGAGTGTGTGCTTTGATTTCTTAGGATGTATGATTTATGTGTTAGACGACATCACTGCCACTGAAACTTATGCAACTGCATGTCCAAGTTGGTTAAAAAGAAAGAAGACAAGAATAAATGAAATAAACGTAGAGAAAAAAAAATCTATTCCACATGGCAGTTGTTGGGATCTTGCCAACTGACATGAGTGAGGATTAGAGATAGGTTTCTCAGGGACAGAGCCTGTGCTGCGGGACAATTCAACACTTCCATGTCACATAGACTTGCATCTTAGTCACGCATATGAATTGACTTTACCTCTGTATCTTGGAATCTACTTGTTCTCTCCTCGACATGTTGGATGTGCCACTACTCATACTTATATTTATACAAACACATGTTACTGCTAATGAAAGGACATCATTGTTGACTGACACGGAACTTATATATTATAGGCTCCATTATGTAATGTCAAAGAAATGAGGATTGGCAAAAGGGGAAAATTCTTTCCACTTGACATACTTCCAGAGGTATTTATTCCATAGTTTAACTTGAATCATCATGCACATGCTTATCAATTTCTTTAGGGACTACATTACCGTTCCATCTTAGTTACTTATCTCTAGTAAGAACATGGAAATATGTGCATGAACCTTTGTGCTAGATTAAGTTAACAAGATGCAATTATATTTGCACCTTTTTCTTTGGGACACTTTTGGTCATTTCTGGGTTGGGACCAGGTAGTAGATGCTTTTCTTTCAATTCAAAGTGTCGAAAAAGATGGACAAAATTCCTCTAAGCTACCTCATGATGTTCGATTATGCTTTATAACTAGACAAGTCATTGTCCTTCAAATATTCTTGGTACCTGGAAAAGGTTAACTTCATTTGTAGTGCTTTCTTTAGATTCAAGTTGTAGCAATTATATTGTGTTTGCTGGTCAGGTGACATACATGCCACTATCAGTCATAATCACCACCTTTAAGAAGGAGAATGTTAAGAGACCCCTTGAGGGATTTGGAGCTCTTGTTCCTTCTAAGGAGCAGCAAAATGGTCTAAAAACCCTTGGTAATGCTTGGCTGTGTTTCACTACAAGTGAAAAACTGTAAAATTCTTCTAACGGTGTCACTCTATGGATTTTTCTATACAGGTACACTGTTTTCTTCTATGATGTTTCCAGATCGTGCACCTAATGACCTGTATCTCTATACAACCTTTGTTGGTGGGAGTCGAAACAGTGATCTAGCAAAAGCTTCAACGTATGGGAAGCTCATGCTTTTGATTTAATAAATCAATGTTGTATTACAACCTTCAATTTCTATGCTTCTAGTAAATTTTTAACCATTCTAATTATTTTGTTCTTCTAATCATATATTTCCTGAACGTAACATTTTTCTCCTGCTAACTCTATTATAGAGATGAGTTGAAGCGTATTGTTTCTTCCGACCTTAGGCAGTTGCTGGGAGCAGAGGGAGAACCTACTTTCGTAAAGTATGAAAACCTATCTTTTTATTTATTTTTTTCTCTCCAGGTGATAGAGGTTGATCCAGAAATTAGTATTTTTTTTCTTTTAAGTTTGTTCAAATATATTTAAGTGTACTTGATGCAGTCATTTCTACTGGAGTAAAGCATTTCCTTTGTATGGGCAAAACTATGGTTCAGTTCTAGAAGCAATTGAAATGATGGAGAAAAATCTTCCTGGATTCTTCTACGCAGGTAAATCACTTGTCAACTTGAAGTTTGGATAGGCACTGTTTTTAATCTCCAGCTGGATGATCCTGCTCGTTCTTAAACTTAAAACAATAGAAAATCCAACCTATTATAAGTTTCCTGGGAGTTCATAACCCCTCAACTTCAGATACTTAACATCCTTGAAGATGTTAATATTGCATTAGGGTCAAGAGTCGTCAAACCTTGATTGGGGTTTTTTCCCCATTAGCCTTTTACATGGGTTAATGAGAGTAAAGAAGGACACATCCTACCATTATAAGAAAATAATATCTGAACACTGCCAATTATGTTGTGTCGGTTTGCTAGTAAAAGATATTGCAAGGAAAATGTAGGGAATGTGATAATACTCGTCTTGTTACTTGTCCTAAGGTTTTCCCATGGAATGATGGATGTACATTTAGCTCTTAAGTAGTACTCATCTCCTTATCCTACAGCAGTTTGTGGGGTTGGGTACAGAAAACCTGTTTTGCATTTTCAATATACACTCGGTAGGTTTTTTGTATGGTTGTGTGTACAGAATCCATTCTTGCTTGTGTGTGCCCATCTATGTAATACACACAAAAAAAGAACAATGTTAGGATAAAAATGTCATTAATATTTTCATTTTTTCTCTCGTCCCTGTGGACAATGAACTTGCAGGGAACCACAAGGGTGGGTTGTCCGTTGGAAAGGCTATAGCCTCTGGGTGCAAAGCAGCTGATCTTGTTATCTCCTATCTTGAATCTTCGTCTAATGACAAGGTGCTCAGAGAAGAACCATAATTATAGAAATATCCAATGTAACCTTCGTACATGTATCATTAATGCTTTCTTCCTGTTCCTATATGAGTTGCGTTCTCCATTACGTTACCCAAGTCTTCTTACGGGAACAAAGATTGAACCTTCTGAAGACTATTGTCTTCCATTTCTTGACTCGAGACCCCCAACAAACGCATTTTATTGTTTAGATTGGTCAAACCCACTTTTGATAGTTTCTATGATGGGAGGAGAAAATGAGAAATGATATTTGAAGTTATAGAGTCTAGAAGCGCCGAGCATTCTCCTTTTTGGGTAACACTTGCTTCATTGATGAAGATAAAGAAATCCACATCAAGGTACTTCATGTGCATTTTATCTTTAAAGAGAGGAATTCAGTAGGTGTCTCCAGAAACCTAATGGAACAAAATAACATTAGAGTTAGAGAATGGATATGGTTGCAGGCTAATTTGTCAGATAGATTGGGATGGGCTAGGATCGAATTGGAAAGGTGCCCACTTTAGGGTTGCGGAGATCAATGCTATTAAATATTTTAATTGGCCTTCAGTGGATTCTTCGTCCGTTATTATCAAGCGTGGCCCCTCCTAAAAACCTTGTCTTTGCCTCACTCTACTTTTGTACTTTTTTTAAAAAAATTTATTTGCCACCGAATCAAGAGATTCTCCCGGATAAGGCAAAATGTCTTTTTATCTTTTTTGTTTTATAGTTACTCTATTATAATAAGTATCTATCTCACTGTATCTAACTGTAAATAGTAATATTTTCTTGTTTTACCATTAGTTTTCTTGTTTTCCGGTTTGTATTCCATTACTTGTAATTAAGTCCGTTACTTACCCTTTTAGTGCACCCATTACTGAGACCAACCATGCAACGGAGACGTCCATACTCAATGAGAGTGGAGGGGCAGTGCGAAGAACTGGAAGTGGAGAAGATTATATCGGTGAGGTGGCGGCTGAATACTGAGAGAGTGATGAGAGAGAGACCAACTAATGAAATAGAGAGAGATATTATGGGAGGGAAGAAAGCACGGCTTGGGGGAGAGGGAGAACTCATCGTGAGAGGTGTGTGACGGAGATGAGTGCCGATGGCAAGCGGTTGAACACGAGAGAGAGAGAGAGAGAGAGAGAGAGAGAGAGAGAGAGAGATGCTTTGGGTGGTCGAAACTTACCCAATGAAGGAAGAAGAAGCAGTGGCACTGCGCGACGGAGGTTGAGTTCATGGTACCTCCAAGCTTGACTAAGAATGACAGCCAACAAGCTTGAAATCAATGGAGGCCGATCTCTAATAGGTTTGAGTTTATGGTTTGCTCTGGGCTGTCCATCGTCGTCTAGCCACCATTGGGTAGCCCAACTCCATCGCATCACTTCCCCTACGACGAAGCTGCAACATCGAGCCGCTACCGTTGGAAACTTGCACGTCCTCTTCAACACGGAAGCCCAACGGAGTACGTCCATCCTAACGTGAGCTTCTTTGCGCCTTCATAGCAGCCAACCACCCCAAAACCTCTTTGCACCACCACCCTGCACATACCTCTGTAAACCACCTAAGCCCCTGTTTTCCCTACATCAAAACAGAGCAATCAAAACTCCTCCCCAAGCTCTTTGTGTTCAACCACCTAGGCTCCGTTGCATGCTTCCCTTTTTTCTCGGTAAGTCCATGCCGCATAGCCTCTTGTTATTCTTGAGTGAAGGTCGGTTGCCTACATAGGTTAGCTTGCCTTTTTTTTTAATATATTTTTTTAATCTTTTAGAAAATACCTAAAGAGTTATGTTATTACCAAATAAATAAAAATAAATGCTATTTTTAAACCACCATGGTGTATTTGTAGTCCTTCTTTTCGTAAACAATCATAGAGACTTTTATTTTTATATGTTATTTATGCCCTTAGCTGTAAGTCATGACTGAATATGATTTGGACTTGCATTTTTTTACATTGAGCTATATATTGAACTTACTTTAAGTGTCATAATTTATTCATATATATATTTAGGGTTTTTAAATTATATTACTAAGTGATATTTTCTTTACGACTAAATTCAAAAGAATAAGATTGTAGTTATGTTCTAAATACTTTAAATTCAATTTAAATATATTTTACTAAACGAGTTTCCGTTGTATTAACAAACTAAATTAAAAGTAGTATTTTCGTGGGCTTTAATTCCCACAAGACACAAGTTAGTTTTCAAAAAGGGCTTTGTTTTAAATCGGGTTGGTGAATTTTTTTAGTGCAATTGGATTTGAATTAACAGGTTTATCATTAAAAGCCATATGGTTTGAATTAATTGGGTTTGTTTTAATGGTTGCTTATTTGCTAAACTTCATCAATTTATAATTTGTTTTAATTTTATACTATTGCACTTTCTACTTTATGAACAGATTGTAATCATTTAATATTTTGTATATTTATTTAATTACTTTATGCTTGGATGTTAAAATCTTGGTTACGCGTTCTTTTAGTGTGATGGTAGTATTTATTGTGATGGTAATGATATTATTTTTATTTATTTATGTTATTCTAATGTATATTGACTTTAATGTTGAACTAATCTGTATCCACATATGAAATTATATTATTTACCGACCTATTATTATCTAAAGATATTTATTAAATTTTACTTTTTTGTCTCTATGAATTAAATTATTCATTAATCAAGTATTTTTTTAAAAACTATATTATTTTTGTAAAAAATATATTTAATCCAACTAGGAAAACGTGTTATGCACGTGCTCCTGACCTAATATATATATATATTTTTTGTATTTTTCAAAAATTTTAAAAAAATATTCACAACATCAATAAAAAGAAAAAAATACTATTGGGAGAAATACCCAATAGTATTATTATAATATGGTATTCATCATCCCTTCGGGTACATCGATAATATGGTATTTGTTCGCCATAAGTTAAGATTGTTAACAAAATTGAAGTATTGTTTTCTTATTTAAAAAAATTAAAAATTAAAAAAATATATATAGAGATAAAGGAGGGGAAATTAAAAACACAAACATAGTTTTTGCTTTTGTTATTGATCATCATTTCCTCAATGATTTTGTTTTTACTTTTGGTTTTACCTCGAAAGTTAATGTTGTCTCATCTTATTATAATAGATGTAATAGCTGTAGTTTTTTCTCTTCGTTCATGAGATGTGATGTTTGTTGTATTTGTCTCTATATACTGTATAGCTTTTCCAGCAGCGTGGTTTCGCTTTTGAAACAGGCTGGCCGACGGACGAAGGGTCCCACTGGGCCACTACTCGAAGACTTTGTAGCAAATACCATGTTACAGTAATATTGACACCTTCTGCACGTTAAGACGTAATTTGTCAAGAACATTTTTTCAAAAAATGTTTTGAAAAAATTAAATTAAATTATGTTATTTTATTAGTGTAGAGGCAAGAAACTAGAAACTGTTTTTTTTTAAATTTTTTTTTTTTTTTTATGTACAATGAACTTTCTACGATTCTATATACATTCCGACGGTCACCGGTTTTTTTTCTCTCTATCCACGGCAGTATCGACACCCCCGACTATTGGCCTTGAGAGAGGGTCTGTTTGGTCAATTGCACCAATCAAAATATCAAACAGAGAGGGAAACAAGGCCACGTGATGGCATATTTGGATAGAGAAATTTTATACGTAAATCTTACGTCACACACGTCTTTATTTAATTGGTATAAGATTTATTATTTTATTATTATATTTTAATATTTAAATACGTGTGTATTTTTAAGTTTATGTTCGATTGTTAAAGTGATATTAAATTAATCATGAGGCATATTATTTTTTTAACTAATTATTAAAAAGTTAGGATAATTGTTATTGATATAAAAAAATTATATAAAAATAAATTTATAAATTAAAATTATTTTATAAAATTAATTAGATCTATTTTATAATAAAATAAAATAATAATATTATGATATCAACTTCAGCTTCATGTTGTCATGTTGAGCTTAAAGTTAACAACGAAATAAAATATTATTTTTATATTAAAATTTTAAAATTTTGTATAATTTATTTTATTTTATATAAAAGTTTAAAAAAATAATAATAATTAGATTAGATAAAATAAAATAAAATAAAATAAAATAAAATAAAATAGAAAATTTTGTAAAATGAACGACGCCTTCGTTTCTATACCAGCAAACAGTAAGGGAATCCAAGGGGATTCCACGAGAATCACCGATGAGAAGTTCCAAAAAAACAAAGAAAAAAAAAATATTTTTTTCGGTTACACTAAGAATTTTTCTCTTACGTCCCCTTCTCTTCCATTAATTTCCTGCATTCTACCTCACAGCCACTGCTCGTCTTGTCCTTCTCTCCTGCCAGAAAACCGACCCCATTAACGTCAGAGAGGAATTCCACCTCTCACAGGCAGTAAATGCTTTAGGGCTCTGTCTTATACGGCTCCTTCAACAACCTCCATAAATGCAGTTCACTTCCTCTCGTTCCACATGCATTCATTGAAGAACAAGAACAATTAACTACGGATAATAGTTTCTCTTCTGCTTCTCTTGCCTGAGTTTGTCTCTGAGTATTCCTTCGTGGAAAGTTCTTTACTTTCCTAGAGACTACCTGGAACTTGTTCGATAGTAAAGAGATATTATCTGGATCACCAAGTTTTGCTTTTTTATTCGAGCTCACTTTTTTTAGTACATGTGTTTGACCAAATTGTTTGGAGCATTGATAATTTTCCGTGAAAAAGGCGCCCTTTTGAGCTTCTCAAGAGTTTTTCTTTCATTGTTTGTTATTTTCTTGGATTTCAGTGAATTTGGATAACCAGAGTCTTGGGAGCATCTAAGGGTGAATATGATGTCGATTTCGGGAGTTTTTTTTCCTGCGCAGGTCAATTACTTGGAAGCACGTTCTTTTCGGCGTGAATTTTTACTGTAGGAGCTCCTTTTCATGACTTTGCTTAAGAATCTTTAATGGCTCTGTTTCTGTATTCCTTAAAACCGAATTGTGACGCTTTATTTCTACGGTTTTTGTTGACCTTTTTGTGATTGTAGAGTCTAGTGCTTCGAATTTGTACAATGGGGTATTTGTGGTCGTTGCTTCTAGTGGTTTTGTTCATTCCAAGCACTTATGAATTACAAAGTTCAGAAACCCAAGTTTTACTGCAGCTAATAAAGCAGTTGGGCTACCCTTCCTCGTTGCAAATTTTGGAAAATTACGATGGAGATTTCTGTAGCCTATCTTCTTCTACACAGATGAGCATCTCATGCCAGGACAGTTCGGTTACTGAGCTCAAAATAATGGGAAATAAGCTTGCCAAGGTCAGTGGGTTCAATGGATTTGCAATTCCCAATAAGACTTTATCTGAAAGTTTCTCCATTGATTCCTTTGTCACCACGTTGACAAGGCTACGCAGCTTAAGGGTTCTTAGTTTAGTGTCTTTGGGGATTTGGGGATCACTTCCGGATAAGATTCATAGGCTATCTTCGCTTGAATTTTTGGACTTGAGCTCAAATTTTGTGTATGGTTCAATTCCACCGGCAATATCTAGATTGATGAAGCTTCATACATTAATACTGGATGGAAATTATTTCAACGAAACTGTCCCTGGTTGGCTGGACTCATTTTCAAACCTCACCATTCTATGTTTGAAGAATAATGGATTGAAGGGTCGGATTCCTCTTTCAGTAGGCAAAATTAAGACACTCAGTTATCTTGCTCTGTCCCACAATGAACTTTCTGGCAAATTGCCTGATTTGAGTACTTTAACCAAGCTACATGTTTTGGATTTAAGAGGAAACCATTTAGATTCTGAACTACCAATAATGCCCAAAGTGTTGGTTACAGCGCTACTGAGCAAGAACTCATTCTCAGGCAAGATTCCTGAGCAATTTGGTAAATTGGGTCAGCTTCAACACCTTGATCTATCATTCAACCATCTGAGTGGAACTCCTCCATCTACGTTGTTCCATTTACCAAATGTTAGCTATTTGAATTTAGCTTCCAATATGTTCAGCGGCTCATTTCCAAATGAGTTAACTTGTGGTGGCAAACTTGGGTTTGTTGATATATCTAGTAACAAGTTGATAGGTGGGCTTCCATCTTGTTTGAGAAGTACTTCAGGTAAGGTAGTTGTTAAATTTGGTGGAAACTGTTTGTCCATTGATTCGCAACATCAGCATCAAGGATCATATTGTAGAGAAGCCCTTAACAGGGGTAAACAATCCAGAGGAAGAGATATAGCGGTAGTAGTTGGTGTCATCATTGGAGCTTGTCTTGTTACGGTGCTTTTTGTACTCGGGGTTCTATTATTGTTTAAAAAATGCCGTTCAAAAAGAACACGCGAGCAGCATATATTGCCAAAGATTGTGCACGAGAATATGCCGACTGGGGTTTCCTCTGAACTCCTTGCCAATGCCAGTAAGTTCTACTGTGGTCAGTTTATTTTTGTAACTATTATTTGTCTGTTCAAAAAATATAAGACCTGTTTGTCCTAGCTACTGTGTTGGTTTACGGTTTAATATGTACAAATAGACAATAAATCATGTTTGTGTATACCATGGGTTGTGGTCATACGAGAGCTTATAGCAATAACCTTTTCTTTTCTTCCCCCAAGGGCTCATTTCTCAAGCAGCAAAGCTAGGGACACAAAGTGCCCTGGTTCATCGATTGTTTGCCTTTGAAGAGTTGAAGGACGCGACAAACGGCTTTGATTCGTCTAGGTTTCTTGGTGAAGGCTCAATGGGGAAGGTAACTCTCAAAGCTGAAATAGGTGGCAGAAAAGTGGATGGTTCATTGGATTATTCCAAAATGATGATTCCTTTAGATAATACAACTCATTTTTTAGCTGTCACATACATATTTTCCAGGGAGCACATTGCATAAACTAGAAATTTACCTGCAAGGAAAAAAGGGATTAAGCTACAATCTACAATAGTAGTTCCATATATTTATGTTTTTCATCATGATTTGCAAACTCTTGAAATGGGCTGTTAGGATGCCACAATCAATGCATGCAAACAAAAAGTGCATTTCAATCAAATGTTGTGGTATCAATTATAAGAAATTATATGTGAGATTCATTTAGTCCAACACACTATATTTCTCCTGCCAAGTGCCTTTTCTAAATTTTATTGTTTCCTCTCAGCTTTACAGAGGGCAATTAGAGAACGGGACCTTTGTAGCCATACGATCTCTATCTTTGGGGAAAAGATGCTCAATTCAAAACCTTAAAGTTCGGCTTGATCTGCTCTCTAAGCTTCACCATCCACATTTAGTTGGCCTCTTGGGTCATTGCATTGATGATAGTGGACAAGATGATTCTGGTGCCAACAAAGTTTTTCTTATATATGAATATGTTCCTAATGGAAATTACCATACCTATCTGTCAGGTTAGTATTGCATCTTTAGTAATTCAATCTATATATACATATAAGAACTAGTTTCTGAAATATAACTGCATAATGAGCATAACTAGTTCAGAAGTTCACCTTCCTGTTTCTTGGGTTCATTGTGCAACTGCCACCCCTCCCTGTGTGCACCAGGGTGGTCCTGTGCTTTTAGCTTACACCCTGTCCATTTGACTGCATTCAATTATGGAGAAGAGGTCGACTAAAGTTTCTTACACCTTTAATACATCATAGCTTTATGCGTTGGAGATGGTCAACCTCTAATCCAGCTACATATATACATGGATGCAGAAAGTTTTCCAGAGAAAGTTCTTAAATGGTCAGATAGACTTGGAATTTTGATTGGAGTTGCAAAGGCTGTTCATTTTTTACATACTGGAGTAATCCCTGGTTGTTTCAATAATCAACTAAAGACAAACAATATATTGCTTGATGAGCATCAGATTGCTAAGCTAAGTGACTATGGGATGTCAATCATCACAGAGGAAATTGAAAGACAGCAGGTATAATACCTGGTTTTTTGAAGCTGTTTAGTGTTGAAATGTTATCTTGGTTCACCATGCAGTCATTCTGACAAATTCTGCTTGTTCTGTAGGCGAAGGGAGAAGGCCCAAAATCACGGTATGATACAAACTGTGGATTTAATTTCTAAGAGGAGGATAGAAATCATAACTTCGGAGTGGATTCTTGATTTTTTCAACTGGAGTCACATCTTGGGTTGTTGTGCTTAATTAAAAAGAAAAAAGTGCATTATAACCCATAATGCATTTTTTCGGGAGAAATTCTTTGTTTGTTAAGCCTGAGGTTGCATTCTTGGGGTATGTATGTATTTCATGGATCCTAGTGCAAATGACTTATGAGGTCCCCTACTTCGCTGCTTAAGTGATGGGGAGGTGTAAAGCGTCCAATTTTTGGCATAGACATTACTCCTTTCTTCTCACCACTCCAAACTGGTGTTACTTGTGCTGCTGTATTATAATTAACACTGGTGCCACTAACGCTGTTGCAGCTTACTGTGTGTCTCCCTTACACCTTCCATTACCATCACATATCACCATCAGATCCACCTGTGCTTTTGCGTGACCGCTTCCTTCATCATTACCCTCACTGAAATTGGGCCTCCTCACCTCTACTATCGTCAAAATTGCCCCCACCGTGAACACTACCATTATTAACATGCTGACCGACTTCAGCAAGGGTACCACCGTAACTGTTGCTAGCATGATTGCCTCACTGCCACCACCACTGTCATACTGTTGCCATTGAAACTATCCTTCATCTGATGATTTGTTTGAATTGCTCCGTACCTGCTTGGTTTGATGCTGTATTTTAAGAGAGATTCTAAAATAGCTGACTCTATTACTTCCCTTTGTCTGTTTTTTTTTTATCGCAGCCATCAAACAAATGTACAGGATGATGTTTACAACTTTGGATTTATATTGCTCGAATCACTCGTTGGGCCTGTAGTGACTGGAAAAGAAGCATCATTTCTCCTAAATGAAATGGTATGCCAAAGCTTTTTTCTGCAAATTAATTCCATAGATTTAATAGTAAAGCTTTTTGGCAATCTTGGTTCTAAACATTCTGTTACTCCTGATATTTTGCAAATCTGACGAATGACGGTATAAAAATTTCCAAGACTACTGAATTTTATCCATCTGTTTCGGTTGACAAATTAAAAAAACATAAAGCACTAACTTTCACATAAGTTTTTTATTCTTCAATATAAATATAAATTGAGGCTACAAATGTTTGTCTTGCTATCAATTTTGATAACAAAATGCGATCTCTGTTCGGTATTCTTGGAATTTTTTTCAACTGCTATAAATCTTGCACTATAAACCAAAAGTATTGAAGTTGGTCATATTTTTATATTTTATAAGACCGAAATTACTTGGATTGGATATGGATTACCTACGCTTTGTGGATAGTTTCTGTTTCTTTTTCTTTTTTCTCGACATTCTTTACATATTTTCTTTTAGTCAGTTGTTTGAGATGATATGTTTCTAAGAACTGGAGACATGTACCGCAGGCATCCTTTGGCAGTCAGAACAGCCGAAGGCGGATTGTGGATCCTGTTGTTTTGACTACTTGCTCACAGGAATCATTATCGATTGTGATATCCATCACGAAAAAGTGCATATCTCCGGAACCATCATCTCGACCCTCTTTTGAAGATGTCCTTTGGAACTTACAGTATGCAGCCCAAGTCCAGGCCAATGCCGATGCCGATCAGAAATCAGATTCTACATCATAGTTGCAAGTTTACAGGCATGCCTGCATTTGGGCTGCCTTTCGTTATCACAAGAAGAAATGTAAAGTTGTAAATGCCTATTTTGTTTGCTTGACCTTATGCTACTGAAATTTGGTAGAAAAGTGCATTCACCTTGTAAGCAGGAATGGTGATGGGCACTTGGGCATCGATTGTATGATATATATATATATATATATAGCCCTGCAGTATAATAATAACGGCTAAGAAGGGTTTGGTTCAAATATTAGTCTCCCTTTATATAAAAGCGCACTGATGGACCTGAGTTATGAAGATTACAGAAACTAGAATATTATTGGTTTGTTATAAAAAAATATAGGAGGAAGAAGAAATTCACAAAACTGGTTGGGGATAAACACAAACATTAGAATGAAATGACCAGCTGTGTTTGCAATGATATCCGTGACAGTTATCAGATTACTCTGAAAGCAAGGGGTTGTTGATATCTTCTTTGTTATTTGCTCTAGATGATCAGAATATAGGCATTACAATGCGTTCACGAGAGAGAGAGAGAGAGGTATTAAACACGCGTAGTCGGATCTTTACGGACAAGTAATTGCTGAGTTGAGAGTGGGGATTGACCATGACCGGAAATAAATGAAAGGTGACGTGGCCAATAGTGCACCAGATGGGAAACTGGAAAGGCCTGCTGCACGGTTGCAATCTGAAAGCCCCTTGGCACATCTGTACCAAATATTATAAATTCTGACATTAATTTATTTTATAATAAAAATATATTTATAATTTAAGGTATTATATTAAATTATATCAGTTTTAAATAAATATTTCTGAGACTTTTTTGTGGTTAAAGAATTTTTCATTATCCAAATAATAACCAAATAGATTTTTTTGAGAGGTTTTCTTTAATTAATCTTCCAAGAAAGCATGCCTAAGGTTTCAAAATCTACTCCGAACACAAGTTAAAGGAGTTCCACGTATGAACGGATTGGTACAAAGTATAACAATGTGATATTGCATAATATGTGTTTCCACGTCAACATTGTTGTTTTTGGTTATTAATTAGTAGGCATTTTTGACATCTTCGTCTCAGAAACGTGTGATTTTAAACCAATTATAATAATATATAATTAATTAATTAATTGAACGAAGGATAAGAAAGAGATCTCTTTGATTCACCGTATCTTTTATAATGCTACTAGAACAGTTGACTTTTTTTAAAAAAAAAAATTAAAAAAAAAAATTCTTCGAAGGGGATGATAATTCCAAATCTTCAGTGGAGTTTTTCCTGTTACTATGTGCAATTCAACCGATTTCAGCTGTACGTTATGTCCCTTTGTCATGTTCCGCGTTTTGTTTTTTCAGTTGGTGGTTGAGGTAGTTATGACGGTTGTACATATATATCTTCTCTCTCTCTAGAACGTTGAAGTCGATAATTTGCCTTCTTCTACATTCTCAATAATTTGAACATCATTTTTGCCTTCTTCTTCGTTGATTCCTTTTCCCCAGACACTTTCGTCTTCGTTGAATTCCTTTTGCAAGTCATTTTCCCACTTTGGGAAATTTCGTAGTAGAGCTCCTTGCCTGTTGCCCCTTGCGTAACGTCATACCGAATTGAAATCTTAAAAACAATTTTTGGCCAAAACAGGAAAATGTTTCGTGCAGTTTTAAGATGTATAAGTTTTAAGATGTATAAGTCTCACGCATATTTAAAAAAAAATGATAAATCAGATACATATATGAAAAATCTCTCGCTGATCTATATATAATCACTTATCTAAAAATTGGAGAAAGAGGATATATGTATATATGATTGGATTTTTCATTAGGTTGGTATGGGAGCACATGAACTATGAAGATTTAAGGAAATTGGTAAGTTCTTTTGGAATAAACTGCGCTGTAAGTCCTTAAACGAGGATTCCAATTTCCTTCCTTTGTCGACGCCGTGAACGCCAAGTCGTCGGCGGTCTTTACCCACCCATTTTTACGAAAATAGCCCGAAGTTTCAATGGAAAATTTCAAAATACCTCGTCTCATATTCTACTCGGTCAACCCACGACACGCGGCATTGAAAAAGTTTATATAAGCATCGCTTCAGAAACGATACATATTCAGAAGCTCATTCCCCACGTACTTCGTTTCGAGTTCTTGCTCATCCTAATCTCTTCTTCTCCTCCTCCTTAATTTCACTTTTACGTCGAAGACATTTAGAAAGACTTTTTAACATCTTCGTCGCATATAAACTTGCATTGTTAAAGCATGGAAAATGTGTTCCATCACTTTGACGAAAACAGAGACGGAAGGATTTCACCCTCGGAGCTGCAGCAATGTGTGGTGGCAATAGGTGGGGAGCTTTCGCTGGCGGAGGCAGAGACGGTTGTAGAGTTGCTGGACTCGGACGGCGATGGCTTGCTGGAGTTGGAGGACTTCGTGAGGTTGATTGAAGGAGGGGAAGAGGAAGAGAAGGTGAAAGATTTGAGGGAGGCGTTTAAGATGTATGAGATGGATGGTTGTGGGTGTATAACACCCAAGAGTCTTAAGAGGATGCTCAGTAGACTGGGTGAATCCAAGAGTCTTGATGAGTGTGAGTTCATGATTGCTCAATTTGATCTCGACGGTGATGGGGTCATCAACTTTGATGAATTTAGGTCCATGATGACTTGATTCTTCGCCCTTTCACTTGTTTATGTGGCGTATTGATTATTCTATTCATGGATGCCTTATCTGGCTTATTTCATTCAATTTCTCACCATTAAATGATCTTACTTTTAAGTAAAAATTTATCTCTGCATGAAACGTAAAGTTCTATATCTTGATTCTGGTTTTTCAAGACAATACAATACTATTCTCTAATGGAACAAATCACAGGAGGACAGTAAACATCTACTTCACAAAGGGTGAAGAATGACTCCCCTGCATGGATTGCATGGTCTAAAAAGCAATTATAGGGCGTGTATTTTTTTTTTAAAATAAAAATAGAGAACAGTACTCAATTTTATTGATAGCTCTCATTTGTAGCAGAAAAAAACCGTAGTTACAATCAAACACCTGGGTGATACAAAAGGCCCAGGTATCAAAAACCTAATCAACCAACCAACATAACACAATGGTCACGATTGTTCAAAGTACAATACCAAGACAAGACCAACCCTAGAAAACAAACCAACACCTGCAAGAAATAGCACACATGGAAATAAAATTATCCAAAAAATAAAACCAAAAGAAACCAAACTTACCAACGCCAAACCTATGATATTTATGCAAAGATAAAAGAAGTCCAATTCTGTCCGTACAAGAAGCCTTCTATACTGATTGGGCATATTATCACTATCATTAACCCAATTCCTATTTAAACTCCCAGCACTCCGCTTAGCAAGAAAATCCGCCACAACATTACCTTTGCAAAAAATATGACGAATACAATATTTCATAGATAAACTAAGTAAGCAGATAATAGTTGTCGATAAATAAACCAAGTAAACAGGCTGATCAAACTCATTTTTATTCAAGTAATGTCTCGGGATCTTCACCAGATTATAAGTTTGGTAATCGAATGGAGGTGAAATATTCCACGACGAGCACCTGAAGTTTTTTATTTTATTTTATTTTCTTTTACTGTGTTCTGCTCTTAAATAAGATTTTATAAGCTTCGGCTCCATGTTTAAACGCCATTCATTTTGGCTGAATACTCAAAGTGGAAGCTTTCCACATCAATTATAAATGATACACACAAGTTTATATATAACAAAACTGAAAGTCAATACAGGGTTTGCTTCGCAGAGGCATGGCAAAAGCAGCTTATTAATTTGTAAGATACAGATAATACAGAGTAGAAACCTGCAACTTTTGTTTTGGGAATTGCATGCGTCTCGTAATGGCTTATATACAGGATCCTACCGACCTTTTCAAGAGGCCACAATCCTTTGGATTGAAGACATTAATTAAACAACGCTAGGAGCAGAAGGACTGGTCTTGTCCGTTGGAATGTTCACGTTCCGGTTGCCGATGCCTTCACTAAAGGCTTAGAAGAGCTTTCACACATAAACAAATGCTCTCCTTCCGGTAATTCTTGAACCAATCGTGATAATTGTTCGACAGCTTCTCCAGCACTAGGTCTCAATGAAGGGTCTTCCTCTACACAAGCTCTTGCAAGATTGGCCAATGTGACAGCTGCATCAAATGAATAGTTCTCTCCCATTGCGCTGTCCATCCATTCCCTTAGCTCATCTGCATCTTCTGACTGCAATATCGACTTGATTTTCGCGGATAGCCGAATACTTCCTTCCCCCTTCTCCTTTGGCCCAGTTATTGGCGTTTGACCTGATAATACCTCCAGCAAAACTACCCCAAAAGCAAAGATATCAATACTTGGGGAAATGACACCTTGGTGAACATACTCGGGTGCCAAATACCCCGGATTCCAAGAGGCGGGATTGGTGGAATAAAATTCTGGATCCCCAGTATCATCTTCAACGCATCTTGCCATGCCAAAGTTCCCAATTTTTGCATTGAATTCTTCATCTAAGAAGATGTTCCGACTCTTTACATTTCTATGAACATGGCTCGGGTTCATTACGTGGTGCATGTAGTGTAAGGCCATGGCTACATCGAGACAGATTCTCAATCTCTGGCTCCATGTCAAGAAACAATAACAAGAGGCAATGAATTGGTTCTTCATGGCCAACCCACCATGGAGCCAATCTTTCAAGGACCCATTTTTGGCATACTCAAAGACCAAAAACGAGTCTGGGCCCTCTGTCAGACATGTTCCCAGCAGCCTAAGTATGTTGGGGTGACTGTGAATTGCAAATTGGAAAAGCGCAAGCTCGATCTTTGAGATTGTTTCTGGTTCAGTGCACTTTATAGCGAGGTTCTTCCCATTGAGACGACCATGATAGACAGAACCCTCAATGTGATTACTTGAATTGAAGTCTTCGGTTGCTCTTCTCAGCTCCTCAACAGTGTACGTCTCAGCCGGCATCTTGCGAGGCGTGGCATCTTTTCTCCGACCATCATCAAGACGATCCTGAGATCCCTCAAACGAGACTTTCTTGTCACTTGTGGTTCTTACACTGAGACTTAGCTGTTGTAACTCCACGTCTCCTTCCTTGCAGGAACTTTGTTTCTTCTTCTTCTTCTTCTTCAGTTGGATCAATACCAAGGCTGCTGCAACACCAATGCTCACTCCAACTGCAACCGCGCCAAGTGCAATATATAAACCAATTTTCCACATTTTGGACTTTTTCCTGTGAGGACTAATATCTGGCATGCCAGTTGCTGGAAAACGTAAATTGGGTTCGCGAGGTTTTGCGAGAGGACCAAGGATAGGCTCACCATCGATTGGAAGCAGAAGAGAGGTAAAAGGTATTAGGCTTTCAGGTCTAAAATTCTGTGATGATTTGTTATTTGCAAGAATAATAGCTTCTGGAGTAGTATTGAACTTAATGGCCAAGTTAGAAGTTGTATCACCTTCGCTTACCGGATAAGACAGCAAAAGCCTGGTTTTTGCGCTTGCTTCAGATGAAGGACAGGCACATCTGATGGGGATCAATAACTTAACTTTATCATCAAGACCCCAGGGTGAGACTCCCGGGTTCTTCTCTTGAATGGCCTTGCACGTTGTCAAGCCCTCCAGAGATTCAGCAATACCATAAAAACTCTCCCCCTTAATGGTAGTTTTTGTTAATTCAGCCTGAGAGAAACCATCTTTGCATTTACAATTAATTGGAATCAACAGAAGCTGATCTCCCGAAAGGTATTCTGTATCTGCAGAAAACCCATTTGCTTCTGCAAGTACAAACGGCTGATGCCCAAGTAAAAGCTCAGGTTGAAAAGAGAGGAGTAGTAGGAATTGGTACGCAGAATTGCAAATGTCCCACACTGATCCTGCGATGCATTTCCGTTGCACCGGTAGCCAGAAGCATATGGAGATGTAGCCTCACAACTGAGCAGGTTCTGTCCAACCGCACAGACATACATCCAAATGAATAACACCAAAGCTCTCAATTGGAGCTTATTGATAAGAGCCATGGCAATGAAATACTCACTTCTAAATAGAGAGGCCCATTAAAAAAAGAGCTTTCTCACTTTGAGAAAGTGAATATTTTGGATCCATACAGAAATCCCCATTAAAATAAAAGTTTCTCAAAGCTGTTCTTGGACAGAATTCTCGGGGTTGACAGAGTTATCCTATACTCAAAACTGTAATTAATTCGAACCATTTGGCCAACCGACCCCTCTTGAGATAGGTTTCATTATCCAAGGATTGGAGATCACCCACTAGTTTGTTTTTCCCGTCAATCATTGTCACCAAAATGCATGTGTATCGTCTAGTCAATTCCTAGATGTGCTTAGACAGAACACCCTGATTTGTACCATCTCAACATGTTAAAGATGGGCTATCATAGATCATTCACATATTTCATAGATGCACAAGTAGATCATAAACATAGATGTCAAGTACACAGTACATATATACATAATTATCATAAAAGCATGAAGCATATAATTATTTAGAGCGTTTCTTTAGTCAGAGTCCTGAGGCCTAACTACATGCTGGAGGTTAGGAGTCCAACCAAACTGATGTAGTCTAGAATTTAAGTCGACATCCAGAATGTTGTTTATATTCAATGGCTCTCATTGGGCTTTGATGGGATAAGTACTGGTAACTAAAACTTAGCTCCATTCATGGGGCAAGACAATCCCAAGGCAATATGGGCATGAGAGACTGTATATTGTCTATTACATGATACATAAATATAATGCTTTCAGCCACATACATTTATGGGTACCTATGGAAATCACGTAGGCGAATATTTAAGGACCAAAGCATGAAAGCAAGCATGCGTGATTTGTCAATAGGAATAGATAGAAATGATGTAAAAAATTACGTGAAAAGGAATTGGATAATCCCCAAAACAGTAGTAGTTGAAGAGGCGCCATTAAATGCATGGTAAAGTTGAGGCATGAAAGAAAGGCTAGTATTGATAGGTCGTATTGGGCATGATATCCTATGTTGACAAAAGTACCAATAAGCATTAACCCTTAAAGTACAAGCTACATTCAAGTCTCCCTGCTCATCAATGCACTTCACATGTCATTCCTCCAAAAGGATTAGCTTAAATATCTTAGAACTAGGATTAATATAATTGAGTTGGAACAGTTATAAACCAATGATGTGCTAATCACATGAAACAGGTACATTATGTGTGAGAAAGGTGACAAATAGGGCATCTGGGCATGGGATACCCTTACCTTTGAGTTCTTCCAACCAGACAAATTCCTTGAGATCTGTGCTAAAAGGAACCGTCTAAGTAAATGTTTAGTGAAAAGCTAAGGTTAAATATGTAGGGTGGAGAAGCTTACACATCTTATGGTAGAGGCCCTTGTTTTCTTAACTTCGCACATAAATAATAGAATAAACAGAACAATGGCTTTTTTACTCAAACCGGAAAGTTAGGAGTCATTAGCTCTTTTCCTGGCCGAAAGATCAGAGAATTCTGTGTGTATATATATATATATATATATAAAGGAATTCGTCAAAAGATCTTTTTCCCATGCTAATTTTTGAAAGAAATCTCAAAGTGGAGAATGAGTAAGCACAGCAACCCATGACCAAAAGTAAAAGCATTTTTTCTACAACCCTGAAAGTAAAAGATAATCATCCATGAATAACCATTCATTCCTTCTGTATCTTCCATCGATGGCATTTCTGCTCCCGTGGATCTCTCATATCTTTCTCTCTTTTAACAAATGAAAGTCTCGAATCTTGGATTACATGCACGTGATAACACATGCTGAGCACCTATGTTAGACCCAATTTTGGGACTTTGGATCATGCTTTGAAAACATCTAGATCCAGGAACTTGATGCAGGCAAACTGGCAAGTACGATAACTTGCGTCAGGAAAGTAAAGAACCATATTAGTTAGAGGGAAATCAGGCATTTAAGAGGGGAGAAAAACAGATTGAATTCTGACATTCCCAGGTACGAGCAATCTCGTCAAAGTCCATACACTGAAAGAGTTATAAACTGTCATGCATGTGTCACAAGGCTAACTAGCCAGACACGTTGGGTAGTGGCATCTAGAAAGAAAATTCTCTAAACAGGAAAAAAACAAATTGCTGATATTGTAGCTGTTGAACCTAAGGTTTCAAGTTTTGTGTAAATATATAATTATACAAAATTTGAAACCTTAGGTTCAACAATCTCCCCCTTTTTGATGATGACAAATACTTGATAGAACCTGAAACCTGTATTAATACTTAAGCTCCCCCTGAGAATGTGCGTTAGTTTTTCAAGCAAAAAAATAAATATAATTCCAAGCATATATAACAAGTTTAGCAATTTAAACAATGTTAATGTTCTAGTCTAAAACTTCTCCCCCTTTTGGCATCATTAAAAAGGATCCGCAGCANAGCCACTCTTATAAATTATTTGTTTTTTAGTTACTGGCCATCTCTTTCTTGATAGATCCGTTCTTAACATATTTAATTTACCAGTAATTAAAATCATCTTCGAAGTTTTGGTGATTTTTTTTTTAACGAGCTTGCATACTATTGATAAAGAAAATAATAAAAATATATAAAGAATGTCTTTTCCACTATCAATATATAAAATATTAATAAAAATAATATCTAAAAAATATTACAAAATAAAAAATATATAATGATGTATTACACTAAGTGCGCGAATCGATTTTGGTATTGATAAATATTTTTGAAAATAATATCCGGGAAAGTTGAACAAATCTATCTAGATTTTCTAATATTTAGCTACAATATCAGCAATTTGTTTTTTTCCTGTTTAGAGAATTTTCTTTCTAGATGCCACTACACAACGTGTCTGGCTGGTTAGCCTCGTGACACATGCATGACAGTTTATAACTCTTTCAGTGTATGGACTTTGACGAGATTGCTGGTACCTGGGAATGTCAGAATTCAATCTGTTTTTCTCCCCTCTTAAATGCCTGATTTCCCTCTAACTAATATGGTTCTTTACTTTCCTGACGCAAGTTATCGTACTTGCCAGTTTGCCTGCATCAAGTTCCTGGATCTAGATGTTTTCAAAGCATGATCCAAAGTCCCAAAATTGGGTCTAACATAGGTGCTCAGCATGTGTTATCACGTGCATGTAATCCAAGATTCGAGACTTTCATTTGTTAAAAGAGAGAAAGATATGAGAGATCCACGGGAGCAGAAATGCCATCGATGGAAGATACAGAAGGAATGAATGGTTATTCATGGATGATTATCTTTTACTTTCAGGGTTGTAGAAAAAATGCTTTTACTTTTGGTCATGGGTTGCTGTGCTTACTCATTCTCCACTTTGAGATTTCTTTCAAAAATTAGCATGGGAAAAAGATCTTTTGACGAATTCCTTTATATATATATATATATATACACACAGAATTCTCTGATCTTTCGGCCAGGAAAAGAGCTAATGACTCCTAACTTTCCGGTTTGAGTAAAAAAGCCATTGTTCTGTTTATTCTATTATTTATGTGCGAAGTTAAGAAAACAAGGGCCTCTACCATAAGATGTGTAAGCTTCTCCACCCTACATATTTAACCTTAGCTTTTCACTAAACATTTACTTAGACGGTTCCTTTTAGCACAGATCTCAAGGAATTTGTCTGGTTGGAAGAACTCAAAGGTAAGGGTATCCCATGCCCAGATGCCCTATTTGTCACCTTTCTCACACATAATGTACCTGTTTCATGTGATTAGCACATCATTGGTTTATAACTGTT
Organism: Carya cathayensis; assembly: GCA_011037825.1. Taxonomy (NCBI): domain Eukaryota; kingdom Viridiplantae; phylum Streptophyta; class Magnoliopsida; order Fagales; family Juglandaceae; genus Carya; species Carya cathayensis. The sequence goes on from QGSO01000206.1 coordinate 2,001,800, forward strand.
CCAACTCAATTATATTAATCCTAGTTCTAAGATATTTAAGCTAATCCTTTTGGAGGAATGACATGTGAAGTGCATTGATGAGCAGGGAGACTTGAATGTAGCTTGTACTTTAAGGGTTAATGCTTATTGGTACTTTTGTCAACATAGGATATCATGCCCAATACGACCTATCAATACTAGCCTTTCTTTCATGCCTCAACTTTACCATGCATTTAATGGCGCCTCTTCAACTACTACTGTTTTGGGGATTATCCAATTCCTTTTCACGTAATTTTTTACATCATTTCTATCTATTCCTATTGACAAATCACGCATGCTTGCTTTCATGCTTTGGTCCTTAAATATTCGCCTACGTGATTTCCATAGGTACCCATAAATGTATGTGGCTGAAAGCATTATATTTATGTATCATGTAATAGACAATATACAGTCTCTCATGCCCATATTGCCTTGGGATTGTCTTGCCCCATGAATGGAGCTAAGTTTTAGTTACCAGTACTTATCCCATCAAAGCCCAATGAGAGCCATTGAATATAAACAACATTCTGGATGTCGACTTAAATTCTAGACTACATCAGTTTGGTTGGACTCCTAACCTCCAGCATGTAGTTAGGCCTCAGGACTCTGACTAAAGAAACGCTCTAAATAATTATATGCTTCATGCTTTTATGATAATTATGTATATATGTACTGTGTACTTGACATCTATGTTTATGATCTACTTGTGCATCTATGAAATATGTGAATGATCTATGATAGCCCATCTTTAACATGTTGAGATGGTACAAATCAGGGTGTTCTGTCTAAGCACATCTAGGAATTGACTAGACGATACACATGCATTTTGGTGACAATGATTGACGGGAAAAACAAACTAGTGGGTGATCTCCAATCCTTGGATAATGAAACCTATCTCAAGAGGGGTCGGTTGGCCAAATGGTTCGAATTAATTACAGTTTTGAGTATAGGATAACTCTGTCAACCCCGAGAATTCTGTCCAAGAACAGCTTTGAGAAACTTTTATTTTAATGGGGATTTCTGTATGGATCCAAAATATTCACTTTCTCAAAGTGAGAAAGCTCTTTTTTTAATGGGCCTCTCTATTTAGAAGTGAGTATTTCATTGCCATGGCTCTTATCAATAAGCTCCAATTGAGAGCTTTGGTGTTATTCATTTGGATGTATGTCTGTGCGGTTGGACAGAACCTGCTCAGTTGTGAGGCTACATCTCCATATGCTTCTGGCTACCGGTGCAACGGAAATGCATCGCAGGATCAGTGTGGGACATTTGCAATTCTGCGTACCAATTCCTACTACTCCTCTCTTTTCAACCTGAGCTTTTACTTGGGCATCAGCCGTTTGTACTTGCAGAAGCAAATGGGTTTTCTGCAGATACAGAATACCTTTCGGGAGATCAGCTTCTGTTGATTCCAATTAATTGTAAATGCAAAGATGGTTTCTCTCAGGCTGAATTAACAAAAACTACCATTAAGGGGGAGAGTTTTTATGGTATTGCTGAATCTCTGGAGGGCTTGACAACGTGCAAGGCCATTCAAGAGAAGAACCCGGGAGTCTCACCCTGGGGTCTTGATGATAAAGTTAAGTTATTGATCCCCATCAGATGTGCCTGTCCTTCATCTGAAGCAAGCGCAAAAACCAGGCTTTTGCTGTCTTATCCGGTAAGCGAAGGTGATACAACTTCTAACTTGGCCATTAAGTTCAATACTACTCCAGAAGCTATTATTCTTGCAAATAACAAATCATCACAGAATTTTAGACCTGAAAGCCTAATACCTTTTACCTCTCTTCTGCTTCCAATCGATGGTGAGCCTATCCTTGGTCCTCTCGCAAAACCTCGCGAACCCAATTTACGTTTTCCAGCAACTGGCATGCCAGATATTAGTCCTCACAGGAAAAAGTCCAAAATGTGGAAAATTGGTTTATATATTGCACTTGGCGCGGTTGCAGTTGGAGTGAGCATTGGTGTTGCAGCAGCCTTGGTATTGATCCAACTGAAGAAGAAGAAGAAGAAGAAACAAAGTTCCTGCAAGGAAGGAGACGTGGAGTTACAACAGCTAAGTCTCAGTGTAAGAACCACAAGTGACAAGAAAGTCTCGTTTGAGGGATCTCAGGATCGTCTTGATGATGGTCGGAGAAAAGATGCCACGCCTCGCAAGATGCCGGCTGAGACGTACACTGTTGAGGAGCTGAGAAGAGCAACCGAAGACTTCAATTCAAGTAATCACATTGAGGGTTCTGTCTATCATGGTCGTCTCAATGGGAAGAACCTCGCTATAAAGTGCACTGAACCAGAAACAATCTCAAAGATCGAGCTTGCGCTTTTCCAATTTGCAATTCACAGTCACCCCAACATACTTAGGCTGCTGGGAACATGTCTGACAGAGGGCCCAGACTCGTTTTTGGTCTTTGAGTATGCCAAAAATGGGTCCTTGAAAGATTGGCTCCATGGTGGGTTGGCCATGAAGAACCAATTCATTGCCTCTTGTTATTGTTTCTTGACATGGAGCCAGAGATTGAGAATCTGTCTCGATGTAGCCATGGCCTTACACTACATGCACCACGTAATGAACCCGAGCCATGTTCATAGAAATGTAAAGAGTCGGAACATCTTCTTAGATGAAGAATTCAATGCAAAAATTGGGAACTTTGGCATGGCAAGATGCGTTGAAGATGATACTGGGGATCCAGAATTTTATTCCACCAATCCCGCCTCTTGGAATCCGGGGTATTTGGCACCCGAGTATGTTCACCAAGGTGTCATTTCCCCAAGTATTGATATCTTTGCTTTTGGGGTAGTTTTGCTGGAGGTATTATCAGGTCAAACGCCAATAACTGGGCCAAAGGAGAAGGGGGAAGGAAGTATTCGGCTATCCGCGAAAATCAAGTCGATATTGCAGTCAGAAGATGCAGATGAGCTAAGGGAATGGATGGACAGCGCAATGGGAGAGAACTATTCATTTGATGCAGCTGTCACATTGGCCAATCTTGCAAGAGCTTGTGTAGAGGAAGACCCTTCATTGAGACCTAGTGCTGGAGAAGCTGTCGAACAATTATCACGATTGGTTCAAGAACTACCGGAAGGAGAGCATTTGTTTATGTGTGAAAGGTCTTCTAAGCCTTTAGTGAAGGCATCGGCAACCGGAACGTGAACATTCCAACGGACAAGACCAGTCCTTCTGCTCCTAGCGTTGTTTAATTAATGTCTTCAATCCAAAGGATTGTGGCCTCTTGAAAAGGTCGGTAGGATCCTGTATATAAGCCATTACGAGACGCATGCAATTCCCAAAACAAAAGTTGCAGGTTTCTACTCTGTATTATCTGTATCTTACAAATTAATAAGCTGCTTTTGCCATGCCTCTGCGAAGCAAACCCTGTATTGACTTTCAGTTTTGTTATATATAAACTTGTGTGTATCATTTATAATTGATGTGGAAAGCTTCCACTTTGAGTATTCAGCCAAAATGAATGGCGTTTAAACATGGAGCCGAAGCTTATAAAATCTTATTTAAGAGCAGAACACAGTAAAAGAAAATAAAATAAAATAAAAAACTTCAGGTGCTCGTCGTGGAATATTTCACCTCCATTCGATTACCAAACTTATAATCTGGTGAAGATCCCGAGACATTACTTGAATTAAAATGAGTTTGATCAGCCTGTTTACTTGGTTTATCATCGACAACTATTATCTGCTTACTTGTTTATCTATGAAATATTGTATTCGTCATATTTTTTCAAAGTAATGTTGTGGCGATTTTCTTACTAAGCGGAGTGACTGGGAGTTTAAATAGGAATTGGGTTAATGATAGTGATAATATGCCCAATCAGTATAGAAGGCTTCTTGTACGACAGAATTGGACTTCTTTATCTTTGCATAAATATCATAGGTTTGGCGTTGGTAAGTTTGGTTTCTTTTGGTTTTACTTTTTGGATAATTTTATTTGCATGTGTGCTATTTCTTGCAGGTGTTGGTTTGTTTTCTAGGGTTGGTCTTGTCTTGGTATTGTACTTTGAACAATCGTGACCATTGTGTTATGTTGGTTGGTTGATTAGGTTTTTGATACCTGGGCCTTTTGTATCACCCAGGTGTTTGATTGTAACTACGGTTTTTTTCTGCTACAAATGAGAGCTATCAATAAAATTGAGTACTGTTCTCTATTTTTATTTTTAAAAAAAAAATACACGCCCTATAATTGCTTTTTAGACCATGCAATCCATGCAGGGGAGTCATTCTTCACCCTTTGTGAAGTAGATGTTTACTGTCCTCCTGTGATTTGTTCCATTAGAGAATAGTATTGTATTGTCTTGAAAAACCAGAATCAAGATATAGAACTTTACGTTTCATGCAGAGATAAATTTTTACTTAAAAGTAAGATCATTTAATGGTGAGAAATTGAATGAAATAAGCCAGATAAGGCATCCATGAATAGAATAATCAATACGCCACATAAACAAGTGAAAGGGCGAAGAATCAAGTCATCATGGACCTAAATTCATCAAAGTTGATGACCCCATCACCGTCGAGATCAAATTGAGCAATCATGAACTCACACTCATCAAGACTCTTGGATTCACCCAGTCTACTGAGCATCCTCTTAAGACTCTTGGGTGTTATACACCCACAACCATCCATCTCATACATCTTAAACGCCTCCCTCAAATCTTTCACCTTCTCTTCCTCTTCCCCTCCTTCAATCAACCTCACGAAGTCCTCCAACTCCAGCAAGCCATCGCCGTCCGAGTCCAGCAACTCTACAACCGTCTCTGCCTCCGCCAGCGAAAGCTCCCCACCTATTGCCACCACACATTGCTGCAGCTCCGAGGGTGAAATCCTTCCGTCTCTGTTTTCGTCAAAGTGATGGAACACATTTTCCATGCTTTAACAATGCAAGTTTATATGCGACGAAGATGTTAAAAAGTCTTTCTAAATGTCTTCGACGTAAAAGTGAAATTAAGGAGGAGGAGAAGAAGAGATTAGGATGAGCAAGAACTCGAAACGAAGTACGTGGGGAATGAGCTTCTGAATATGTATCGTTTCTGAAGCGATGCTTATATAAACTTTTTCAATGCCGCGTGTCGTGGGTTGACCGAGTAGAATATGAGACGAGGTATTTTGAAATTTTCCATTGAAACTTCGGGCTATTTTCGTAAAAATGGGTGGGTAAAGACCGCCGACGACTTGGCGTTCACGGCGTCGACAAAGGAAGGAAATTGGAATCCTCGTTTAAGGACTTACAGCGCAGTTTATTCCAAAAGAACTACCAATTTCCTTAAATCTTCATAGTTCATGTGCTCCCATACCAACCTAATGAAAAATCCAATCATATATACATATATCCTCTTTCTCCAATTTTTAGATAAGTGATTATATATAGATCAGCGAGAGATTTTTCATATATGTATCTGATTTATCATTTTTTTTTAAATATGCGTGAGACTTATACATCTTAAAACTTATACATCTTAAAACTGCACGAAACATTTTCCTGTTTTGGCCAAAAATTGTTTTTAAGATTTCAATTCGGTATGACGTTACGCAAGGGGCAACAGGCAAGGAGCTCTACTACGAAATTTCCCAAAGTGGGAAAATGACTTGCAAAAGGAATTCAACGAAGACGAAAGTGTCTGGGGAAAAGGAATCAACGAAGAAGAAGGCAAAAATGATGTTCAAATTATTGAGAATGTAGAAGAAGGCAAATTATCGACTTCAACGTTCTAGAGAGAGAGAAGATATATATGTACAACCGTCATAACTACCTCAACCACCAACTGAAAAAACAAAACGCGGAACATGACAAAGGGACATAACGTACAGCTGAAATCGGTTGAATTGCACATAGTAACAGGAAAAACTCCACTGAAGATTTGGAATTATCATCCCCTTCGAAGAATTTTTTTTTTTAATTTTTTTTTTTAAAAAAAGTCAACTGTTCTAGTAGCATTATAAAAGATACGGTGAATCAAAGAGATCTCTTTCTTATCCTTCGTTCAATTAATTAATTAATTATATATTATTATAATTGGTTTAAAATCACACGTTTCTGAGACGAAGATGTCAAAAATGCCTACTAATTAATAACCAAAAACAACAATGTTGACGTGGAACACATATTATGCAATATCACATTGTTATACTTTGTACCAATCCGTTCATACTTTAACTTGTGCTCGGAGTAGATTTTGAAACCTTAGGCATGCTTTCTTGGAAGATTAATTAAAGAAAACCTCTAAAAAAAAAACTATTTGGTTATTATTTGGTCTTTAACCTCATAAATATTTATTTACAAACTGATATAATTTAATATAATACCTTAAATTATAAATATATTTTTATTATAAAATAAATTGATGTCAGAATTTATAATATTTGGTACAGATGTGCCAAGGGGCTTTCAGATTGCAACCGTGCAGCAGGCCTTTCCAGTTTCCCATCTGGTGCACTATTGGCCACGTCACCTTTCATTTATTTCCGGTCATGGTCAATCCCCACTCTCAACTCAGCAATTACTTGTCCGTAAAGATCCGACTACGCGTGTTTAATACCTCTCTCTCTCTCTCGTGAACGCATCGTAATGCCTATATTCTGATCATCTAGAGCAAATAACAAAGAAGATATCAACAACCCCTTGCTTTCAGAGTAATCTGATAACTGTCACGGATATCATTGCAAACACAGCTGGTCATTTCATTCTAATGTTTGTGTTTATCCCCAACCAGTTTTGTGAATTTCTTCTTCCTCCTATATTTTTTTATAACAAACCAATAATATTCTAGTTTCTGTAATCTTCATAACTCAGGTCCATCAGTGCGCTTTTATATAAAGGGAGACTAATATTTGAACCAAACCCTTCTTAGCCGTTATTATTATACTGCAGGGCTATATATATATATCATACAATCGATGCCCAAGTGCCCATCACCATTCCTGCTTACAAGGTGAATGCACTTTTCTACCAAATTTCAGTAGCATAAGGTCAAGCAAACAAAATAGGCATTTACAACTTTACATTTCTTCTTGTGATAACGAAAGGCAGCCCAAATGCAGGCATGCCTGTAAACTTGCAACTATGATGTAGAATCTGATTTCTGATCGGCATCGGCATTGGCCTGGACTTGGGCTGCATACTGTAAGTTCCAAAGGACATCTTCAAAAGAGGGTCGAGATGATGGTTCCGGAGATATGCACTTTTTCGTGATGGATATCACAATCGATAATGATTCCTGTGAGCAAGTAGTCAAAACAACAGGATCCACAATCCGCCTTCGGCTGTTCTGACTGCCAAAGGATGCCTGCGGTACATGTCTCCAGTTCTTAGAAACATATCATCTCAAACAACTGACTAAAAGAAAATATGTAAAGAATGTCGAGAAAAAAGAAAAAGAAACAGAAACTATCCACAAAGCGTAGGTAATCCATATCCAATCCAAGTAATTTCGGTCTTATAAAATATAAAAATATGACCAACTTCAATACTTTTGGTTTATAGTGCAAGATTTATAGCAGTTGAAAAAAATTCCAAGAATACAGAACAGAGATCGCATTTTGTTATCAAAATTGATAGCAAGACAAACATTTGTAGCCTCAATTTATATTTATATTGAAGAATAAAAAACTTATGTGAAAGTTAGTGCTTTATGTTTTTTTAATTTGTCAACCGAAACAGATGGATAAAATTCAGAAGTCTTGGAAATTTTTATACCGTCATTCGTCAGATTTGCAAAATATCAGGAGTAACAGAATGTTTAGAACCAAGATTGCCAAAAAGCTTTACTATTAAATCTATGGAATTAATTTGCAGAAAAAAGCTTTGGCATACCATTTCATTTAGGAGAAATGATGCTTCTTTTCCAGTCACTACAGGCCCAACGAGTGATTCGAGCAATATAAATCCAAAGTTGTAAACATCATCCTGTACATTTGTTTGATGGCTGCGATAAAAAAAAAACAGACAAAGGGAAGTAATAGAGTCAGCTATTTTAGAATCTCTCTTAAAATACAGCATCAAACCAAGCAGGTACGGAGCAATTCAAACAAATCATCAGATGAAGGATAGTTTCAATGGCAACAGTATGACAGTGGTGGTGGCAGTGAGGCAATCATGCTAGCAACAGTTACGGTGGTACCCTTGCTGAAGTCGGTCAGCATGTTAATAATGGTAGTGTTCACGGTGGGGGCAATTTTGACGATAGTAGAGGTGAGGAGGCCCAATTTCAGTGAGGGTAATGATGAAGGAAGCGGTCACGCAAAAGCACAGGTGGATCTGATGGTGATATGTGATGGTAATGGAAGGTGTAAGGGAGACACACAGTAAGCTGCAACAGCGTTAGTGGCACCAGTGTTAATTATAATACAGCAGCACAAGTAACACCAGTTTGGAGTGGTGAGAAGAAAGGAGTAATGTCTATGCCAAAAATTGGACGCTTTACACCTCCCCATCACTTAAGCAGCGAAGTACTACAGTCACACATGGAGAATCTCAGATCCGAATTCTGACACAGCAAATTTTTTTTTAATGTATTTTTTATGCTTTCAAAAATATATTTTTAAAATTTACGATATTATTAAAAAATATTTCCTTAATCACTAAATAAAAAAATTAAAAAAAAAAAAACTAACCGAAATTCCCATCAGGATCCTCCATCTGGAAGAGTAGCAATTCTCAATTTATAAATGATTAGATTCCAATTATATATATTGTAGACATTTTTTAATCATTCTTGTAATATATATATATATATTTATATTGATAATTATATCCCTGAACATTGCATCACATGAAAATATTTCCCAAATGTTTGCAAATACCGCTTCAGACTTGGAGCAACTTCTCTGTAGCACCTTATTACACTTCAGAAAATACAGATCATACCCAGATGCTATTATAAATGAAACAAACATTTTATTCATTTCCCAGAATTAACCTCTTCAAACAGATCATTAATGTACACATTGTGAATATGTTGAGAACATGCACCATGTCAACTGTTTTGCTGAGCTTCATCTACACTCTTCCTCATAAGAGATATTACTTGGGCTGGCTCAGAAGCTCCAAACACTGAACTTCCTGCAACAATGCAGTTTGCTCCAGCCGAAGCTGCTACATCAATTGTGGAAGGCCCTAAACCGCCATCAACCTGAAAAAACAAGTATTCGTTCAATTATTAGTCACTTCCAAACAAAAACCAAACCAAGGACATGCATGTGCAGAGACTAATCTCTCTCTCTCTCTCTAAAGGAGCTCTGGACGATTTAAAATACAAAGAGGAACGCAAAAGTTAATGCAAACCAAATTGAGGTTAAAGCTACAGAACGTGAGGAATCCTAAAAACTAGAAGGTTGTGCATAAAGTCTAAGAACGAATGAAAAGGAAACAAACATCTCTATAATTTTAGCAATGCTTACAAAATCTACAAAATTTCAAAGTTCTTATCGCCAAGATTCTAGTAGCTATGCTGAACAAATAGACAGCATAATCTGCATATAATCATGAAATAACATGGCCACGAGACAGAAAAATGGAAACAAGAAATATATTTATATATATATATATATTTTTTTTTTTTATATCCTAGAAGACAATCAATTACAATGACTTGCCAGGAGAAAAGCAAACAAAGAAGAGTTGGCTCACCTCAATATCAAGTGTAGGGTACTTCTTTCTCAGAACACGAACCTGGATGATAAAAATGAGAGAAAAGTCAAGGAATGAACAAGAGATGCAGTTGGAAGAAGTACAAAGTTTAAGGGAACCTTTTCCATCATCTCTGGCATGAACTTTTGTCCTCCAAATCCAGGTTCTACAGTCATTACAAGGACCATTTCCACAGGATTTTCACCTTCAATCTGTGCATTGAGGAAAAACATCATATTCATTTTAGAATCCTCTGCAGAAGTATTATGCTGCTACTCAATTGTACACACAGTAGGGTCATCTTGGTAAGGTTGAATGTCATCATGATTAGCTAATTCAATACAAATCAAACTCAAACTAAACAATATGATAACATGAGAATCAGAGGAAATTATACCAGAGGATAAACTTCCTCAATGGGCGTCCTAGGCTTTAATGCCACCCCAGGCCTCATGCCCTTTGACTTAATCTTTTGGACTAGTTCTTGCCAATTTTCTGCAAGAAGCACCATAAGATTACTTTGCTTCAGAAGAAAGGCATATTCGTATGGAACAAGGTAAGAAATACAAAATAAAGCAAAATAAATTATGCTGGAAATCATAACCCACCTTTGGATACCTCAACATGAAATGTAAAACCAGAAGCACCAGCTTTTCCCATAGGTTCAACATAATCAAGAGGATTTGTGACCATAAGGTGGCAATCCAGATAGGCCCTGTAAGAGATGAAAATAAAATTTGATCTACTTATGCTACTAATCTTGCAGCCAAAAAAAAACCTGACTTCGGAAATATTTGAAGTAGTGGAGGCAAAGAAGGAGTTACGTAGTGTGCTTTCTCAAACTCTCAATGACCGGAGCACCAATAGTTAGATTTGGGACAAAGTGCCTGCAGGAGATGGGAAAAAACATTAACCAATTCACAGGTTACCAATGCAAATAACTTATAGCATGTTCTAATTATTATTATTATTTTTTTGATAAGTAGCATGTCCTAATTATCATAAGCATCAAAGGCCATAAGTGAGACCAATTTGGACTAACGAAACATCCACTTTGTGCACGAATAATACCAAATTAAAACGACAGGAGCTAAGGCCACATGGAACTATCTGCAGTATATCAGGCCAGACAGTTACTTGACTTTTAAAAACCCAAATGCCAAACTAATTTTCATACTGTTTATTACCAAAAAATAAAAACTAGTCTCAAAATCTTTGTCCAAAGAATTTCAAACTGCCTCGAGCCATGATCCTACTACGTGTCACATTTTTAACCAAGGCAACCATATTACAATCCTCTCTCTTCTTCAAAATCTAATACCTTCTCAATTCCAGATATAGAGAACCCTCCATCAATATAACCTTCATGTCATTCACACACACATATCAAATGAGACTATTGCATACAAAGAGATTTTATGTAAAAATCGCATAATACATAACCTTACCCTTTTGCATACAATCAGTCATTACGTAACGTGTTTTCATGCCTAAACCTTTATTGGGACAACAATACCGATGGAATCAACTAGTGCAAAACCATCGCATCGGAATTTAAGAACTCAACAGAGAAAAAAGAAAATAACCGCAAAATCCGAAACCCAGACGCAAGAAGCCAATTCGAGAAAGAGGCAACGAAACATACCCATCCTGCAAAACGAAAGGAAATAGAAACCAACCAATGTTAAAAGATATTGAACAATAATCATGTCGCTACCACGGATGCAATAGTAACAAAGAATAACGAGAGATTTTAAAAACTTTGGGGTTGAATCTAGCACAAGTACCATGACATCCATATGGAGCCAGTCGGCGCCACAGCGGAGCATGCGACTAGCCTCCGATGCCAGATTGGAGAAGTCCGATGATAGCATAGACGGTGCTATTTTCGCCACAACAACCATTTTTCCGGCTCAGGCTTAACGAATAACCGATGATTCTTTCTTCTTCTTCTTCGATCGCCTGAGAATAACTAGTCCAAAGGAAAATGATAGGAGATGTAGAGAGCAGGGTTGGTGAGAAGGGTTTGAGCGGCGTCGTTTCGGGGGCCTACTTTTTCTTTTTTTTGGAACTTTTGCATCGGCATTCCATCATTGCTCACCTACTCGTCCACCTGAATGGCGAGTCTCTTTTTGTTGAAGTTCCAACTTCGCCCCAGATTCACTATTAAAACGAATTATTAAATGGTAACGTTATATAGAATGTCCGGTATCGTTTAGTTACTTTTAAAAAAATAATAAAATTTATTGTTAAAAATTATTATTTATATATTTATTTATTATTTTTAAAATATTTACATGACACTTATGCATTCATAACTATAACTATCATTTTTTATTATTAAAATTTTCATTTTATTTCCTAAATCTCCACTTTATTTATAATTTCTATCGCTTCACTTATTAAATTATGGTAATAATTTTGATAATTTAGAATCTTGTAAAATAAATAAATAATGAATCTCACTCCAAAATCTGTGTCTAGACTAGAGTAGATGTTCGATGTTGTTAGACCCAAAAAAGAGAAAGCTGGCAGGAGCTCAAATTTTTGGGTATTTGGAGGGTAAGACAGTAAGTAGAGGAATCAGTTCCGGCCCAACATTTTGAAACAATGGGCCTAGAGACTTGTTGATTTTGGACTTCAAGCATTCATCAGAAGTTCATACTCTCAATTCAGACATGTACATTTTTTTTTTTTTCCTAAACAAGTGATATTATATATATAAAACTATGCAGTTACATGATATAAGATTTTATAGAGATAAGAGTTCCCAACAATCATCTCAAAACAAACAAAAGCAACACCAAATAAAATAAAAAAGCAGGTTTTAGAGCTAAAAACTTGACTCCTACCCAATCCCACTAAGGGGATGCCGCCTAAAGCGGTTTTAAAATAATCTGATGAACAGACTATTAAACTACGACTTAAAGCCATAGTTGATAAAGGTGTTCTTCTTTTTGTTGATTTGGTCCGACTGAAGGAGATTTTCACGACCCTTTCATCTTGATCTTTGGTTAGGAAAAACAAAAACATAAGAAAGTAGCAACTAGATAATGTGCCGATACACCAACGAAAGACTGTCACCGGCAGTGGGTACACGCTCCACCCTATGTAGAGAAAAGGTAACCGGTTCTGAGAGAACTGGGGCCGCTAGCCCAAACGAAGCTGCGCGTGGCAGCAAGAGACTCACCCATTCACGGCCGCGCTTGGGTTTCACGCGTATAGACAAGCGCACGTGAGAAGTACACGCCACACTAATAGGCAATTTTCTCCTACCTTTTGACAAATCGATGGCTAGGGAGTCCAAAGGCAGGGCGTGTGTTGGTCTACGAAGTCCCGCGAGCAGCAGATCGGGACACCATTGTGCTACGGGCAAAAGCTTTGAAAAAACAAAAAACAAAAAAAATTGTATAGACATAGCCTAAGGAGGGTGGACAGGCGAAGGGCGGAAGGAGCCGAAGCTCCCCCCTGACGGAGCGGCTATGGCAGGCTGACTGGGCACTGGTTATTGGATGAAAAACGCTAGAGAGAAAAATTTTCATTTCGGATTTGCTAAGAAACTCACTCGTATAATAATGTGACAAAATTAGACATATGTTTTTTTTTTGATAAGTACAAAATTAGACATATGTACATATTATTTTTATTATCATGTATATATATCATTTTTCAAAAATAATTTGTTAAAAGTATCATCATTATTTTCTTTATTTAAAAAAATTATAAAAATAATATATAATATATAATTGATGGGTCAATGGTAATGACCACTAATGAGGCTTTAACCACCCGAAAGAGACATAGACACGGATGAAATATTTTATTAAATATTAAAAAAATAAATTATTTGAAATACCCAACATAAATAAATTAAAACTGTATGATTCACTCGATATAAGGGGTATCATTTGTCTTATTAGTATTGTAGTTTCGACTCAATTATATATATAGCACTTGAAGAGTGGGTTCACGTATTCCACGTCACTCTTCTTTTGAATAACTATGATGGACATTTGACCCCCTGAGCCAGCCCAAGCCCATGCTTTCAACTTCAAACACAGCCACCCCGCACCATGTCTTTAACGCACGCCCCTCTTCTAACTTTTTGCCTTATTTAATTTTTCAGTTTTATTTCTATTTTCGTTTTTATTTACTTTTCAGCCTTATAGAGCCTACTCTTTCTTTCATGCCTGCCCTGATCATATGGCTAAGGAAGGCTGAATTGAAAATAAAAGCAAATTATACTACAAGAAAATACTTATATTTGATTGAAATAATTATTTTATATTAAAATAAGTTTATTTTTATTGTAAAAAGTCGTTTCTACCGTAACTAACTCATCATAAATAATCATTTTTCTTACTGTAAAATATAAAAAAACCAAATATGCCGAGGCCGCTTTATGAAGCTACCAAAATGTGTTGAGACTTGATCCTAAGTCGGATCCAAACATGTTCAGATTAAACAATGATTTTATGTTGAACACAATGAGCTAGGGTATATCCCACTTTAAAAAATGAAAAGAAAAATGTTTTGTCCGTAAAAATATTTCACAAATATGAATTTAAAAAATAATATGGTTTGATGTGATACATAAATTATTTTTATTATAAAATAAATCTAATATACGTATCATATTAAATAATATTAATTTGTAAATTTACTCGAAAAGGATGTGAAGTCCTTGTCGGGTTGAGCCCGATTGGGAGGGATACTTTGTCCCTCTTAGACTGGGCCTAGTCTATACTAAACCCCCTTATGCTCAACCCACAAGCTGTCTGCAGGATAAGGGGCTCATGGGTGGAGGAGGAAGAAGTCCAAAGCCTAGGTGATAGTGAGACATATATAGAATGATGAGTACTGCTACAGTCACCGCTGGGGGCTCCCACTAGGTTAAAATATTTATTTTTTTATTTTTTTTCACATCATTTTTTAATAGTTTTAAATATTTAAAAAAATATAAAAAAATCACAATAATATTAAAAAAAATTCTTAACCACTAACAAAAAGAAAAAAAAAACTGGGAGAGGTGGCTCCCAGCGGGGGGATATAGCATTGAAAAAAGCTACGTGCAGTCGTCTGGTATAAGCGCGGGGCAAACGCTCCNTTCCATAGGATAATGGAGTGCCGACATTCCTGACACCACCCTGCATATATACGTGCATAATGATAGGGTCACGATGTTGAAAGACTAACGCACACGCGGATAGGAGTCACACTAAAGCAACTCGTCCCCAATAATGTGTGTGACATTACCCCCTATCACTAACAAGAATACGCAGAAAGTGATCGCGCCCACCAACCTGCAGCAAGAGGCAACACCGTATTAAAGCATCAAAGTAATGTCTTGTATGAAAGACAAGTACTTTTGACATAGGATACAAGGGACCACCTTGGCTAGCAATATAAGAACCAAACTTCAGTTCAGAATTAGCTCTCATGCTCTATTGTTTACTGAAATTCTCTTAAAGGAATAAGTTAGAACACTGACTTAGGCATCAAACGTTACTCGTAATCCCAAGCCACAATCTTATCTGTGTTGCAGGTAGCTGAGCCTGGTAACCCGAATACCAAACATGTCATCAACATTATTTTTGTGTGATTTATTTGTAGTTATAATAATTTTAAAAAATAAATAAAGATGAAAAATGAAAAGAAAAAAGCGAGACCGATACCAAACCCTTATTCGAGGAAAACGAAGGGCACGTAGTACTGTTTAATGTTAATAAAGGCAATTCATCTAACTCCAGTTTGCGCTTCGGCAGATTTTATGGCTCCAGGCTGTAAGTGCCATTAATGATAATACCGTGGTTGAATTCTAAGAACTACTTTATTGTTTTTGACGACAACATTTGTAAAGTTATTGTTCAAATAATTATAGAACTCGTTTCTTGTAACAACAGCCGGCTGGTCTCCCCCTTTGTACGCATTCAAAAGAAACAAACAAAGATTAAACACATTTTTGGATATAAGTTAATTCATATTCTATGATTCTTATTTCACTTGAAATTGATATTTAGCATAAAATATGATATACTTTTTACATAATTTAAAATGAAAATGATCATATCCGTCAATTAATACACACACATATAAATATATATATATCTTAGCATAATTTCAACAATTTTTTAAGATATTAAGAACCTGATAATTTGACGGTATAAGATCTAATTTTTTAAATAAAAAATACAAGCATGATCCAAGATATACAAAGGGTAATATATATAATGTGTGGCATGCACCTACGTAACCATCTCTTTCCTAGGAAGATAAAGTTAGTTAACTTGGTGGTTAATTCCGTTGTTTTCGACTCCACCGAACTGCTAATCTAAATCACATTTATTTTTGGAAAATTTGTCTTCCGATCGAAATGAAAAGTTGGATATTGGTGGGGGTACGACAGAAAGTTGAAAGGATACATCTTTTGTGACAGCTTTATCTGGAAATTTCATGTCTGTTGTCATTTCTCAATCAAACTGACCTCCTTATAACTTGTCCACAGCGCCAATGGATTCTTCGCGAGACGTCTTTGTAGCTTATCATGGCTTTTTTTATTATTTTTTTTACGAGTAAAATTATATATAATTAATTTTATTTACATATTTTTTATTGTATATTTTATTAATATGATTAGTTGGGTTATTTTTTTAATATATAATCAATTATATTACTTAAATGCATAAAATAATACGTAAAAATAATTATACATAAAATTTTTGTTTTTTTATTTCTCTAGTTATTAAGTAGCTGAGCAACCTAAGCTAAGAGGCAACAAACCCCACTTTTTTTTTTCCTAAACAAATTAATTTTATTAAATTAAAAAATATACATGAAGAGGAGGTGAGATTCTCTTACAAATGATTAAAAACAATAAATAACTTTACAAAGTGATAAAAAGAAAGAAAAAAAAGTGAGTTTATTTGAAATCAATTTATTAATCCCTACCAATGTTCTACAAAAAGATGACATTTTATAAAAAGACAAAAAAATATGATTCATAAATATGAACAATGGAACCACTTTGATGTTGGTGGAACCTTGCTAGAAGTGGTAAAAGTGATGGGTGCATTGTCACATATTGTCTCGAGATTATTTTTAGAAAATTTACGATCTATCTTCCAAGATTACAAATTAGGAAAAGAGGTAACAAACCTTAGTAGAAAACTACAAAGTTTTAAGGCCTTGTTTGTTTATACAAAACTAAAAAACTCATCTCGTATCATCTCAACTCATCATTACAACTTTTTCAAATTTTCATATAAAATATAATAAATAATTTTACTTTTTCAAATCCCAATACATAATTAATATTACAAAATTATATTATAACAATATTTTATTTATTATTATTTAAAACATCTTATCTCATCTATGTAACCAAAAGGGCATAAGTGTTTAATTCACTTCTATTCATAAATAATTATATTAAAGAACTTTATATTATATATTATTTACATAATTTAATTTAATTCAAAAAATAAAATTTAAAATTTAAAATTTATAAATAAAATATGTCACGTAATAATTGTTATTACGACATTTATATAGGCGGGCATTTTCAAAAGTTAATAAAGAATGAGGTTGAAAGTTGAGGGAATGGATTAAGAAAAGGAAATTACTTCTCGAATACGTATTGGTAAGAATTTGTTGGTAATATTTATTGGGAATACACATAATTTCCTCATGATTAAACCAGAAGAGTAGTGGCAGCTGGATATGTACGCGCACTTTTCATGCTAGAGGCTGCGGTCAACCTTCTGGGTTATGACCGGCATGGCGCGCTCAAGGGTGATTGGCCAAGGCTTGTGACTTGGCGAGCCTTTCAAGTCTCTCTCTGACGATTGCATAATTTTTATGGAAAAAGCTCCTTTGCGGCCTGGGTTAACCGCTGGGTAACAAATTTTATTTATTTATTTAGTGATTAAGAAAGTGATTTTAAATATATTAATGTATTTTTTTTTACTTAATAATTAAAAAAGTGATTTTAAATGTATTGGTATATTTTTTTTATTTAATAATTAAAAAAGTAATTAAAAAAATGTGAAATAAAAAATACAAAAAAAAAAAAATACTAAACGTACCACCCAGCAGTATGTTTGCGGCGGTAGAGTAACCTCACCCAAATTTTATTTTTCCTTCCTCTATTATCATTAATTCCTATTATTTGAATTCGGATACATTTTTTTTTTTTTTTTTTTTTTTTATGTTAGTCAAATCCTGAGATCTGCAGCCCAATTTATTTCCCCCAAAAGGATCTTCCCATCAAAGGGAAGTGTTTGGTTATATATGAAAAATATTTACTATGTTATTTTAAAGCTTATATATCATATATTATTATGTGATATAATTTAATTTAAATTTTAAAGACAATAAATTAAATATTATTATTTAAATAATACAAATGGCGTGTTTTAAAGATTTTGTCTTGTCAATCGTGAAGAGTGTGTTTTTTTATCCTGACTTAAAGAAATAGTTTTTTGAGTAATATTCATTTTGTTGCGTAAAACTCTAATAACATTAAATATGCGATAAATATGTTATCAATTTGACTAAATTAGTCTGAAATTGAGTAGAAAATACACAATAATTTCATAGTAAA
This sequence comes from Carya cathayensis, assembly GCA_011037825.1. Taxonomy (NCBI): domain Eukaryota; kingdom Viridiplantae; phylum Streptophyta; class Magnoliopsida; order Fagales; family Juglandaceae; genus Carya; species Carya cathayensis. Next base: position 2,020,051 of record QGSO01000206.1, read on the forward strand.
TGTAATCTTATTAAATTACAGAAAATTAGATCACACAATTATTAAATTTCAGGAACTTTGATTGATGATCCAATGCAATCAAACACGACTTCCCTGACCATACAAAGCACATGGAAACACGGTTCCCAAAACAAGCCTCCCTGAAAAGGCAAAGAAATGAGCCTTTCTTCCTTCCTTTACATAATTTTCACAAGTCCCACAGCAGAGGGAAAAATAGAAAAGAAAAGAAAATAGGTTGAAGTAAAATGGGTAAATTATCCAACACCTATGAAACACATCAATGTGGGTCCCATTTTCTGGAAAATCCACTTTCACTTACATCCCTACTTGATTATATAACTTCCCTTTCAAGGCCAATCTCTCTCTCTCTCAGCCATTGCAGGCATCCTTTTCCTCAAGTCTTTCACATAACGCCAACAACCGCACTGTTCCTTCTTCACCCCCTTCTTCTTTCTTCTCTCTCTCTGCGAAAGCCATCTCCGATTCTATCTAGCTTCGTGATGATCGGACCGGTGTTGGGTTAGAGAGAGATATGGGTTCGTGTGCATCGCTGCATAGAAACTCGGACTCTGACTCGGCCATGAAATTCAGACTGTCGTTTCGCTCCAAAGACGACAAGCTCGTGATTCCACCCTCATCCATCAAGGAAAATCTCTTCTAACTGTTTGCCTTATTTAATTTTTCAGTTTTATTTCTATTTTCGTTTTTATTTACTTTTCAGCCTTATAGAGCCTACTCTTTCTTTAATGCCTGCCCTGATCATATGGTTAAGGAAGGCTGAATTGAAAATAAAAGCAAATTATATTACAAGAAAATACTACTGTGAAATATAAAAAAACCAAATATGCCGAGGCCGCTTTATGAAGCTACCAAAATGTGTTAAGACTTGATCCTAAGTCGGATCCAAACATGTTCAGATTAAACAATGATTGATTTTATGTTGAACACAATGAGCTAGGGTATATCCCACTTAAAAAAATGAAAAGAAAAATGTTTTGTCCGTAAAAAAATTTCACAAATATGAATTTACAAAATAATATGATTTGATATGATACATAAATTATTTTTATTATAAAATAAATCTAATGTATGTATCATATTAAACAATATTAATTTATAAATTTATTCGGAAAGGATGTGAAGTCCCTATCGGGTTGAGCCCGATTGGGAGGAATACTTATGTCCCTCTTAGACTGGGCCTAGTCTAAACTAAACCCCCTTATGCTCGACCCACAAGCTGTGTGCAGGATAAGGGGCCCATGGGTGGAGGAAGAAGAAGTCCAAAGCCTAGGTGATAGTGAGACATATATAAGGTGATGAGTACTGTGACGGCCACCGCTGGAGGCTCCCATTAGGTTAAAATATTTATTTTTTTATTTTTTTTTTCACATCATTTTTTAATAGTTTTAAATATTTAAAAAAATATAAAAAAATCACAATCATATTAAAAATAATTTCTTAACCACTAAGAAAAAAAAAAAAAAAAAAAAACTGGGAGCGGTGACTCTCAGCGGGGATATAGCATTTTCCATAGGATAATGGAGTGCCGACATTCCTGACACCACCCTGCATATATACGTGCATAATGATAGGGTCACGATGTTGAAAGACTAACGCACACGCGGATAGGAGTCACACTAAAGCAACTCGTCCCCAATAATGTGTGTGACATTACCCCCTATCACTAACAAGAGTACGCAGGAAGTGATCGGGCCCACCAACCTGCAGCAAGAGGCAACACCGTATTAAAGCATCAAAGTAATGTCTTGTATGAAAGACAAGTACTTTTGACATAGGATACAAGGGACCACCTTGGCTAGCAATATAAGAACCAAACTTCAGTTCAGAATTAGCTCTCATGCTCTATTGTTTACTGAAATTCTCTTAAAGGAATAAGTTAGAACACTGACTTAGGCATCAAACGTTACTCGTAATCCCAAGCCACAATCTTATCTGTGTTGCAGGTAGCTGAGCCTGGTAACCCGAATACCAAACATGTCATCAACATTATTTTTGTGTGATTTATTTGTAGTTATAATAATTTTAAAAAATAAATAAAGATGAAAAATGAAAAGAAAAAAGCGAGACCGATACCAAACCCTTATTCGAGGAAAACGAAGGGCACGTAGTACTGTTTAATGTTAATAAAGGCAATTCATCTAACTCCAGTTTGCGCTTCGGCAGATTTTATGGCTCCAGGCTGTAAGTGCCATTAATGATAATACCGTGGTTGAATTCTAAGAACTACTTTATTGTTTTTGACGACAACATTTGTAAAGTTATTGTTCAAATAATTATAGAACTCGTTTCTTGTAACAACAACCGGCTGGTCTCCCCCTTTGTACGCATTCAAAAGAAACAAACAAAGATTAAACACATTTTTGGATATAAGTTAATTCATATTCTATGATTCTTATTTCACTTGAAATTGATATTTAGCATAAAATATGATATACTTTTTACATAATTTAAAATGAAAATGATCATATCCGTCAATTAATACACACACATATAAATATATATATATCTTAGCATAATTTCAACAATTTTTTAAGATATTAAGAACCTGATAATTTGACGGTATAAGATCTAATTTTTTAAATAAAAAATACAAGCATGATCCAAGATATACAAAGGGTAATATATATAATGTGTGGCATGCACCTACGTAACCATCTCTTTCCTAGGAAGATAAAGTTAGTTAACTTGGTGGTTAATTCCGTTGTTTTCGACTCCACCGAACTGCTAATCTAAATCACATTTATTTTTGGAAAATTTGTCTTCCGATCGAAATGAAAAGTTGGATATTGGTGGGGGTACGACAGAAAGTTGAAAGGATACATCTTTTGTGACAGCTTTATCTGGAAATTTCATGTCTGTTGTCATTTCTCAATCAAACTGACCTCCTTATAACTTGTCCACAGCGCCAATGGATTCTTCGCGAGACGTCTTTGTAGCTTATCATGGCTTTTTTTATTATTTTTTTTACGAGTAAAATTATATATAATTAATTTTATTTACATATTTTTTATTGTATATTTTATTAATATGATTAGTTGGGTTATTTTTTTAATATATAATCAATTATATTACTTAAATGCATAAAATAATACGTAAAAATAATTATACATAAAATTTTTGTTTTTTTATTTCTCTAGTTATTAAGTAGCTGAGCAACCTAAGCTAAGAGGCAACAAACCCCACTTTTTTTTTTCCTAAACAAATTAATTTTATTAAATTAAAAAATATACATGAAGAGGAGGTGAGATTCTCTTACAAATGATTAAAAACAATAAATAACTTTACAAAGTGATAAAAAGAGAGAAAAAAAAGTGAGTTTATTTGAAATCAATTTATTAATCCCTACCAATGTTCTACAAAAAGATGACATTTTATAAAAAGACAAAAAAATATGTTTGCATAAATATGAACAATGGAACCACTTCTGATGTTGGTGGAACCTTGCTAGAAGTGGTAAAAGTGATGGGTGCATTGTCACACATTGTCTCGAGATTATTTTTAGAAAGATTTACGATCTATCTTCCAAGATTACAAATTAGGAAAAGAGGTAACAAACCTTAGTAGAAAACTACAAAGTTTTAAGGCCTTGTTTGTTTATACAAAACTAAAAAACTCATCTCATATCATCTCAACTCATCATTACAACTTTTTCAAATTTTCATACAAAATATAATAAATAATTTTACTTTTTCAAATCCCAATACATAATTAATATTACAAAATTATATTATAATAATATTTTATTTATTATTATTTAAAACATCTTATCTCATCTGTGTAACCAAAAGGACATAAGTGTTTAATTCACTTCTATTCATAAATAATTATATTAAAGAACTTTATATTATATATTATTTACATAATTTAATTTAATTCAAAAAATAAAATTTAAAATTTAAAATTTATAAATAAAATATGTCACGTAATAATTGTTATTACGACATTTATATAGGCGGGCATTTTCAAAAGTTAATAAAGAATGAGGTTGAAAGTTGAGGGAATGGATTAAGAAAAGGAAATTACTTCTCGAATACGTATTGGTAAGAATTTGTTGGTAATATTTATTGGGAATACACATAATTTCCTCATGATTAAACCAGAAGAGTAGTGGCAGCTGGATATGTACGCGCACTTTTCATGCTAGAGGCTGCGGTCAACCTTCTGGGTTATGACCGGCATGGCGCGCTCAAGGGTGATTGGCCAAGGCTTGTGACTTGGCGAGCCTTTCAAGTCTCTCTCTGACGATTGCATAATTTTTATGGAAAAAGCTCCTTTGCGGCCTTGGTTGACCGCTGGGTAACAAATTTTTTTTTTTTTATTTAGTGATTGAAAAAATGATTTTAAATATATTGGTATATTTTTTTTTACTTAATGATTAAGAAAATAATTTTAAATATATTGATTTATTTTTTTTATTTAATAATTAAAAAAGTAATTAAAAAAATATGAAATGAAAAATACAAAAAAAAAAAAAAAAATACTAAGCGTACCACCTAGCGGTATGTTTGTGGCGGTACAGTAACCTTACTCTAATTTTATTTTTCCTTCCCCTATTATCATTAATTCCTATTATTTGAATTCGGATAATTTTTTTTTTTTTTTTGTTTTTTATGTTAGTCAAATCCTGAGATCTGCAGCCCAATTTATTTCCCCCAAAAGGATCTTCCCATCAAAGGGAAGTGTTTGGTTATATATGAAAAATATTTACTATGTTATTTTAAAGCTTATATATCATATATTATTATGTGATATAATTTAATTTAAATTTTAAAGACAATAAATTAAATATTATTATTTAAATAATACAAATGGCGTGTTTTAAAGATTTTGTCTTGTCAATCGTGAAGAGTGTGTTTTTTTATCCTGACTTAAAGAAATAGTTTTTTGAGTAATATTCATTTTGTTGCGTAAAACTCTAATAACATTAAATATGCGATAAATATGTTATCAATTTGACTAAATTAGTCTGAAATTGAGTAGAAAATACACAATAATTTCATAGTAAATGTAATCTTATTAAATTACAGAAAATTAGATCACACAATTATTAAATTTCAGGAACTTTGATTGATGATCCAATGCAATCAAACACGACTTCCCTGACCATACAAAGCACATGGAAACACGGTTCCCAAAACAAGCCTCCCTGAAAAGGCAAAGAAATGAGCCTTTCTTCCTTTCTTTACATAATTTTCACAAGTCCCACAGCAGAGGGAAAAATAGAAAAGAAAAGAAAATAGGTTGAAGTAAAATGGGTAAATTATCCAACACCTATGAAACACATCAATGTGGGTCCCATTTTCTGGAAAATCCACTTTCACTTACATCCCTACTTGATTATATAACTTCCCTTTCAAGGCCAATCTCTCTCTCTCTCAGCCATTGCAGGCATCCTTTTCCTCAAGTCTTTCACATAACGCCAACAACCGCACTGTTCCTTCTTCACCCCCTTCTTCTTTCTTCTCTCTCTCTGCGAAAGCCATCTCCGATTCTATCTAGCTTCGTGATGATCGGACCGGTGTTGGGTTAGAGAGAGATATGGGTTCGTGTGCATCGCTGCATAGAAACTCGGACTCGGACTCGGCCATGAAATTCAGACTGTCGTTTCGCTCCAAAGACGACAAGCTCGTGATTCCACCCTCATCCATCAAGGAAAATCCCACCAATGGGAACCCTCCGACTCACAATAACAACAACGTTGTCGCTGCTAAATCTCAGTGGCCGGCTTCTCGGTCAACTACGAGTTTTGGAGGCTACGGTATATATGGTCCTTGTTATTGTCGTTAACCCTTTTTTTTCCCCTCATTTTCAGTTTTCATTAATAGTCTGTTTTTCTTGATTACGAGATGCAAGAAATCAAATGGCTTTTTTTATTTTATTTCTAATTATCTTACTGTCTAGAAAAGTGATGATCTTTAATAATGGTTTCTTTTTGGATTTTTTAACGACGTGCGATCTGAAACGAAACAAGGGTGGGGTCTGTATATATGTTTACTGTATTTGATTTTATATGGTGAAGAAATCGTCTCATTTTTTTTTAATAATATTGGTTTTCCGTATCTACTATTATATATGTTAACATACTGTAACCGGCATGTGTTGAGTGGTTGAGCTGCCTTTATTCATTAGATGTTATTAGATATATAATTTTTTAATTATTTCAGTTATATCGAGGGAAGGGATTCTTTTCTTTTTATGGGTAAAGCTATGGCAGAAAGTAAATTCTGTGGAAAAATCAGTTTGTATAGTGTGACATCACCATTCACCGCACTTTCAGAATCATTTTGATGCAGAATAGATTTTCCTTCATGGTTTTTGGCTAATAGGGTCTAGTCGTTATAGCTATGGAGGAAGATAGATATTGTTCAGTACTAATAGATTATGTTCTTGCGGTGGAATATTAAGGAAGACAGTGGAATGGAATAAAGCTGGAATGGCATCATAAACAATTGAGGAAACCTTATGTTGTTTTCAATAATTTTTTGTCACAGTTCCTGCCTGTGATTAAAAAATATTGCAGTTAGACACATTGCCATGTGGTGGGGATTGTGGATTGGAGTGTTGCCCCAGACCCATGAAGATGTTGTTGTATCAGAAACTTGATATTGGAGCAGGTAAACAGAGTGTGAATTAGGCCTCTACTTTGGCAGTCTGAACTCTGTTATCCGACATGCCTTCTTGGTTAACTCAAAGTCAGTTGTAAACCCTTGTCTTGTGTCCAACTTTTGGTAGATGAGAAGTGTTATTATCTCCAATGATGTGTAGCTGTGGGCCATTGGTTTTGGCCATGCTTCTAAAATGCAAATGTGGTGGTTGTAGTATCTTGAGGATATAATTTCATGATATTAGCTGTATTGTATTCTGTCTCAACAACTCAAGCAAATTTGATTAACCCATCCATATCGAATATAGTGGTCCATCCATCACCCAGCCTTGTCTGAGTTCATTAAAAGGAAAAATTATATTGGTCTCTCTTTTCGCTTGTCTGAGTTAATGAAAAGCAGTTTTCAATATATATATATATTTTAAATCCATCAAGAACCACTTAATTTTGAAAAATCGGGATGTGTTTGTGTGTGTCTAGTTATTTGTACATAATGTAATGCATTGTTAGGCTCTCTCCCAACAAGTCATTCCTAGAAAGTAAAGAAGATCAATATTAGCAATAGGTCTGAAATAATGTTTAGGGGCAAATGTCACTGAAGTAATTAGTTTCATGCCCTTCAAAATTGAATCTTTAGAAAAATTTAACGAGTTACTCTTGGTATCTATTTTAGGCTTTAAGTTGAATTATGTCTTGCCTCTTTTGCAGAAAGCAAGGAGGAAACTTTTTTTGACTCCCAAGCCTGGTTAGAGTCGGATTGCGAGGATGATTTTCTTAGTGTCAATGGTGGTAAGAAATGATTTATAGCCATTTTTTCTAGCAAAAATGGTTCATGGCAGTACAGTTCTTGAATCCGATGGTAGTATATAATGATTGTCTTCTGTTTTATATCTTTTTAGCTGAGCCATGTAAGGAACAAAGAATGCAGGAGACAGACATGTAGAAATATAAGTTTATTGGCCCCATTAAATTTGTTGTATTCATTGATTCTTTTGCAGATTTTACCCCTTCCCGTGACAACACTCCAGTCCATCATAACTTCTCTACGGGGACCCCTCAAGTCAACAAAGCGCGTTTAGAGGACAGAATTCCTGGTTCCATTTCAGAGCCATCTCCCAAAAAGAAACTGGTTGAACTTTTCCAAGAGAGCATCCAGCAGGACCTAGATATTGAGGACCAAAACACCTCAGGCAATCTGAACATTTCCAAGGGAAAGATAAAAGTTAAACAAACCGTACTTGACCTCCCTCCAAAGTCAGCACATGACACTCCTTATGGAACTAACTCTGTATGTAGTAGTGAAAGGACCACAAATGGAGACATTTTAACAGAAAAAGAGAAACCAATTAGGCCTGTGCAGTGTTGTCTTCCAAGCTTGATTTCATGCCGTAGCTTTAGCGAGAGGAAGAAGAAGATGGAGCCTGCTATAGCGGTTATTGATTGACCTTAGTTTGCAATGACTCTGGTACAAGATAAATGGAAGAATCCAGCTTCTTCAGTCTCTGGGACCACAACTTCTGAGCTCCTTTGACCTGAGTTTTCTTCAGATAACTGCAAAGTGTAAGAGATGTGGTCTATTAAAGAAATCATGTCATATATGGATTAAAGGGCATGTAAAAAAGCAATAGTGGAGATGTTAAATGTCAAACTCCACACAAAGATTTTAGCTATCTCAATCAATCTCGGTAGTGAGTATTTATATTTATTCTCTCATTTTTGGAATGCTGGTGGATAATAATGTAATTATACAGTTCCCGTCATTAAAAAAAAAAAAAAGGAAAATCGAAATGGATGTGTTTGATATGAACATTGATTTTTCACTTTTGACTTCCATTCACTACATGTGAGCCGTACATTTAAAATCTTGGACGTATATCAAAGTAATGTTAGATTGTTAGATACATTTTTAGAGTATATAAGTTTTGCATATTTTGATTTGAAAAAAAGTAAGGTTTACAATTAAAAAAATAATATTTTAAGGGAAGTGCATCGAACTTGCACATCTTAAGACTGTAATTATCATTTCTTATGTTATATAATCTTAAAAGAATCTACCATGTCTATATTTCAAGATTATCTAATAATTATCTTATTATATAAATCTTGGTTTTAAACATAGCTGGTTGATCTGTTTTATTTGCGAGAAGGTGTATGGATCAAACTACACACCTACTGGAGCATTGCGGAAAATCCAAACATTGCTCTTACAAAGATAGGCCCCAGGATCAGCCCAATTGCGTAGCTATATCCCTGCCGATTATTTTTTCTTTTTCCCTCGGGCCTCGGCCACCTTCTTCTCCTCGAATTACTTCTCCTCCTCGAATTACTTCATGCATCTTTGTTTTTGGTCTTTGTCTAGATTTTGAGCCAGAAGATTCTGCAAACAAGACTTTCATCTTACTTTCCACCCTCTACAATGAGGTGTCATTACATAATAACCTTTGAATTTCTCTAAAAAAAATGAAGAAAAATATCCAAAAATGATAAAAATGACACATTTTATACGATGTGAGATGAGAATATTGTATGTAGCATTACTTTTTTTTTTTTTTAAATGAGATAGTTTGTAGCATTGCTATTTTGAAATAGAGAATAAGAAAAGGAATTTCATGATAACTATTTAAGGCGATAAGTTGCCTCTACATCCTAAAAGCCGCCTCTAAGGTTGCGTTTGGAGGTTGAAATGAGTTGAATTGAGTTGTAAATAATAGTATTTTATAGATCCTATTAAAATGTGTTTAATTTATTAGGTTAAAATCATGTATGAAATAAGTTGAAATGAGTTTAATCTTTTATGGAAAATTAAAATAGTAGTAAGTCCATCAATAACTAGTTTGAGATATGTCGAGTTGGATTCATGTCATTCATAGTTAGATGCGTTATAAAACTAATCTTGAAAAACATTGATAGGGTCCTGAAAGCTTGCTTGGAATTAAGGAGATTACGTTGGTTGCAGTCGTAGGCTCGCGAGGAGATTTACTAGTTCGACAATGAGATAGGTGGACATGAAAGAAATGTTGAAAAAGTGATACCCAATATCGTCCGTGCGAGTTTAGGTCTAACATGAAGATGACGCTATTTAAAATGAAGAACAATATTATTTGTTTTAATTTCTTTGCTCAAACAGGACTATATATATATATATATATATATATATATCTTTAATGCAATTAACCTTGTAGATCAAAGCAATATTAAATTGTTAGAGAACATAAAGGGGGCCGGATTCCTTTATGCATATGATAATCACTAACTATCGTTGCTCATAATTTCCTTTAATGATTTCATTAACAACTTTTTTCTGTTGGTAAAATTGTATTTATTTATTTATTTATGTATTCGGTGATGCGCGTACGAGTTTCCATGCCTTTGAAATGGCATCCGTCAATTTTGGCTTTGTTGGGATGGGGCTCAACTACTTCAACTTTTCTCTTTACTTTGTTTCGATCGTACGTCTTTATTAAAGAAACTAGCATGGTTTTGAATACATGATGCATATATATATATATAGGATCATATATATGCCTAATCCATCACAAGACATTTTGATCATCAAGCTTACCATTTATAATTGGTTAATGGTACGTATTGTATGACAACCCGCCAGATTGAGACGTACACTTTTCAATCGCGTATAAAACTTTTTCAATTTTGCTTTTTAAAAAGTTCGTGCGAGAGTTGTATATTTTGTAACTGTAGAAATTATTTTTTCTATACGAAAATAGAAAGAAGGTCTTATAAATATATCTTTCTTTTAAACTAACCATTAATTATTCGACAAGTATTTGGACTACATCAGGACTTCATGCCTGTTCATTAGTTGCTTTGTAATCCATACAAGTACTTAAACTACTAAATCCCAGAGACAGTACTTATGTGGGTCGTGCCATGCACGTATCTGCTTCATTTAACTGTCTGTAATAATCCTGTTCTCCATTTATTTCAGTTTACATTGTACAACCCTCAAGAATGCCGTTTAAGATGGGGCCAATCATGAACTAATTAGCACAATCGCCTTTTGGACCCCACACCACACTTGTTTTTGTAACATACGTCAAGTTAGATATTGCCCCGGCCATCTTGATCCCCATATATAATATATATATTGATATATGTATGTATGTATGTATGTATGTATGTATGTATGTATGGCCTTCCTTCAAAAACTCAAGCTGTTATGATCTGTTATCCAGCTCTCGACATTGAATTTGCAGTGATCGATGACAGAGTCTGTCATGGTTCTTCCATATCCAGTTCCTTAAGAAACACACCAACTGGGACCCACACTTATTCCTTTCTCACCGGAAAGAACCTCTATTTAGCCCCACTTTAGGCCAAAGACTTTCAATTTTATCTAGTCAGTTGAGCCGATCGAGAAATTAGATATATAGAAAGAAAACAAGAGGGAGCCAATTCGTTTTCACACTACTCCTTGGCGCTCTTTCTCTTTTAGTACTATTATATAAAGGGAAGCTGCAATCTCAAACTCTCCACCCAAAACCATCCAAGACACTATATATTATATGGCTTTGGTCCGAGGCGTTTTGGGTTTGGCTGCTGCCTGCAGGGACTTCTGTGTCCTAGTAGTATTGGTCTTGGTAGTTCATCCTCATCGAGCAGACGGCTTTAGTCGTGGGTTCTTTGCCGCAAGCAAAGGTGTTGTCATCCCACCAGTGGCTGGTATATGCGCAACTTCGGTGATTGTACATGACTACAAATGCCAGGAGCATGAAGTAATACTCAAAACTTCTCCCTATATATAGTTTAAATAGTTTAACCATGTGATTTAATTTCGCTAAACGCATGAGTTTTTCCAGGTGACAACCCAAGATGGGTATATACTCAGCCTGCAAAGAATCCCAGAAGGTCGTGTAGTTAGAAATGGCGCCGGGAATAAGCGGCAGCCTGTCTTAATCCAGCATGGCGTTCTTGTGGTAATTGAATGGCACACATCCTTGTTTAGTTTTAGCCGCGTTTGATAGAAAATAACAGAGCACAATTTTGTCTTATCTAGTTGTTTTTTTGGGGGAATATCAAAAATCAAGGGATTTGACTTAGGAAATTACATATAATTGATTGTGAGGTTTGAACCTGACTCCAGATTTTGACTATGCTACAAAATGGTTCAGCCCGCCCGCGTCTGTGCCACGTTATGACACTGAATTAAGTTGCATTCTGTGCCACACTGTGGCACCATGTGGTTTTCAATCATTTTGTTCAAAGGACCAACGACAACATGTATGATGTCAGCTACTTGGTCTTTCTTTATAAGAGTAATCTTCGGAGCGATGTTGCTCTGAATAGGAAAAGAAAAGCACATAACAAAAAGGCAGGCTTATTTTTAATAGGGAATGCTTGCGTTACGCATATTTTCCGGTCCTGATCTATGGCAGAGCATTAAGCATGTTGATAATATGGGAAGCCATGCATAGGTCGGCAATGGGCTCCTCCATATGCCAAAGTAAGTACACGCAGTTGTGTGAGGTTAGGCATCCATCACGTTTACCAAAAAGATAGACCTTATAAAGTGCATTTGTCCAGAAGATATGGTCGCGTTATGTGATGCTATATATATGTAGTTTATTCTATGATCTACTGATCAAAATCATTCAGTACCGCTCGGGCAGAATTAGAATTTCCATGGGGACCAAAGTTCAAGAAATATATCTCTTCTTTCTGACTTCTGATTTGTCTTGCTAAGATGAAGCCACGACATATTTTTGTGGGCGGGAAGTTTTGTTTGTGCTCGTGAATTTTAACGATATATATTAGCTAGCAACGTGGGTGTTGCTGCTGACTGCGTGCGTCATGTTCTTATTTGGTGCGTGTGGGTGCAGGATGGAATGACATGGTTTCTGAACCCTCCGGAACAAAATCTGCCCATGATTTTGGCTGATAATGGTTTCGACGTGTGGATTGCTAACACTAGAGGGACCAGATTTAGCCGACGACACACGTCCCTGGACCCTAGCACACCGGTTTCCCTCGTTTCCTTTACTTTAGTCTATTTATTAATTATAAGTTATTAATTTTAGAATAATATATAGGTAGTTTTTTATTTAATTCCTATGTAAATAAAAAATACTTTAAAACATAAATTAGCTTATCCTTTCATGAGCTCTTTCTTGTTTGTTTGTTGATGTGGGAAAAAGGTTATATATATATATATAGATAGATATCGTATACCATTCATCATGTCAACCTGATCATTTGGTTCATGTGGATTTTTTTATTTTACTTGCAATTTCCTTTCTTGATGTTCTTCCTCATGCGTAGACCAGCTAGGAAGAGTTCTGTATTATGTGATATTCATGGTTTGTAAATGTTGAAAATATGACAGGATTTCTGGGATTGGTCGTGGGATGAATTGGTGTCCTTTGATATACCTGCAATTTTTGACTTTGTCTATGGTCAAACGGGGCAGAAGATTGATTACGTGGGTCATTCCCTGGTGAGGATCATATTTTGCAATCTTCGAAGCTCTACCTCTTGACTAGTTACTTAACCCGGCTCACTATTTCACTTGACTAGATGCAAATATAATGTTACGCTTCAAATCTTAGCATGCACGGTTCTTAGATTTGCGAAATCCCTCTCAAATCTATCATCCATCTTATCATTTCAGTATGGTCTATTGAAATTTGAACATGTGAATCATGTTTGGCAGGGGACTTTAATTGCTTTGGCATCCTTCTCAGAAGGTAAACTGGTGAACCAGATGAAATCGGCAGCCTTGTTGAGTCCCATTGCTTATTTGAGCCACATGAACACTGCACTTGGCGTTGTTGCTGCCAAAGCTTTTGTTGGCGAGGTAAATCACCGATATATGATGCTCTAAATTGATATTAATGTTACTGTTAAATAAGAATATACAGCAGAAATTAACAAGTACTTTGTTTAATTTGGCAACAGATCACCACGATATTCGGTCTTGCAGAGTTTAATCCAAGAGGGTAAGTACCAAGTATTAAGATAATCATCCTATATCTATTGATGGTGGAGAAGTTACCTTACTATGTTGGAATTAGAATGCACTAAATTGATGGTTTTCTGCAATTCCTCTAAATAGGGAACCTGTAGGTAACTTTCTCAAGTCTCTATGTGCATATCCGGGGGTTGACTGCTATGACTTGTTAAGCGCTCTTACTGGTATTAATCTGTGCCTACTTCTTGTACATATTATCAATAATTGCTTTTCAACAGCAGCTTCTGTCTGTTGGGGTCGTAGATATATATATATATATTCAATAGCACAGTATACTTTTCACATAGAAAACATTATTGAAATGACTACTTATGAAATCCTACTGACAGCACATGCATGCTTGATTCTAGGCAAAAACTGCTGTCTTAATTCCTCCACCATTGATCTCTTCCTGATGAATGAACCCCAGTCGACATCAACCAAGAACATGGTACACCTTGCTCAAAGTGAGTTTGTTCCTCTGCATTACTGTTTTGGCATATTTCCAGTGAACATTAGATAAGATAGAAAACAGAGGAACATATTTTTAATCGACTCATCTTTTTAGACAGTCGAAAAATGATATTTGCAGTCAGAACCGCACATTCCTTTTGGAAAAATTGGGAAAATCTAGCACTCATGAAAAATAATTTTTTTAACAGTTAGGCTCCACTTTTTTTTTTTTTTTTTAAGGGAGTGCATTAAACTTGCATACCTTAAAACTATATATATCTAGCATTACTCTTGTTAGAATCAGCCAAAACTACCCAGATATATTCACTTATAAAATGATTGACCGAGGAAGCTTTTGCAATAAAAATTTGCAGCTGTTCGAGATCGCATTTTGGCAAAATACAACTATGGCAGGCCTGACTATAATGTGATGCACTATGGGGAAGCCACACCACCTATTTATAACCTCTCTAACATTCCCCATGACCTTCCTCTCTTCGTTAGCTATGGCGGCCAAGATGCTCTCTCTGACGTTCGAGATGTCATGCTTTTACTTGATAGTTTTAAGTTCCACGATGTAGACAAGTTCTCAGTTCAGTTCATCAAGGATTATGCCCATGCAGATTTCATCATGGGGGTCAATGCCAAGGATATAGTGTACAATCAAGTAGTCGCTTTTTTCAAGCGTCAATACTCATGATCCTTCAGGAAGGCCTTGGTTCTGTGATCAGAAGTAATTTCCATTCCTTACCTAATAAAATCATTATAAAGTGATGTGGAAGCCGTTATGTATATGTGCTTCAGGGGCAGGCTAAGCTGTAATCTGAAGTCCTTGAACTGGCAATTTTGAGCATTTTAAATGCTTGGACAAAATTAGAAAATAAGATTGAGTGGCTTTGAATGATATGCTCTCTTAGTCTTCTTGGTTAAAGTTTTCCATTATATGTATATCTAATCCTAAACTACACCTCATATAAGCGGAAAAATGATCAATTTTGGCTGTTGATTGGTAATTTGGAAGAACATGATGGGTGAAGATTAATGTCCATGAAATCATAGAATGAATCTCTGAGATACTTGTTAAATTAAGCATCCTCAAAGTTAACATGGATCAAACTGTTTCATTTGAGAGAAGTTGTATGGATCAAACTAATCACTGGCCTGTTGGTGCATTGATGAAAATCCTAACCAATTCAAACATGGCTCTTACAAAGATAGGCCCCAGGATCAGCCCAATCGTACGTATAGCTTAGATCCCTGCCAATTATTTTTTCATTTTCCCTCGGCCACATTCATCTCCTCTCATGATTACTTCTGCATACATCTTTGTTTCTGGTTTTTCCTTGTCTAGACCTTGAAACAGAAAATTCTACAAACTACTTCTCATGATCATCTCACTTTTATCTCTCTATACTAAAGTGGCATTACATATAATTTATCTTTAAAAGATATAAAAGATGATTATTTAAAGATGACAAAAGTGTCATATTTATATAATGGAATAGAAGTGAGAAAGGAGTATAATTTTTACCTTTCCTCTTTCGAAATATATATAAAATGAGAAGAGGAATTGCATGATTACTATTTAATGCGACATAAGTTGTCTCTACATCCTAAAAGCCGCCTTTAAAAGACGTCTTTCTCTTAGCATCATGTAAAGGTACATAACGCCATAAACCAGTCTGAAAAACATTGCTAGGGTTCTAAAAGCTTGCGGTTGTAGGCTCGCGAGGAGATTTACTAGTTCGATAATGAGAGGGTGGATAAAGAAATGTCGAAATGTGATATACCGGATAGAATAATATTCCCATTTAAAATTCTTTACACCACACACTGTATATACTATATATGACATAATTTAATTTAAAAAATAAATTTTAATCATCCGGATATAAAATAAAGGAAAAAGGCATCACTAAACCCGAGCCCAAGCTGAAGACAATGTCCAAACGGCCCAGTTTTAATTAAGTTTACAACCCTCAAAGTTTCCGTTTAACATGCATGCATGCATGCAGGTCGGGCCAATCATGAACTAACGTACGTACACATTCGGACCCCACATGACCCCACTTGTTTTGTTACATAAGTCAAGTTTATAAACAATATGGAAAAATTCAAGGCCGGTCAGGTATAAAATTTATTTTTACACCTACCAATAATTATTTGCCAAGTAAGAGGTGCACCTTTCAAACACCTACGTCCCATTCTTCAGCATGATGAGCTCCATCGATAAACACAGTGGATTTCGGTTTAAGGCTAAATCTCAAGTGGAGTTTTCTAATTTAGTCTCGTTTCCCCTCCAATTTATATTTCAGACTTTTTTATTCTCACAAACTTTTGCATTTTCTGAAATATGCTTTCAGCTCGCTACAGAACTCCAATCGTAGAATTTTAGACACCAGCTACTTTCTATAAAGTTTCACTAACACAGAGCTCCACAAATCTTGAAAACCAAAAGGGAGCCCCACAAATATTTGGAAACCAGATTGTAGTGTAGAGAGAGAGAGAGGGAGAGAGAGAGAGGGTTCAGACGTATAGATGAGAAAGTGAGGAGAAGGTCACGTGGGTGGAGAACCAATAAAGTAATTTAAAGTGATTCTATCTCCTGTGTGAGAGTGCAAAGAGAATTATGTGGAGAAACCTATGTGTTGTATTTAGATTGACTGGTGTAAAAACTCCCTTCCCACCCGACCGGCTTCAAGTGCCAAGTGCCACCCAAATAATATTGCCCAGGCCGGCCATCCTGATCGATCAAGCTGCTCTTAACTGTTAATAACTTACTTATATATAATATCCAGCTGATCTGGACAATTAATTAATGAATTTGCAGTGATCGATGACACGAGAGTCTGTCACGATTCTTCCATATCCAGTTCCAGAAAGACACCAAGTACTGCACGGGAGTACCCATGCACACTCATATATGCTTTAGTTGCATGTGATCTTTTAAAACAACCAAAACTCTATGTGCATGTAAATTAAGGGATATATGCATATTGTTTATTA
Organism: Carya cathayensis; assembly: GCA_011037825.1. Taxonomy (NCBI): domain Eukaryota; kingdom Viridiplantae; phylum Streptophyta; class Magnoliopsida; order Fagales; family Juglandaceae; genus Carya; species Carya cathayensis. The sequence goes on from QGSO01000206.1 coordinate 2,037,099, forward strand.
TTATTTAAGTAGACCCATATTTTCATCATTAAATTAACTTTTAGTCTCTAAAAATTATTTTTCTATTGTATTTAATTTAAAGAAAATTATAATAATATTATATGATTTCTCTTTTAAAATTTATAATTATCTAGATAAAATATATTTAATGAAAAAAAACTCACGTTTGGCTGGATAGCTAACCGCGTGCGCAGTATGTAATTCATGTATATACTTAATCCATTTTAATGTAATTTACTATATATTATACGTTAGTTAGAAAATCCAAAATTTAGTTTATCCTTCACTTATAAACTGTACGTCTTTTTTTAATTGATATATAACTCATTTTCAAAGTTTAGTAGCTCTTTATTTTAATTGCATCGCATGAAAAGCTTGCACGAAAAATTTTCAAAGCTATTGAAAGAATGGAATTTCGATTTTTTTTTTCTTTATGATGTTTTTGCTCAATTATTTAATTTTCGTATCAGTTAATTGTTGATGGTGTTCCTAAAAAATTTCAATTAAACTATTTATTCTAACCTAAAAATATTTGACCTCTCTTTATAATTCTGGGTTCCTCCCTCCACACACCTTTCTCACCGGAAAGATCCTGAAAATTAGCCCCACCGGTAACATCCTGGAAATTAGCCCCACTTTATAAGGCCAAAGACTTTCAATTAAATATCGTCATGAGACGTAGAGCCGAGAAAGATATATAGAAAGAAAACAAGACACAGCCAATTCGTTTTCGCAGTACTACTCTGGTCGGTGCTCTTTCTGATCATATGTACTACGTACTATATAAAAGTGAAGCTTCAATCCCAAACCCTCCACCCAAAACCATCCAAGACAATATTAAATATGGCTGTGGTCCTAGGCTTCTTGGGTTTTGCTACTGCCTGCAGGGACTTCTGTGTCCTGGTAGTTTTGGTCTTGGTAGTTCATCCTCATCGAGCAAACGGAATACGGCGTCCGCTCACTGCCCCAAGCAAAGATGTCAAACCACCAGTGGCTGGTGTATGCGCAGCTTCGGTGATTGTACACGGCTACAAATGCCAGGAGTTTAAGGTAATATATTACTCAAAACTACTCCCTATATATAGGTTAAACAGTTTAACCATCTGATTTGTTTCGCTAAACGCATGAGTTTTTCCAGGTGACAACCAAAGATGGATATATACTCAGCCTGCAAAGAATCCCAGAAGGTCGTGTAGTTCAAAAGGATGGGAATAAGAGGCAGCCTGTCTTACTACAGCATGGTCTTTTTTTGGTAATTGAATGGTACTCATTATCTTTGCTTAGTTTTAGCTGTGTTTGGTATAAAATAAGGGAGCACATTCCAGTTTTATCTAGTTGTGTTTTGGGGGGAATCTCGAAGATCAAGGGATTTGACGTACGAAATTACATGTAATTGATTGTGAGGTTTGAACCTGACTCCAGGTTTTGACTATATCTATACACTACAATACAAATTAAGGGTTCAGTCCGGCCGCGTGCGCCACGTTATGACATTGAATTAAGGGGACGCTTGGATTGAAAACTCATTTAATTAATCTCATTTAATTATTATAATTTTTTTAAATTTTTATATAAAATATAATAAATAATTTAATTTTTTCAAATTTTAAAATTAAAATAATATTTAAAAAATAATATTTTATTCAATTTTCATCTTATCTTAACTCACTATATATATATATATATATATATAAAATATATTATATATTTCCAAACCTCCCTAAGTTGCTTTCTGTGGCACACTTTGGAAGCATCTGGTTTTCAATCATTTTGTTCAAAGGACCAACGGCAACATGTGTGATACCTTTCCCGTTATCTCTAATCAAGAGAAGCAAAAATATAGAAAGATATAAATAAGAGATGCATTGAATCGCTGTGTATGATCGTTAGGAACTATACGTGGAGGCGCGTGAAGACCACGTGTCACACTAGGAGAGTGGAGGTAAATTGAATTTAAAAGATTTGAGAAAGTAGGTTTTCAAAATACTGCACATGGCAACCACAGGCTCTTTTCAGTGCAGTGGCGTGTAGATTTTACACATTGTTGATTCTTGTATCTTGTGTTGATCTCACACTCTTTTTTACAAATAATTTGTACGTGGTTTGTCTTTTCTTTTTTTTATATATAAGATTTGTCTATTTGAAACTTATACGTAATATTACTCAATATATAATATGCTTACTTAGAAAAAAAGAAAAAAGTAATCCTCAAAGCGATGTCGCTCTGAATGGGAAAAGAAAAGCACGTAATTAACAAATGTAGCTTGGCTTATTTTTAAAAGGGAATGCTTGAGTTACGCATGTATTCCTTATTTATGGCTGAGCATTAAGCATGTTGATAATATCGGAAGCCATGCATGGGTCGGCAATGGGCTATTCCTCCATATGCCAAAGTACAAGCATGCACTCCCATAAAAATCAAAATCTAGCTAGTAGTATTATTAACAATATAATATAAATAATTAAACTTATTTTTTTTATCAATTTAATCTTTTGAGATAAATCTTGATTTTACATTATATCAAAATATAAGTTTTGAATTCAAAATCTGACTCTATATTTTATTCCATTTAATAAAATATTTTACATGTTAGACTCATTGGATAAGAGAAAATCTAGTCCCACATGTGAATAGAGAATTAAGAATCGAATATAATACAAGTAAGTGTACATACTTCTTCTCATAGTACGGACTATGTGAGGTTAGGCATGCATCACGTTTACCAAAAAGATAGACCTCAATATAAAGTGCATTTGCCCAGAAGCTATGGTCGCGTTGTGATGCTATATATATATAAATATGTAGTTTATTCTGTCTACTGATCATCAAATTCATGCACGGTTCAGGTAGAATTAGAATTTCCATGGGACCAAAAGTCCAAGATATCTCTTCTTCCTGACTTCTGATTTGTGCTAAGATGAAGCCACGACATATTTGGCGGGAAGTTAGTTTGAGCTCCTGAATTTTAACGAAAGATACTTTGATTTTGCTAGTTGCTAACTGCTTAGGCCCCCGTTTGGTTACACAGATAAGATGAAATGTTTTAAATAGTAATTAATAAAATATTATTATAATATAATTTTGTAATATTAATTTTGTATTAGAATTCGAAAAAGTAAAATTATTTATTATATTTTATATGTAGATTTGAAAAAATTGTAATTATAAGTTGAAATGAAATAAGATGAATTTTTTGATATTGTGTAACCAATCCGGACCTTAATTACTTTTTCTTATTTGGTGCGTGTGTGGGTTGCAGGATGGAATGTCATGGTTATTGAACTCTCCGGAACAAAATCTGCCCATGATTTTGGCTGACAATGGTTTAGACGTCTGGATTTCTAACACTAGAGGGACCAGATTTAGCCGAAAACATACCTCCCTCGACTCTAGCACGACGGTAATTTCCCTCGTTTCCTTTACTACAGTCATCTATTTCTAAATTATATTAGAATAATATAAAGGTAATTTAAACCATTAAATGTATTAATTCCTATTTAGATTTCAAATACTTGATCAGAACATGAGTTAACTACTTATCCTTTCATGTGCTGTATCAGTATGATTAGCATCAGAGTAGTTCTTTCTAGTTTCTTGTTTGTGTGATCATTGGTTGGTTTGTAAATATTGAANAAGCATGCACTCCCATATAAATCAAAATCTAGCTAGTAGTATTATTAACAATATAATATAAATAATTAAACTTATTTATTTTATCAGTTTAATCTTTTGAGATAAGTTTCGATTTTTTATTGTAATAGAACATAAGTTTTAAATTCAAATTCTGACTCTATATTTTATCCTATTTAATAAAATATTTTACATGTTAGACACTCATAAGAGAAAATCTAGCCCACGTTCACAGAGTTAAGAATAGAACATAATACAAATAAGTGGACATACTTCTTCTCATAGTACGGACTATGTGAGGTTAGGCATGCATTACGTTTACCAAAAAGATAGACCTTAATATAAAGTGCATTTGCCCAGAAGCTATGGTCGCGTTGTGATGCTATATATATAAATATGTAGTTTATTCTATCTACTGATCATCAAAATCATGCACAGTTCAGGTAGAATTAGAATTTCCATGGGGACCAAAAGTCCAAGATATCTCTTCTTCCTGACTTCTGATTTCTGCTAAGATGAAGCCACGACATATTTGGCGGGAAGTTAGTTTGAGCTCCTGAATTTTAACGAAAGATACTTGGGTTTTGCTAGCTGCTGACTGCTTCATTTCTTTTTCTTATTTGGTGCATGTGTGGGTTGCAGGATGGAATGTCATGGTTATTGAACTCTGCGGAACAAAGTCTGCCCATGATTTTGGCTGACAATGGTTTCGACGTCTGGATTTCTAACACTAGAGGGACCAGATTTAGCCGAAAACATACCTCCCTCGACTCTAGCACGACGGTAATTTCCCTCGTTTCCTTTACTATAGTCATCTATTTCTTAATTATATTAGAATAATATAAAGGTAATTTAAACCATTAAATGTATTAATTCCTATTTAGATTTCAAATACTTGATCAGAACATGAGTTAACTACTTATCCTTTCATGTGCTGTATCAGTATGATTAGCATCAGAGTAGTTCTTTCTAGTTTCTCGTTTGTGTGATCATTGGTTGGTTTGTAAATATTGAAAATATGACAGGATTTCTGGAATTGGACGTGGGATGAATTGGCGTCCTTTGATATGCCAGCAGTTATAGACTTTGTGTGTGGCCAAACGGGGCAGAAGATTAATTACGTGGGTCATTCCCAGGTGATCAGGGTCGTACTAATTTGCATTAATCAATCTTCGAGGCTTTTTAGCATGCAGTACTGTTCTTAAATTTGCGAAATCCGGACCCTCAAAGCTATCATCCACTATCTCATCATTTCAGTACGTTCTATTGAAATTTGAACATGTGAAATTGTGAATCATGTTTGGCAGGGGGCTTTAATTGCATTGGTATCCTTCTCAGAAGGTAAACTGGTGAAGCAGGTGAAATCGGTAGCCTTGTTGAGTCCCGTTGCTTATATGAGCAACATGAGCACAGCACTCGGCAGGGTTGCTGCCAATACTTTTGTCGGCGAGGTAATTAATGATCACCGATATACGATGCTCTAATTAATGTTACTATTAAATAAGAATATACAGCATGAAATTAACAACAACTTTGTTTAATTAATTGGCAACAGATGGGCACAATGTACGGTGATGCAGAGTTTAATCCAAAAATGTAAGTAGCAATTTAAGTATTAAGATCAGTAAGTACTGATGCTGGAGAAGTTACTCTATTATGTTGGAATTAGAATGCACTAAATTGATGGTTACTCTTTCTATAATTCCTCTAAATAGGGTAGAAGTAGGTGACTTTATCAAGTCTCTATGTACTTATTCGGGGGTTGACTGCTATGACATCTTAAGCGATTTTACTGGTATTAATCCCTGCCTAGTACTTCTTGTACAAATTACTTTTCACATAGAAAACATTATTGAAATGAAAACTTATGAAATCCTATTGACACCACATGCATGCTTGATTCTAGGCAAAAATTGTTGTCTTAATTCCTCCTCCTTTGATCTCTTCATGGCGAATGAAGGTCAGTCGACATCAACCAAGAACATGATACACTTTGCTCAAAGTGAGTTTGATCTCTTCCTGGCTTATTTCTAGTGAACATTAGCTAAGCAGGAAATGAAGGAACACACAGATTTTTAATCGACTCATCTCTTTAGCCAGTCTTTATTAGAAACAGCCTATAAAATGATTGACTGAGGAAGCTTTTGCAATTTAAATTTGCAGCTTTTCGAGATGGCACTCTGGCAAAATACGACTATGTTTGGCCCTTGTATAATGAGATGCACTATGGGCAAGTCACACCACCTATTTATAACCTCTCTAACATTCCCCATGACCTTCCTCTCTTCCTTAGCTATGGTGGCCAAGATGCTCTCTCTGATGTTCAAGATGTCAAGCTTCTACTTGGTAATTTGAAGGTCCATGATGTAGACAAGCTCTCAGTTCAGTTCATCAAGGAATATGCCCATTTAGATTTCATCATGGGGTTAAATGCCAAGGATAAAGTGTACAATCAAGTGGTCGCTTTTTTCAGACGTCAAACTCATGATCCTTCATGAAGCTCTAGGCCTTGGTTCAGTGAGCAGACGTAATTTTCTTTCCTTCCTAATAAAATCATTAGGAAGTGACGAGGAAGCCCTTTTTCTTTTTCTTAGTCTCAATTGTAACTAGTTTTTATTAAGGATTATAGTTTTCTATAGGAGTCTGGATTTTGGGATTTTTGTAACTCCTGTGCTCCTCTTTGTACAAGGTATTTTTCTATTATAAGTGAGAGCTAATAAAATAAAATTGGGATACCGCATTCTTCTTTAAAAAAAGTGACATGGAAGTCGTTATGTATACGTGCTTTAGGGTGAGCTAATAAATCCTCACATTATGAATATGGATAACGTAGTGATTAGATAATTTCGATACATCAGGGATAATCCTTCTAATGGCTAAGCATTGTACAAAATTAGTCAATTTATGATACTCATTCAATATTCTTCACGCTTATATATATGGGCAACAAGTAATCCTCAAATGATCTGATTGACCTTTCTTGAAATATTACCTCTCACCTATTGTTGATTTAGGCATCGGAGGTGTCACAAACACACCGTGCCGCCTATGTAACGATTTGCAAGTTAACGATTACGATCGGTGATGGAACATATCCTTTACTCAAGCTGTGGGGGCTGGGCTGAACATTTAAGCCACTTAACTGGGTGAATATATTTTCAACTTGACTTGAATTAACTGGCCCAGAAACACAAAATGGCTAACTGATTCTGCTTCTGTTTTCTTCCGTTTAAAACAGTTCAGTATTGGATTACCCTATACCCGAAAAGACTGGTGTTTGCATACGCCGTTTCACATTTTTGTTTGAACTTCACCCTCTCAGAAATTCAGAATTTGGTCTCCGTCTCCCCTCCCCCCTTCCCTATCTTCCATCCTTCTCTCTGTCTCCCAAGTTCCGACCCCGTCACTCTCTCAGTCTCTCAGGAAATGGAATTAAACATGATTCCAGGAAATGGAAATGCATTTGGAATTACTTTAGTGCCTAGTTGTACATCTTTTGGTAATTTTTCTTCTCCGGAATTTTTTTTTATATTGTTTTTTTCCTTACAATTTTCCTTGATGCTTTCGATTTGTCTTAGTTTTTCTGTTTTCAAAATCTAGAGCTATATCGATTGGATTTTGAAATCGATTTGGTTTTACGTCTTATCTTAGTTAGGATCTATTATCATTTTTTCTAATTAGACCCCAGAAATTAACCTAGAATTTTTGTGAGAAAATCTATGTCGAATCGTACATTTCTTTCTCTAGAAAGAAAAAAAAATTAAAAAAGGATCCATTTCGGGTGAGCTATAATATGGATAAGTTTTAGCAGATCTTTTCCCTAAACTACTATTATTTTTTTCCATGAACCTAATACCAGATTGGATGTTTGAATATGGGTAGCAAGAAGATAGATGTTTAAATATTGCAAAAACTCAATAACTCTGAAGATATAGGTATGAAATTTTTGGATACTATGAAATGGATGGAATTCAAAGAATCTGCTGCTCTCAGACCCAATTCTCGAGCTAAACTCCTATTGGTGAGTCAGGTCGGTCAGAAAATTGATAATTTTGTAAAACCAACCGATCGGTTAATCGGCTAAACAGTTATGCAGAAGGCTTCTTGTTCGGGTCAGGTCAGAATGAAGGTTTTTGGTCCGGGCCGGATGGACAATCCTAGTGCAAAGTAAACATAGTATAAAGTTAATGTTAGTACTTCATTAAGATCCTGATTGATCTTTAACTTTCAAGAGGTTCACAGGCAGTTGGATTGTCAACTGGTTGATTATTGACATCCTTTTAATAAAGATTATCAAATTCCAACAAAAGTTATATTTCTTTTGATTGAAGAAGGTATCAGGAAAATGATTGAAAATTGAGGCTCGATTTTGCTTAGGGGCCAATCCAAACACCGAAATCATATTGCACTTCACAATCATGCCCCTGTTTTTGTCCTTGAATCAAAAGTGATTGCTCCAGTATCATTTCATCCACAAAGGAATTGTATAAAAAGAATGATTGCAAGAAAATGAAGTTTGATATTATTGCAGTATCTCATCCAATGCCATCTTTCGAATTTGAAGAAAGAGTCATAAACTATGGAAATAATTAAAACAGGTGCAGGAAGAGATGTGTAGCTTCAAGAAATCTGCTAAATGTCATTTGATGATTACGGAGAGACTCAATTCCCCTTTTCCCCGCTCTTCGACCTTGCTAAATGAGGAAAGGCAATCAAGATGTTGCAGGGCCTCAAGTCCTGCCAGGTTAATATTCCTACCACTAGAGGCACCTAGAATTGGAGCACAACATATTTAGTTAGTGTTTTTTACCAGTAAATGACCATCTTCATTACTTTTCGGAAGATAACCATTATGAGTACGTACATACAAAAAAATCCTATTTGAAAGGAAAAAACTTGGAAGACATTAAAAGAAGAAGGAAAAAAAAAATGCTTGATAAACTCAGCTCCTTCATACTTGGGCACAATGAGCAAATGGCGGAGTCCCATTTGACTGAAAAGCACCATGGCTTTTGCCACTGACATGCTCCATTACAGTGTAAGGTGTTGTATTGGTGAGATGATGCAGATCAACGTACATCTCCATTTCATCTCTCGTCATGGTTACCTCAATTTTTCCTTCCCTCTTAGCCAAATCAACCCAACTAAATTTCTCTCTCACTTCCCACTCCTCTATTCTCCTTTTCTCCCTCAAGAACCATTTTTTCTTCAAAGCTTGAAAAAGATGAGCTCTTAGGATTATTCCATGTAGTTCTGTTGCCCCAAAGGCTAATCCCACCGGTGGAACAACCTAATGATCTACAGTCGGGAAACCATTGTGTGTGGTATTTTTGAGGACATCCACAATTTGGGAAACCTTTTCGACCCCACAGAGGGAGACAACGGGTGGCTTGGCATCAACAAGCTCACCAACGATAAGATTGCACATCCATGGTTTTGGATGTGCATCCAAGAAAAGTAGGCCTTTTAAGTCCAATATAATCTCATAGATGCTTGGATTTAAATTGTCCCCAACAGTTTTGGAAATTATGAGAATAATCATTGTTATGGGTAGTAAGAGAAGGTTGTTAGTGAGTTCAAGAAATATCACACAAAGTGAAACAGTCATCCTCATAGAGCCAGCCATAAGCGAGGCTGCACCAAGCCAACAAAAAGCCCATGGTCAATATTTGTGTAAGACCCCATGGCAATACCTAGCAAGCGGCCATAACTTGAGCCCATGTGGATGACCAAGAGGAAGAGTTAAGACGGCACAACAATGCCAAAGATAAATAGTCAGAAGATGCAATAAAGTGCAAAGAAGATTGAAAGGGAGGAGGTTTGATATTCTGTTAGAGTGTCTGAGGAGAAGATGTTCCGAACATAATTATCATTGGTGATTAGGAGTAGAGTTGCTAGGTCGTTTTAGTAACCATTCGAGTAGTTAAATTGCTTGAAGTTGCCTGAGCATCCATTGGTGGGGCATTCAGTTTGTGAAAGGGAGGAATCACAAGGCTTTCATGTGGCTAGAAAAGGAAGACCATATTGGCGCACTAAGGTGAAGAGTGCGACGGCAAGACTGAGAAGGAGCTTATGCATTCGGCCCTTCCTGCAACAAAATGAACAAAAACAAAAAAGCAATTACTAACTTTTTCATGGCTTGCATATGAGGTATAGATTTTGAGTAGTTTGACTCGCTCAAATTACTTCAAGAAACTTTGGTCTTGGGGTTGAATATTTTGAGTCTGGATTGTCTCTAATCTCATGTTAAGCTCAAGTTTCACTCTCTACTTACTGGATTGCATTATAGTAACAAGAATGAAAATTGGATATGATGCTTACTGATTGATGAGATTATAAAGTCTGAGCACCTTGTAAAGCACATAGTTGTAAAGGCCTCCTAAGAATCCACCAATAATTCCGATTACAACCATTGGAATATATCCATCACATGATATCTAACAATAACATTGCTCACATCAAACATAATAAGGCCTCCTGTACCAAAAAGTCCATGTTCCCCAGAGTTGCATATCTGAATAAAAGCCTTGAGCAACACCGCCACAACTGCCGTGCAGAAGAATGTCCTCCACCATGTAGCAACCTCTTCAAGAGCAAAGAGTACACCTCTCACTGGGGCTCTGAAAGCAGCACAGACTCCAGCTAAAGCATCGCAGGTGATAAGATTATAGTGGTCTCTGTCGTTGTTGAAGTAGCGAAGCAAATGCCATTTAAGCTGGTAATTCCTAGGCCCTCCTTGGCCTAGTAAAGAAGCAAAGCAAGTGCCAATGTGTACCAAGGTCCTTTCTTTTCCTAGATCTAGTCTAGCAGAGACAGCTCCAATGCTTCCAATTATCTACACTAGCAAATAAATTTCAAGCCGCTCAGCTAAAATTAAACAAGTGTGAAATGAATGAAATAACAGATAAAAGTGCTATTTAACATTGATTACAACTCTTTGAACAGGATTATTATAATCCCCATCAGGTATAAGTCCCTCTTAGATCCAATTCTGATAATGCACATATATGAATTATATGTATATCACTGAAACTTTTTTTCTCCTATCAAAATATGTCACTGGATCCGGTTCTGATGGCTCTCTAATTTTTTTTTTCCCAATTCATATATTTCATTGGATGCGAATCTGATAACATACATCTAATGATTACCATATCGGGTTTTCATCCGACTTCTTTATATTTTATTCGCTCCCCTAAATGAATACTAGCTATCCACATATTTTCCAAATAAATTTGGGCATTAACACATTTTGGATCTCAACGACCCTTACAAAATAGGTGTGCTCTGCTATCAGGAGTAGATTACATGAATTGATTTCTGATTGGACATAAATACCATCTAAATTTTTATTTTAGTGCTAGACGCATTGTGTTCTTGTGATAAAACCCACTAGACCTATTCCTTCCAAATCAGATTTTTTAGTTTTAGCATCCAATCTGCGATTAAATACATACAAATACACATGAAAGTAAGCCCACCTTGACAATCAATGTTGTAGCGCCAAACATGTTGGGAGCGTCAACTTCATTTAGATAAGCTTTGATTTCAGGTATGCCGGGCCCTGCTGCAGTTGGTGCAAACCAGACACACAAGAAAGCAGCTACCATAGTCAAAAGTAGATTAGCCCCAATGAAATAGATGAACCCCATCAAATACTTGCACAAAATTCATTATAGATCATTCAATCTCATGTGTGCAAGTTGCAACATTTATTACAGGAGTTGTAAATATTAGAAAATTAGATGGTGATCAGACGAGATAACATCGAACCTTTTCTTCTGAATCAAGTGAACAACAGCAAGAAGCTCATAGCCAGCAATGTTCTCAATTGCAAGATTGATGAGGGTAGCAATCAAACCAGTAAGAAGTCCAACAAGGAATGCCAGTGTCCACTTCAAGAATACATACTGCAACACTTGGACTTTGGATCTGATCCTCCAGTCATGCCTGAATAGATCGTTTTCATTGATCTTGAATCAAAGTGACTTTCAAGATTTATCTATATGAATGTTTCTCAGAGACAAGAGTGCAAACTTAGAATAAAGAGACAAGAAGAAAGAATGAAGGCAAAAAAAAAAACTGTATTCTTGGAACAAGGAGACGGTAATGTTACTCGTAGTCCAAGCTCTCAATATAGGAAACTTTTGCTCCAACCATGGCTAGTGGAGTGGAGGAAAGCTTCCGGTTTTCTCTTAAGAAGTGACTGGTTTAGTGGGTTGATTTCTGGGTCTCTTTCTTCTTCATCTACTTCCCCTTCCATGTTGCGGGCGGCTTTTGCAGCTGTAACTTGGCTGTACTCTTCCTCCGAGCAATACGAGTTAGGACACTGGAAGTTTTAGAAGACATTACAAGCCTTGAAGTTGGTTGGCGGTGCGTTTGTTGGTTCTGGCACTCTGGATTGGAAAAAAGTGAGCTTTCTTTGCTGTTATGTTGGAATTTACATGTCCATACCCGTTTCGTCTTACTAAGGAATTATATATATATACACTAGGATGGGACGCAAAATGCACATTTGCCTAGTTCGGTGAAATAATTATTTTTAAAAAGATAATATATTTGTAGGTAGTGATAGTTAAGTAGAGTACAATAATTACATACGTGCATATATTAGAAGATAAAAATATTAGTTCAAAATATAACATTGATCGTTTTAGCAATGTTACATGTGATAAGTTTAATAAAAATCCAACAAAAACATTAGTTCAAAATATGAGTCTTTTGATGCTAGACTCTATAGGATCTAATCCATCATTTTGTGTCATCCTCTACAGGATCAATGGAGACGGCATTAAAATTTTTGTGTGGTTGTTGGTTGAGTTGGTCAAGGTCAACAAAAAGCTTAATCATCCACTCTTTTTGTGAAACTTGTGCCACAAGATTTTCTATATATGGCAAGTGTTCCTGCAAAGTATATTTTGAATAGACTTGCATAAGTAATAAAAACTTATATGCTAGAAATTGATGTCTTATAAATGAACATAAATCTTAAAATGCAATTATTTTATTTAAATTACTATATATGTTATAAATAAAAATAAAATTGACATAATAGACAAGTATGTAAATATCAATTAAAATGTTTTTTTGTTATAAAGCAAAAATTCTAGATAATGTAGTAAAATTTCAAAAATTTTAAGATAGACAATTCTAGATAATGTAGTAAAATGTCAAAAATTATAATATAGACTTTTTAACTCATAAAATTAAAATAATGTCAAAAATTTTAAGATAAACTTTTTTAACTCGCAAAAATCAGTGCAGCCAGACGTCTAATTTTTTATTTTCTTAAATGTCTATTTCTTTCTAAATTAAAAAATAGATATATTTGAATTCGAAATTTTAATATATTAAATACTATTTATTAGCGTTGTAGACCCAACATTATACAATACAGTCCATATATTTATTTATTTGAACATGTTCGAGTGGTTCAATAATTTGATATGAAATTTTATTATATTAAATACTATTTATGTTATGTGACTTGACTTTTGGTTGCCTGTAAGTGGCTAGAGTGTGCATGCGTGAAGAATAGGGACACCAGAACTGCAGAGAAGCGTCGGTGAAAATAAAAGCAATCGGGATAATACTTGAAACTAACTTTATTGACACCTAGCAAGCCTTGATGAAAAGAAGGGTGGGGATTTCTCTAATATTTATCATACATTACAGAAGTATTGAGTCTGAAAATAATGCCTATTTAGGTTCGGTTAAGCAAGTGAGTTGAAAATTTTAAATTTTAAAATGAATATTATTTTTATTTTAAATTTTAAAAAAATTAAATTATTTAGTATATTTTATACAAAAATTTAAAAAAATTATAAGATAAAAATTTTAAAGCATGAGATGAAAATTTTAAATTTAAGATAAAAATTTTATGATATCTAACGAAACCTTATTCTAATCATTAGTCTCTTTGTTGCCCTTCCGTTCATTAATTTCCTCTCGGTTTCATAAGGGCAATTCTGGAATTACACGGTCTGCGGGCAGACGACGAGACAGCTGATAAGGATATTTTTCCCGTTCTGATTTCCCGCCACGCATTCTCGAAACACTGTCTTCATTTTCTCCTTCGTGAACTCATCCCCTCTCAAAAAGCGTCACTCTCCGTTGTCTTTTGAATCTACTCTCTCGAATCTCACCTCTCTTTACAAGTGCGCCATCTCTCCCGATCGTCATGGGTAAATGCCTGTTTCTCCTTCCTTGGTTTCGCAATCTGAAATCTTATCATTTGCTGATTCTTTCTGTGTGCTTTGATTTTTACAGCCTCCGACAAGAAGATCAAGATTGGAATCAACGGTAATTTCCTGATCCTGGAAATTTTTTTCTCGAGTGTTTTTTTTTTTTTTGTCTACTGTTTTGGGAGGTCGTTTCCTTCAGGTTCTGACGGATTTTGTTCGTTTGTATACTGTTTTCGTGTATTTTTCAAATCTTGGATATTCAATGTTAGTTGGTATTTGTTTTGAAACTATCTGTTTGTTGGTTTGTTGGTTTTTTTATTTATTGTTTTTTTTTTCTTGCATAGAACATTAATTTTAAGTTGGCACATATCTCATGATCTGCAATCTTTCATCGGATAGTTTTCTTCTTATGTATTTTTCGGATCTTGGATATTCTCTGATTGTTGGTATTTTTTTTAAACTTGTTGTTTTGTTGTTTTTTTTCGTTTGTTTGAAATCTCTGGTCTTTAATATGGAGAAGGAAATTTGGGAAGTGTTGGTTTGTTCATTGTTGTTGATGTTGTTTTTTTTTTAATTTTTGTTGAAATTTCACATTCAGGAAATTTAGGAAATGTGGAAGGAAACTTTGTTGGTTTTTTTGTTTGAAATCTGTGGTCTTTAAATGAATATTTGGCAAATGTTTTGTAATGCATGTGAAAATCAATGAAAAATCAGCGACATTGTACTGAATGTGAAAATCAATAAATAAAATGCTCTATCTATGTATAAACATTTAAGACACAGAGAATAGAACATACAATAAATACAATATAAAACAAGCTACAAAGAATCATTATAAAACGCAGAATGAAACAACAAAATGCCGAAATGCCCCGCAGAAGACAAATACTTACAAACATAAAAACGAGGAATGCATAGAAGTTTGTAGGGAAACCATCTAGTTTGTAATGCATGTGAAAATCAATATTTTATAAATCAATGGAAAATCATCTACCCTACTGAATGAAAAATCATCTACTCTAAATAAATTAGACCTTCAGAATATAAACATCATTACAGGCGTGAGATTGCAGAAGATAAAATGCTCTATCTAAACCTTCATAAGATAAATAAAACATCGAAGAATATTTTCTTAACAACCCACAAAGAGACAGCACAAAGAGTATAATAAAAACTTACAAACATAAAAAGAGGGATGCACTTTCAGACCAAACCAGGAAAATGAAGCTCTGGAACTCACGCACGCTTGTCGTGCACCGTACAGTCTTATTTATTCTGATTTAATCTGATTAGCTGACGCAAAGGATCTGAAGAAAATAAGTGTAGACTGACACAACCGGTACAGGGGCTACACGGGTCCTAGAACTTGTGTTTAAAGGAAATAAGAAAGGCAAAAGCCTCGTTGCCGTCCCGGCACCGCTCAATTGTACCGTTCGGAAAAAAAAAATATTTATTTATTTATTTAATAATTAAAAAAATGATTAAAAAATTATAAAAAAAATTTACACTGAATGGTAAGCAGGCAGCAGAGTTGCCCCATCCAATAAAATAAAGGATACGAAAAATACTAATAAGAATTTAAAAAAATATTGATAGAAAAGACTAAAAAATATCGACCATCATCAGAAATTTAAAATGTTAATAATAATTTTAAAAAATAATGGCTAAAAAAAGTGATCACTCTACTGATTCTACTGACACAAATCACTTTCTACTGAAGTGCAAGTTTAATTGAGAATCTTACAAATAAAATAGATAAGGAAAAAGTAAAAATATTAGTAAAACCATCAGAAATTTAAATGCTAATAATAATTTTATCTTTACTGATTCCACGTACACTAATCACTTTCTATTTATTCCACCACCGGCACAAATCACTTACTACCGTTTCTACTGACACAAAAGATATGGAAAAGTCTAAATGAAGGCAAGATGGGGACGGATTGTGCACCAATATACTATTTAATAAAACGGTGCGTTTTTACTTTAAGGGAGTAAATTGAATTTTGGGCGGCAAA